>JARWLC010000007.1:39163340-39320840 GCA_033318265.1 Phyllotis vaccarum
GCCAATTTACTTCATAGCATGCAATTGGATAATACTTCTTCATATCCAGACATGTCACTTGTATGTGAATTTCTCTGGAAAATATAATATACAAAGATATGTATTAGTAGTATTTCCAACCAAGCTTCTGAATGTACGTTCAGTTTTGTTTGTATTCTGATAGTTCCTGATGAAGAATGATCCTTTATTCTGAATTCTAAAAAGGACATACTAGATGTAAAATTGTTGTATGTAACCATCAGACTAAATTCCCTTTTATCTGCCTAATGCACATAAAAGTGAACAACAACTATTATTATGTTGTTATTGTGACCAGGGATAATTTATAACTTATCATTTCTGTGGGTCTATAATTTAACATTAGACATTTTGTAGAAGAAGCTGCATAGTCACGTGCCATTATTTTGTCATTCCAGAACAGCAAATCTGTTGGAGATTTTCATGTGAAAGGAGGAAGATATATTACAAGAGCCAGAGGGTCAAGATTTGTGCAGCTAGGTAGTGTCTGCTACATATGATAATCCATACTCATGAAATATCCACCATATGGCTTCCTAAGGACAACCTGCATAATGACAATTCCAGTTGACATGCAATGTGGATGGGGAAATCTCACAATCTGAGGATGCCTAGATATAGGGCTCCAGGCAACTACTGGCTTTAGAAAGAGAAAAATTCAATCTTCCCTAAAAATGCGTCCCTTGGCAGATTAATGGCAAGTGGTTGGCCCAAACATATACACATATGAGAAAGAGTAAATAGACTCAGCAGGCTCTATTTAACCGTGTGTGTGTGTATATGACAATAACTGAAGAAAAGTCTGTTAGTTTGGGGGTGAATGGAGGTCATAGTAGGAGTTCATGAGTGGAAACTGAGGAGTGGAGACTATTAAAATATAGTATTCCGGTAAAATATTATGAAAATAAACTTTTAAGAAATCAAAGAACACTGACACATAAGTTTAAATGAATGTCTATATGAATGATCTAGAACATACTACTTTGTTGTACTTTACCTATAAAATATGTATTAAATTTCCTACTTACTTAGCCAGTGGTAGGAGTAGTCTTGTGATTATTTCTTATTAAATCATAAGTAATGTGTAAAAGCATATATCATGTTTCCTAGATGTTTCTGTACATTATATATCATGCTTAATATTGTTTCCATATATTGTATATCAAGTTTTCTAGATGATTCTAGATGCTATTATAGAACATTAGCTTTTGTTTAGTTCTGTTACTTGAGTGTGATTACAGTTCAAGTTAAAAGAAATACCTTGTATTTTCCTTAATAAATGGAAATAAAGACAACTGGTATAGTACTATCATCAATTATAATGCATGTAACCAGAGATGAAGTTATTTAACATTTTATAAATTCAGAACCCATTCAGTTATTTCTTAGTTATGCTCCATTTAAACATTAGATTTTGGAAAATAATTAAGCATAATCAAGAGTAAATATTGTAGATATTATTTTAATACTTGTTAATTTGCTTATGCTGTACAACATTTGTTTAATGATGCAAAGATATGTTACATTATTTTATGTTGCATATCTTTAACTTTGTGAAACTACGTTACTTTGCCTGTCTACAACACCTGATTAGTCTAACAAAGAGTTGAATGACCAATACAGGAGAAAGGTGGAGGTGGCAGGCAGAGAAAATAAATGGAAAGAGAAACCACTGGAAAAAAATCAAGGAGCAAGGAAAGAAGGGTATCAGGAGCCAGTTACCTACTACACAGCAAGCCACTGAGTAAGACATTAAACAAGGTGTACAGAATAGAGAAAGATAAAAGCTCAGAGGCAAAAGGTAAACAGAAAACTTGTTAAGAAAAGCTGAGTAGATATAAGCCAAGCTAAGGCTGGTCATTAATAAGAAATAATAACCTTCTGTGTGATTTCTTCGAGAACTATATGGCAGGCTCCCAAAAGAACAAAAAAACAAAAGTTGTGTCTTTGTGTTTCAATGTCAGCTTTTGTCTAGTAGAAGTTCCATTTTTTTAGTTCATAGCTCTATGAGGTTGCTTAAAACGGTACAAAACTGTCTCTCCTTTGACCTCGGTACTCCTGACAAGTTCCAAGTATTAGTAGTGTCTTATTCCATGAAGTGCTAACCAAGAAAACATAATGCCTTAAACATTGACTTTTTTTTTTTTTGAAAGTCTAGTCTTCTCCAATGTCCTTTCCAGGAAGATAGGCTAATTTGGCACATATTTGTGCCTTGACAGGCGTAACTCTGTTATTGCATGCAACTTCTTAAGTTGGTTTTAATGAGCACATTTTTGTTTGTTTGTTTCAAGTTGTTTCACCAAAGCCAAAGTCAGTACTCAAATGATCACTATTTACTCATTATTTTTACATTACCGATGTCTCCATTAGGCACTGTTCTTTTACATTAGATCCTTATTAAGTAAGCATACATTCACATCTCTAAATGATTTAGGAAAATAATGTCAATGTTTCAATTAGTGCTTTAGCGATGTTATAGAAGAGTAAGGTTGTCTATTTTCAGCTTCAATTTTCAAATTTGAAATCTTAACTGCCACATTAACATAATGTCTGAAACATAAACCTAGCTCTACTATTATAAATTATTACATTTTCCCACTCACTGCTGAACGTATCTGCACCAGGGTATTTGCATTTTAATAACTATGCTATAATGTTTCTTAGAAAATTCTAGTATCTTTTATGGAAATTTAAAGAGTATAGACAGCTAGAAAAAACCAAAATGCATCCTAAGAAGGCTGCCTTACTTCTAATGGGAAAGAATGAAGATGTGGAGGAATGGGTGAGGAAGGGAGACTACACATAGCCAAACATCTGGACAAAATCCTTAGCAAGCTGAGAAAACCTGGGAAATCTTATAAAACATTTAACTTAAAGTCCCTCCAAAAACTTGCAAATCCAAATATTTTCTTACATTCAAAAGAAACGTTCACCATTTACTCAATAAAATTGTTACTTTTACTTTCTGTTTCTCATTGTAACATGATGTTTTTCAGGACCCTTGTATCCATAGAATAAACTGGGCAAATACCAGCATTCCAGCTACATGTCAAGGGCACAAATCCACTTAATGACAAGGTTTTTTGGTTTAAAGAAAGCCATCAAGGTAGAAGAATCTTATCTTTTTCAGTACATTAAAATATCCTGAAGTAGTGTATTCAATGGAGAGCCTTTTTGGTTCTTCTTTACTTTATGTGGCAAGAGAAATGTATGAAAACAAGTAACTTACATTCTCTTCAAGAACAACTTTGGTGTGTTCTTTGCTTCTGCAAAGAACAATGATTACTGTGTGTGTTGGACATGGTTCTTAAAGCTCTGGTTAAGAAGCAGTTCAGTGTGCTGTATTCTTGAGAACTATATTGCACAGTAAAATTTTCTCACATGAATCCTTAAATCAGCACCATAGAGTATTTTATTTCCTCAAAGTTCAATTTGTAAAAATTAAAATTTGTCAATACTTTCTTTTTCAAATAATCATTTTATAGTTGTTTTATTATTATTCAACTTTAAATGTATTTTTATACATTTTCTTACATAAGAAGAGTATATGCAGAATATGCAGAATCTGTTGGTGTCATTCAACATATAAAAAGCCTGAGCCATGGACCAAACAGTTTTGTAATTCATATAAGCTTCTGTGTGTTTATTTAGGACCAAGTGGCTAAAGGACACAGAATAACTTCTTGTTATACCCGCCTCACCTCCCTTTTCATGTTGAGAATTGCTTAAACTTGAGCCTACATAAGTCTTTCCCACACTGCCATAACCACTGTGTTTCTATTTGCAACTGTCTTGTTATATCTAGAAGACACTGTTTTCTTGTAGTTATCTATCAGTCTTGCTCTGCCTCTCTACCCACTCCATCTTCTTCAATAATCCCTAAGCTTTAGATGGAGAGGTGGTATTATTTTTTAGCACCAGTTCTAGGGAGATCATGAATGCCAAATGCCGTATTTATTCATAAAGTATTATTAATAAAATTATTTTGAGACTAATATATAAATTATTCAAAATTAAAGGGCAGAAGGAAACATATATTGACCGATCTAGAATTATCCCCTTCTCTAGATCTTTACATAAATAACTTGGGTAATTTTAATAATAAATAGTAATTTATATAAATTAGATATAGACAAAAGTCCTTTGTAAATACTTTTGGATGCAATCATGCTAATAATTCATTCAACTGGTCAGCTACGCACAACATACAGTCAAGAAATAACTGCTATAAACATAAATCAGATTTTTCCTATGGATTTGTAGCAGAAATAAATAAAACAACCCAATACTTTTTTCTATTTCCTCTATAAATAACAAAATTATTATTTAATACTAATCATTATCTCTTTTCGTTTGAGTTATTCTATGTAGACATTTTGCAATCCTAAATAAAACATGGAAAGACATTTTAGCTTCTAGAATCAGTAAACCCAAAAATATTTGCCTTAATTTCACAAATTTACAATAAAGTATACATTCTCTTTTTGTGTGTTCACAAGTTGCCTATGATTTGGAGCAGTGCGAGGTTGAGAAGGTAAAAAGACAAAAGAGTCACCCTTCCGGGACTAGTTGAAACAAACAAGACCCATTTATTGAGGAAGGTAAAAGCCTAAAATAGCCTCCTCCCAGCGAGAGGGAAAGGGCTTTGCTTTGCTGGAATTTGCTCTTGCACCATGCTTGTCTCTTGCTCGTTCAGGTCATCACACATCAGAACATTGCTTCTGTTGCCAAGGCCCCAAACACACCCCAGATTGGCTTATGAGGAAATGCCAACTCAAGGGACCATCATTGCTGTGAGGAAGTGCTAGGAGCACATGATTTAAGGCACCTGCTATAACCAGTTTGAACTGGTTGAGGCCAAGTTGGCCCCCAAACTCTTAGAAGCGTTAAAGGCCTATATATCCCATATTCCCATATTATTCTTACTTGCTCATATGCAAGAGAAAAGACAGAAATTTTTGTATCAATATAAACTTAAGGTTTTTCTTGAAAATTTCACTTTTAAACTTAATTTTGTTTACAATTATTCATGTGAGGGAATGTATATGTGTTCACACATGCACCTGTTGTGGAGGGGGATAGGGACTGATTTGTAAAATGGATCAAGAATCATTCAAGTGGAATTCCGAGTGCTTAAAAAAAAAAGACAAGATTATTGTAGCTTCAGTTTCTTTAAAAACTCTAAATTATTTTTGGAATGTTCTTTCAACCCCTCCCTAGGTGCAGTAAGTAGAAATACGTTTGGTTTAGATTATTTATTTACAACTGGCTATTGTTATTTGTTTATAAGGCTGTGGAAAAATGCATTTTTGTAGCATGCAGCTTGTCCTTATAATTACATACTCAAGAATCTTCTTTACCCTCAGGCTATAAATTTTCTGATTCTCCGAATAAAGTTTGATGCTGTATAAAACTTTAGTCTGACTCATTTTTAGGCCCCTTTCTCTCATGTTCCACCTCCTTTAGAATAGAAAACCATGTGTACAGGAAAGTATATTAGAGAGAATGTGAAGGATAAAATATGACATAGAGGAATTGGCTATCTCCTTGAAACCAAAATCATAATTCTAAATACCAATGTCTCTAACCACCCAGCTATCTTGCCAATCCACATTGTAACTTCTGAAATTTTCTAATATTACTCAAAATTTGTAAATAGATGTTAAAAAACAACACTATTAAGAAATATTTTATTCTACTTTCTCCTTAAGGACACACAAATTCAACAAAAAATGAGAGGCACAAATATTATTCTTGATAAATATAGAAAGAGATGGTAGTCTTTCTATACTCAAAGTGTGACGGTACACTTTATTGCTCTGCTTTCCTACCCCAACATAGCAAGATGATCAACAAAAAGTTCCATATTTTAGCTGCATCACTGAGAGTAAAGAGTAATTGCACCAGTAATTTAATATTTATTAATATTTTAAATTCCTAGAGGACCTTCCAGAAGAAAATCCTGTGTCACCTGTCTGTGTCAGCGTTCTGATGAAATTTGGCATACAACTGAGGCTTGGGAGTCACTGATAGTAGCTGAAGTTGAATTCACGTTGGATACAGTTGTTGTAGACACTGTTTGTAGCATATCCAAAACACATCGTTAAAAATACAGATTCGTGTACTTTTTTCAGGAATGCGAAATAGTCAGAGACAACCATATCCAACTTTTTAACTCTCTGTAATGTCTGTGATATGATGCTAACCATATAGTTCATTTTATGTGAAAGGACTCATGGCTCTTAAGAGTTTTTAAGTAACACAAAGGGTGAGAATCAGATTTATAAATCTCTATATGCTCTAACTAGCAAGAATAACTATACTAAGACCATTAATGATGTCAGGGAGACATAGAGATTATCTCTAATTCAAAATGTCTATAAATAAGAACAATTTATCATTGAAAAATTAAACAGAGAAGTCTGTGCTATCCAAGGAAAATCACACTAGGACATTGCTCCATGACTAGTGTTTGGGTAATAAGCTATGTAAGTGTTTTCAGAATAGTAGAGTGATGATTGTACCAATAAATATCCATTTGTAGCTTTCCGTTGGTCATTGCTATTAATTTTTGGACTAGGAAGATGGCTACTAATACAGAAAGATACAACTTTCTCCATATTTTCTAGCAGTCATCTACTAACACTTTTTTAGCTATTAAGATTATCCTAAACATCTCAAAATTTACCAGCATAATATACAACTTACACATAAAAATAAAAAGAGATTTATAAGCTGTCTGGAATTGGGAGTCTTCGGATCTTTTTTCCAGAACATTACCACTTCGAGTGCTGTTAGCTTCTGAAACCAATGGTGAGATTCTGCTTTTTCAGGAGCCTTTTGTCTGTGTAATTTTTCCACAGGCACCATGCTATGTTTGGTAGTCAAATATTTTGGAATATGAAGAATATTCCACAGAAAAGATGTCCACATTTACAGCACAAAGGATATTATCAATGTCAATTTAAACCATTTTCATAGACTATGCCAGCATCATGGCAATTCATTGGAACTTATTTCAAAATCTCTCTAATGACTATGGGCTCTCTCACGCGGTTTTCCAGTCCTGTATTCTGATAGTGTTTTCCAGTCCTCTCTTCTTAATTGTTTTTTAATAAGTATGAAAAACAATAAATCTAATTTTTTGGAAACTTTTCACTTCCCATTTAAGGTACTCTTCTAAAGCAGCTGACCTTACGTATTTTATTAAAATTTTTATATTTGCAACAAAGAAACTTAGTGTGCTTTAACAAGAAAACCTATTTTTATGGGGGCTTTTGAAAGTTTTCCATCACTTACAAGATCTTCTAAATAACTGTTTTTTATTAGAATTTTCATTAATCCTCTTTTCCTGTAATGTAGTCTGTAATTATTATTAGTCTTTTTTTACAGATGGAAAAAAGAGGAGCAAGAGGTTAAGAGACTCAACACAAAGAACCAGCCAAAGTTACAGGAATAGAAATGAGGTCACTGAAATTTCTTAGTGTGAAGACAAATTTATTTTATTTCTTTATAGACAAGACAAAAATGGATAAAACTCATATAAAACTCATATCGTGTTTAACAAATTTCATCAAAAGTATATGGCTGTAGGCATTACATTTATACCATATTTTAATTTGAATGGCTCATTCTCTTCATGATTGTATCAATCTTAAAATACTTTAAATAGTCTAATCATAAAATTAATTTTAATTACTATGATATTTGAGGGAAATCTGCAAATTTATAGACACAGTAATAGGCATTATACTATTCTTTTAAAACATAATAATATTATCTTACTAATATAGAAATGTCATAATGGTTTAATCTCTAATGCTGGAAACAGGTTGGAAATCTAATTTAGTCATGAGATTTAAATTATGACAAAAAGAAAATATATAAAAGCTAAGCTCCTATAGTTTATTTTAATTTGATTGAACATATGAAAGAGTATAGAGAAACACCCCCACACACATGTACACACATCGTAAACATGAATCAAATTGTAAAGTATAGTAGAATAATGTATTTCATGAAAACAAGATTATCACTCACATAGAAGATATAGGGGAAGGTAATAAAGAATGATAAAGCTCTACTTTCAGGGCTAGTGTTTTTGTTTTGTTTGTTTATAAATTGACTGAGTATTTGCATGCATAAATGGTTAAACTTTTTTCACCTATTATTTACGAGGTTTTACTTTCAAGCCAAAATACTAACATTCTTGTAAATTTGCCTCATGTGTGTTTTAATGATAAAAGCAAAGAACAAAACAATTGAAAGGAAATCAAGAAATATAGAAATCTGGTAACTTAGTGTGCACTCTATGCTTAATATCTCAATATTCCTCAGAAACAGTTTCACATATTTCACAGCATATCGCACCGAAAGTAGTAAGTGTAAGTAAGCATTCTAGTTATATTAGAAGAACTCAGGAAACAATCAAATTGGTCAACACCTGGAAATTACCTTTTTTGTTTTAACCTCAAAAAATTGTTTATCAAATTTTAAAGGGAATCACAAGAAATAAGTCTGAATCCAAATGTCTCTCTAATTTTCTCTGAAAAGGAACAGCATTAATACTGTCAAGTGTAGAGAAGGTAATCCTTTCCGAAGAAAAGCCTGGCTTGTACTCAGTGCTCAAAAATGGAAAATGAAAATTACATTTTTTTCTGCAGCTAAGATAGAACCATAGTACTAGAAAAAAAAAATTCTCTTTACGGGATTTTTGTTTCAAGAAAAATTATTTATCATGAGGATCATTTGACAACCATGCAAAACAGGGTTCCTAGAATGTGTGCTTCTGTTCATTTGGGTATAAATTGCTTAAAACTTAGACCCTTACACTGGTGCTGCCAAAGGCAAATGTTGCCAGGAGTTGAGATGGCACAACCAAGGAGGCATCTGTTTTCAGCTCAGAATTCAAGTGAGAAATGAGACTTCCCCTCAAGGGAGAGTTTAAAATGTCAGCCTCATTCATCTGGCACAGGGAACCCTAATTGTAGCTGAAGATGGGACAAAATTGGCAGAAGTAACAAACACACAGCCATGGGGATAGAATTTGGGGGAGGGGGGGTAAGATCCAAACAGCCTAATCAACAATGTAAATACATTAATTCCTGCTCCTATAAAATTAAGGTTTCCTTGGGTTTTATTTTTACTATCAAATAAAACTCATAGTATTTGTGAATTTTGATACTGCCCTTGGACTCTCTCTTATGTTAAAGTTAAAATATTCCAGCATATCTGAGTCTATTTATTTTCTCGTTTTACTCAAAATATAATACAATGGCATCCTCTCTCCCTTTCCTCTCCTCAATCAAAACCTTCCCAGATCCCACTCCCTGCTCTTTCAAATTTGCCATCTCATTATTCATTAATCACTGTTTCTCTGCACCTAAAGCCCAGGAAACACAACAGAAAAGGTTTTAGAAAGACTATAGGAGAAGAGAGGAGATTGTTACAAGGCTATATCTCCTTGTCAGGCCGGAAGGCAGCCTCATGGCATCTTCCCCACAAGACTGCCTAAATATGAGCTGAACCAGGACAATAGCAAGAGGCATGCCAAAGTGAATGGAGAAATGACCAGTCAACAGATTCAATTCAATCCCCATCAAAATACTAACACATTTCTTCACAGGCCTTGAAAGAACTATACTCAGCTTCATATGAAAAACAAAGACCCAGGATTTCAAAGCAGTTCTTTTCAATAATGAAACTTTGGGAGAGATCACTATCACTGATTTCAAGCCATACTATAGAGCTACAGTAAAAACAGCTTGGTACTGGTATAAAAACAAACTTTTGCATCAATGGGATTAAACTGAGTATTCTAACGTTAATCTACGCATCTATGAACACCTGATTTTTGACAAAGAGGCCAAAAATATACAATGGAAAAAATATAAACATCTTCAAGAAATTGTACTGGCATAACTGGATGGTAGTATATAGAAGAATGCAAATAGATCATACGTATCACCTTGCACAAAACTCAAATCCAAGTTGATTGAAGACCTCAACATAAACCCAGTAACACTGAACCTGACAGAAAAGAAAGTAGGAAATAGCCTTGAAGGCTTTTGCACAGAAGATCACTTCCTAAATATAACACCCTTAGCATAGACACTAAGAACAACAATTAACAAATGGGACCTACTGGAACTGAGAATTTCTGTAAGGAAAAGGCCAAGGTTAATAAAACAAAAGAACAGCCTCTGGATAAAGAACTTCACCAATCCCAAAGTCTGACAGAGGACTGATGTCTAAATTATGTAAATAACTCTAGAAACTAGAGGTCAAAAATCAAAAGTCCAATTAAAAATGGGGTACAGTGCTAAATAGAGAATTTTCAACAGAAGAATTATAAATGGTTGAAAGACATTTAAAGAAGTCTTCAGCATCCTTAGCCAATAGAGAAATGCAAATCAAAATGACTCTGAAATACCATCTTACACCAGTCACAATGGCTTAGATAAAAAACACGACTGAAAGCCTATGCTGGTGGGAATGTGGAGTATGAGTAACATTGCTCAATTGCTCGTGAAAATATAGACTTGTATAGCCACTGTAGAAATACATATGGTAGTTTCTCAGAAAACTCAAAATCAATCCATCTAATTATCCAGCTATTCCACTTTTGAGCATTTACTGAAAGGATGCATGTTTATAGCAGCATTTTTGTAATGGGCAGAACATGGAAACAACCTATATGCCCCTCAACTGAAGAATGGATTTGAAAATTGTGGTACATAACACAATGAAGTACTACTTGGCAGAAAACAAAATGACATTCTAAAATTTGAAGGTAAATGGATGGATCTAGAAAATATCATCCTGAGTGAGGTAACACAGACCCAGAAAGACAAACATGGTATATACTCACTTATAAGTGGACTTTAAATAACCAAACTATAATTCACAACCCATTAACAAGGAGGATCTTAAGAGAAACAATGATGGATCCCCCTGGGAAAGGAAAAATAGAGAAGATGTCCGGAGTAAACTGGGACTGCGGTGGGCAGGGCTAGAAAAGGTGGGAAGAAACCATGAAGGATTTAAATGTTTGAGTTGAGGGAGAAACAGAGAGGGAAAATAACAAAATAGGTATCATAATAGAGAGAGCCATTGTGATGTTTGAGAGAATCCTGGTGCTAGGGAAATATCCAAGAACTCATAATGATGATCCTGCCTAAGACTCTAAGAAATAGTGGAGAGGGTACCTAAACTGATCTTCCCCTATGATTAGATGAATGACCACCTTATTTGCCATTATAGAACCGGGCTAGCCTCTCTGAATGTGAATGACATTTGAATGGTATGGGCAATTTGTGGGCCTCTGTGGGACCAAATTTATTCCTGGTGCTTCTTGGAGCTAATTCCCTACAGAACACCCTTCTCAGCCTTGATACTGGGGAAGGGCTTGACCCTAACTCAACTGAATATGCCAGACTGCATTGATTCACCCTGAGATTCATTACCCTCTCTGAGGAATGGATAAGGAAATTGAGTAGAAGAAGCTGAGGGATAATTGGGGAAAAAGAGAGAGAGAACACCTGTGGATATGTTAAAATATTTTATAATTAAATAAGAAAAAATTGCTAGATTAAACCAATCTATTTAGATTGAAAAAATATGACACTTTAGAGAAGTGGTATTGTTTTTACATTTACAGAAAATGAGAGGATGTGTATTCATTCTGAGCTAAAGAAAATAAAGTTTAATCAAGGAAGACCCCTAAAAAATGATGCAATAGATGATCCAAATCATCTAACATTTCAATCATCTTTGTTGAAGTTTTCTCTGAGTTTTGCATGGAGAACAACTTCAAGGCTGATGGTTCGAATGATCCAGCCTCACAGAATACTTCACTCAGGACTTACCCATAATGCTAAATTTTCTTTTAAGTCCCCATAAGATTACTAACACTTCCAATCATCAGAAATTAGTCTAGAGAATCATACCCACATTTATAAAAAAAAAAATGGATTATGGCTGTTTGTCTTTGCTTAAAGTGTTAATTACAAGTTGCTATGGATAATGGTCAGAAAAGGGGGTAAACAAAGAAGAGTACATTCAGTGTTCATGTTTTGAAAAGAAAAAGAAGAAGTGGGAAGTGCTTTGTTATGTTCTTATACACTATAAATATTTGTCACTCGTATTTGTTTTAAAAATGTTGATTTGCCAGTAGGCAGGCAGGAAGTAAAGGCAAAGCAATTAGACTAGTAGAATTCTGGACATTGGAAAAGAAGCAGATAGCAGCCAGAAGCAGAAGAAGCAAGGTGAGGATGCTGGACTAAGAAAATGTACTAAGCCATGTGGTTACATACAAATAAGAATTATATGTTAATTTAAGTAAAAGAACAGTAACTATTACCTGTAAACTACTGGCCCAGCATTTACTATAATATTAAGCTTCAGAGTCAATTATTTGGGAAGCAGCTGTGGGTATTTGAGAGTTTCTGGAAGGACAAAAACTTCAGACTACAGTCAATCAGGGACATCTTACATTAAGAAATGAGGGAACATATTTTTTTTTATAAAAACCAATCTTTGTTGCTTCCTTCTGATAGTCCTGATATACTAGCAGCCTTCCTTTGTCTTCCTTTTATCTCTTACCACTTTCCTTTTTAAAAAATTATTTAATTAGGGTTTTTGTGTTTATTTTAAGGCTAGACTGTTCTTATAAATATCAAGAGTCCTCACAGTATGAAATTTCATTTTTTTTAAATTTAAAAACATTTTTTTCTCATACCCAATACTGTTCCCCTCCCGCCCCTCCTCCCAGTCCTCCCTCAGCCTCCCTCAACCCAGCTCCCCATCCATTCCCCAGGATTCCCAAGGTGACTCAGTTCCTTCTGACATTATCTAGTTGGGGTAGCTCCAAGTCCCTCCCCACACTTTCATGGCTGAGTAAGCTGTTTCTCTGTAGCAAATGGGCTCCAAGGAGCCAGTTTATGCACCAGGACTCAATGCTATTTAGCCTGCAAGAGGCTCTACAAACTGTCCATGCTTTTCGATTGTCATCTCCACTCAAAGGGTTTGGTTCCCTTCCATGAAGTTTTCTTATTGATTATTCCCGAGTCAGTGAGCATCAAATTGTCTTCTCTGTGGGAATCCTCCTCATGATCCTCAATCCTTTGCTCATTTACTCTTTCTTCCCTCTTTTTATCTGGACCAGAAGCTTAGCTGTGTGGATATTCGAGAGAGTAAACAGCACAGTCAGATCTCACCCAGCTGTCTTCCAGCTTCCTCAGCCTCGCTCCTCCTGGCTTCCTCTGACTGTTCTGTCTTGCTATGCCTGCCTTAAATACTTTCTTTGCTCAGTTAAGGCGTGGTCCCACCACTGCCTGCCTGAGAGCCTGGAACTCCTTCTGTAAACTAAGATGACCTAGAACTCAGATTGGATTAAGGGCGTAGGTCACCACTCCTGTAATACTCCCTGTGCTGGGATTAAAGGTGTGAGTTACCACTAGGGGGATCCTCCTAGACTGACTGTAGGTACATCTCTCTGATATCTCTGAATGTTTTTAATATGTTTGAAAATATCCCCACACTTAGCTATGGATCTCTGCTTCTGTCTCAATCAGTTGATGGATGAAGGTTCCATAATGCCAATTTGGATGATCTTTCATTAGATTATAGCAGAAGGCCTCTTTAGGAACCGTCTCTACTGTTGCTTGGAGTCTTAGCCGGGCTCGTCTTGTGGGTTCTTTGGTATTTCTCTAGTACCAGGTTTCTCTCTAGTCCTACAATGACTCCCTCTATCAAGATATATATTTCTTTATTCTCACTCTCTGTTTTATTTTCCCCCCTAAACCATCCCATTCTCTTATGATCTCTTCCAAACTCCTCTTGCTTACTCCTCCCTATGGCCTCAGTTTACCTTCTTTACTTCCCCTTCCCAGGGGATCCAGAGATATCTCTCTTGAGTTCCTCCTGTTATCTAGCTGCTTGAAGGCTGTGTATTGTAGCCTGGTTATCCTTTGCTTTGCATCTACAATGTACTTATGAGTGCATATGTACCATGTCTAAAATACAGTTACACTTCATCCTCCTTTGCTCTCCTCCTCCAATCCTTCTCATGTATTCTCCCTCATCCAACTCACTGTCTTTGTTTCTTTAACTGCAGACCTATATATGTAGCTATATGCACATAAATGGAAATATATATATATATATATATATATATATATATATATATATATATATATATATATATATATATAAACACAACATGCTTGGCTTATATAATGTAACTTACATGTCTATTATTTCACATCTAACTACTTTTATTGCATAACCGGTGGGGAGCTCTTCCCTGGAGAAGTCTATTTCCCCCATGCTCAGTCTTTCATTTTTGCCTGTAGTTCTTTGTTCGGGGTTGAGGCCCCATGAGGTTTGCATTTCCATGGTAGTAAGTATATTGCTGTTCAGGTTTTGTTTAGACAGCCATTTAGTTTTTCTCAAGACACATATATGTGGGAATATATTTTATATTAAATAAAACACCACACATATATCCAGTAATCAGTACATTTGTTTTGTGTGCTTCTCTATATTTGCCATATACAGTTATATTTAATACATAAATTAACTTTTCCTAGGTGACTTAGAACAATATATTCCTTTGTACTTCTTATTTCTCCATGAAAGATTTTGTTTGATTTCATATTCAGTGATTTCTAAAATACCCCTCTCTTTTTTCCACTTCCTTTAATCTTGTGAATTTTCAAAATTGAATGTCAGCTTTCCTTAAAACCACAAAAGCTGTATATATAGGACTGTGAAGGCATGAATTTATCATTACAAAACTACTTCAGGAAAAGAGCATTTAGTGTTTGAGGGTATGCAGGCACAGGTCTGAGTCTGGAAAGAATCTCAGCCAATAGATTCAAAAGTTAGTTTTGTGATGAAAGTTTAGCTACCAGATTCAGAGTTTGGGTTCATATTGAAAATGTAGCCAATGGCTGCTGAATCCCATACTTCTTTGTCCAATCCAAGAGTGCCAAGACATGCAGCACCCTGCTTATGTATGCTTTTCTATAACCGCCCCCCTCACCTCTGGGCTCATGGTCAAAACCCTTCAGCTGCACCAGAACAAAGAAAGTGTTTCAACCCTGGTTTGTTTGAACCTGTTTAAAGCAATAAAAAGATCCTCAGGTGTTTACATCAAATCCAGCTCCCTGGTGGTCTTTGGGATCCCTCAACATGAGTACAACATTTGGTGCATTGGCCAGGAAACTCTCATAGCCCCCACAGACCAGAGACCAGATGTTCTGCTATTGGCTTTCACCAGTAAGTGTCACTGAGTCACTGAGTGGTTCTGAGTGGTAGCTGCTGACCAGTCAGTATCACAAATGATGTCTGTCTGACTGATATTGCTGAATAATGTCTGGTGTCTGCCCCACTTTTTCTGTGTTTAGTATTATGTCTGTTTGTTTTTGTTTAGTATTATTTCTAGAGTGCATCGTTTCTGAGGTGCACTCAAATCAGTGATTATAACCAGACCTGGTTAAGAACAGATGTTCCTGAGAACCTGGATCATGAAGGGCAGGGATGCAGCAAACAGTTTGTATCTGTTGAGGTCACGGTCCTCAGATCTGTAGGGCTAGAAGACTGAAAGACTTCCAGACCTCAGTGGTGGGAACACACTAACACACTAAGCACACCCATATCTGTTAAGTCAGGGATCTCAATCTGTAGGACTGGAAGATTTCCAGACCACAGTGGTGGGGATACAGTGAACACCCTGTATCTGTGAAGACAGTGATCCCCATATCTGCACATAGACAGAGTGACCCATATTTGTATTGAACACTATGAAACAGAAGATTTCTTCTCTGAATTTACTCTTAACCCATTGCCTGGATGTTAGTGCCTTCTGTCTTCTATGGTGTCTGTGGTTCTCTGTATTTATGTTCTTAATGATGAAGAATGCCATATTTCCCTCTGGATATTCTCTTAACTCATTACCAGGATGTGTTCATAATCTTTCCATCATGATTAAAAACTAAACTTGTCACCCTTTGCAGGTCAGGATGGCCAGTACTTGGCATGAACTGGCCTCTGGAAAAAAAACCTTTGATTTGGCCCTCATAAGGGCAGCACAGGAAATGGTCCTCAGATTCCAAGTGGATATCCTGACCAAGTGCCCTACATAGTGGTCTGGAGAAACTTAGTAGAGTAACCCCCTTCCTGGATCAAACCATTCTTGCCCCAACAGGTCAAGGTCCTGGCAGGTACAGAGAAAAGCTCACCTTCCAAGACCCTGTTAGCTCCTAGGCCAGAGATTCTCCAGAGTGGCAGCACAAAGAGTAAAGTCCTCCTCACCCCTTCCTTGCAGCCTATATTCTGGTACACCATCCCCATGTGGGATGACTGCACACAGCTTTTGTAGGTCCCCTTCGTGGCAGAGGAGAGAGACTGGATATAGAACTAGGCTTGAAAGCTGGTTCATGGCTCCACTGGGGAATCCATGGCCCACCAGGCTATCACAGATATAGCCTTTACTCTAATTTGCCCAGTGTGGAAATTGTAATATGGATGAAGTAAGGTGAGTTCCTTAGTCTGTTGCCAGTCCCTACTGGCGAGCCTCAATGCAGCCACAAAATGGCCTTCAAATTTGAGTAGGGTCTAAAACATAGAGCAGAGAGCAGATGAGGGCCCAGAATTTCTGGAATGCATACAGGAGGCCTCAAGAAGGTATATGCCCTACTATCTTCGGGCCCAGGAAATAGCTCCTGAAATGACTTTGGTTTTCATTGAGAATGTTAGAGATTTAGTAAAGGTGGCTGAGGAAATGTATGATGAAGGAGATAGTGGAGAGGAAAAAGGAATCAACAGGAAAGGCATGGGAATCAACACATCTCTAGTGTGCTGCCTACCACTACTGTGAAATCAGAAGAGCACCTGGGGCAACTTAGATGTCTGGCATGTGGAGAAAAAGATGAAAAACTGAGGGATGCCTTTGTATTAAAAAACTCTCCTACCATCTTCTGTGAAGCTCTGCATGAGGACCTGGGTGAGTATGAGACACAGAATCCAGATATCAGTCTGTTGCAGTATCAATACGTCCTGCTGATTGCAGCTGCAGATCGAGAGACCTGGCCTGACTAAGACTGAACAGCTATTGTGGACCCTGGGGGGCCTAAGGTACCGCACCTCAGCCAAAAAGATCCAAATCTGTAAGCGGCAGGGAGGTAACACACTTGGGGTACATTCTGAAGGAAGGATGGGGTGGCTTTTGGATGCAAGTAAGGTGACAGAACTTGCAATTCCCACCCCCACAACTTCCAGGTGGGTGAGAGTGTTCAGATGCTCACCTTGCCTCCCCACAATAGTGGCTTTGGACCAAGGTTGCTGAGGAGTTGACCCTGTGACAAACTCTAACCACAACTACCTTCCAACACTTGAAAGGAGTTTTCAAGCAGCCCGCTGATTGGTGATTGGTGGCTGAGCGATGCCAGAATGACTCAGTACCAGACAATGTTGTTTAATCCTTCCAGAATGACTTTCCATACAGCCTCAGCTCTGAATCATGCTACTTTACTGCCAGACCATCCTAATCCAGACCTGGAAGCACTACTGCACAACTGCTCCAGGATCCTGGCTCAGATGCACAGCAGTATTAGACTAGACTGGTGGAATATCCTGTTTACCCAATGCAAAGGTTGCCTGGTATACTGATGGCAGCAGGATGACCAAAGGTATATGGAAGTTGCCACTGCAGAGCTGATGGCACCCGGGGCATCTGCTCAATGGATGGAGCTGATAGCCCTAACTAAGGCATTAGAACTGGGAAAAGGGTGGAAGGTTAGCATTTACACCAATATCTGGTACACTTTGCCATGGCACATGTGCATGGGGCAATATACAAAGAATGGGGAATGTTGACTGCATAAAGAAAATGTATCAAACATGAAGATCAGATTCTTGCCCTCCTTAAAGGTCTATGATTACCCAAGAAACTGACCATTATCCATTGCCCAGGGCACCAGAGAGGGGATGGACTTGTCCCCAGGGGCAAGAATCTAGCAGATGGAACTACCCGGCAGGTGGAAGTCCAGACTGATGTAGTTTTTGCACATGTGTTGGTGGATCCCAAGGCACCTAGTCTACCAGAGAGTACTGAGTATGCTAAAGAAGATCTTTCCTGGATAGAGACCCTCCCTATGACCCAGTGCACAGATGGGTGGTAGAGAGTTGCAGATAATAAGATCATCTTGACTGAGCATTTGGGAAAGAGGCTGCTTACTAAGATCCATTGATCCTCTTCTATGAGAATACGGAGAATGCAGGACTTTATTGTAAATACTGTCACCAACTGCAAAGCTTGTCAGCTCACCAATGCTGTAGTCAACCCTGAAAACACTGGGTCTCGATTCAGAGAGAAGAAGAGTGGAGTCTACTGGGAAGTGGGCTTCACTGAAATAAAACCTGCCAAGTATAGTTACAGGTATCTGCTAGTTTTGTTAGACACTTTTTCAGGATGAGCAGAAGCCTTTCCCACCAAACATGAAACAGTGCAAATGGTGGCAAAGAAGTTACTTGAAGACATCCTGCCCAGGTATGGATTTCCAACCATGATAGGGTCACATTGGGCTGGCTTTTGTGGCCCAGGTAAGTCAGAGATTAGCCACCTTACTGGGAAGTGATTGGAAGTTGCATTATGCATACAGACCCCAGAGCTCAGGGCAAGTAGATAGGATAAACTGTACTCTAAAAGGGGCATTGGCCTTGGAGGCTGGCACAGGTTGGGTGGCTCCCTTTGCCTTATACAGGACAGGAACTCCCCTTATCAGATGAGGCTAACCTGATTTGAATGTATGTTTAGTGTCCCATACCCCATTATCCCCAACATCCAGGTGGATTTGCTGGCAGAACTAGATGACCATGCTCTTCTTAATGCCCAGTCCTAGTGGACCCATAGAGAATATGGCTCAAGCTCGTGGCCCTCTATGAATCTGATGTTTCACCTAACAGGTTTCAAACAAAGTACTGGGTCCACATTAAGAGACATCACCTAGGGTTGTTGTAACCCTTCCTGCTAACCACAACTATTAGCCACCTGGATCTACTATTCCCATGCCTGGCCAGTGGACCCTTTCACACTCAAGGAAGATTTCCAAAGTAAAAGATGGGAAGATTCAGACAATCCCCTCGAAGTGGTAGTGTGGCTCCAACTGATGATTTTGCCTGCCAAGACTGGGGCCTCGGGAAGTCCATGGGCACCTTGGACTGGATGGAACTAGAGACAGGAAAGTCCCATGAATGGAACTCTCAGGGACCAGTCAAAGGAGAAAATGTGAAGGAATGAATTTATCTATCATTACAAAACTATTTCAGGAAAAGAGCATTTAATGCCTGAGGGCAGGGTGGGCAGAGGCAGGTCTGAGTCTGAAAAGAATCTCAGCCAATGGATTCAAAAGTTAGGTTCACACCAAAAGTTCAGCCAGCAGATTTAGGGCTTGGGTTTATTTCAAAAGTGTAGCCAATGTCTGCTGAATCCCCTTTGCCCAATCCTGGAATGGCCAAGATGTGTTGCCGCATATGTTTTTCCAAAAAAAAAAAAAAATCAAAAACCTCTCACCTCTGGGCTTGCAGCTGAAACCCTCTGCTGCACTGGAACAAAGAAAGGGATTCAACCTGGCTGGGCTGGTTTAAACCTGTTCAAAGCAATAAACAGACCCTCATGTGTTTACATTGAGCCCAGCTCCCTTGTGGTCTTTGGGGGTCCCTTGACATGGGTATAACAGGACTATGCAACAAAATCTACTTAATGCACATAATTTTATATAATTGTAATGTCCATATTTGGGGCTTCATTCTTTGTAATAAACATGTAAATAACTATCCATTGTTATATCTCTTTAGGAGACATCATGAAAAAAATTGTATCTGATAGCTTCAGTCATCTTAATTACCAAATACTGAACTCTTTATATTTAATCAAATCTCACTATAAACAAATTTTAACTTTCATTGTATTTCTTATCAAATGTATATGCCAAACTTATAGAAAATTATATTAACATATCATCACATTATATATTATAATCATTTTATCTTATTATGAATCCTGAAGCACCTATAAATTTATACTCAGAAAGCGGGTGGCATCTTTTATTTTAAATTTAAAGATTTTGGAACTAGAAAGTCTATTTGCATGAAGTTCAGTCCAAGTAGAGACCCATGAAAAGAAACATAACTTAGATTTTCACTTAAGGCAATAAGGGGAGAAAATGCAGTCTTACCTACTCCACCACTTTGTGATATCAATATGCTTTTCTTATGATTTTACATGTTACTCATTTTCAGAAACAAGCTCATTGTCATACCCAGTATTATCTCTAATGACAAAATAATTATTTCATGACCTTTTCAAACTAATACACCGAATCTACTTCACATTTACCACCTCAAGTACTTCTGGTCACTTGGATCAAGCATCTTGTTTAACTTTTAGGTTTTCTTTGATCACAGCCAGCATCCCACCTACAAACTGCAGATACCTACAGTGTTCAAAAAGAATACCAAAGCACATGGAATGCTATTATACTGGCATAGATCAACACAGATTCTCACTTAAAATAATACAATAGCTTACATTGTTTTTGTTTTTATTCTTGCCTGACAGTCTTTTTTTTTCCATGCAGCCTTGTTTAATGGACAAAGAAATGCTGACAAAATATATTGAAATGATTTCCTTTTCTCCTGTAGTACATTTGGTATGTTGCATTGAAGGTTCTCTTTCTCTCTCTTTCTTCAGGGGAAATGAATCTCTAATAAGGATCATTGGAATTTTGACGGTGGTATGCTTCTGTAAGACACGGGTGCAGAAGAATAAGTGTGTTACAGGAAAACGCTGACAAAGGACAGAGAATGAGAATAGTAATGGTAAAGCAATCTCCACTCCTGAAATGGCTGACACTCTTGGACTAGCTGACAGGATAAAGGAATAATTTACTAAGGTATTTCTTATCTATTGTACCTCACCCCTAAAACATATTGAAGCTATGTTGAAAACAACATTACAAGTTATTGCTGCCCTGAGCTTCAATAACTTGTAAAATGTTGGCAATGTGCCTACTCTAACCACATTGCAAGAAATCTTGGAACATTACTGCCTGCAGGAGTGGAGAGCATGTTTATGAAATCAGGAAGTTATGACCCCATCTGTTATATATGTCCAATAGCGTACTACTGTAAAAAGGCTTCACACATATCAGGCAGGCACAGTAATCATTGGCAGGAAGAATAAAATCACAATATATTTTCCTAGTTCATTTCTTATACTTTCAAATCAAGCTAATATATTGCAGTTAAAATGGTAACCATTTATACTTGCTCTGGACGCTTACTTCTAACTTACATTCAAACAGAACATTAAAAACTCACTGATATAGAGACTAAAGACTCACATTTAAAAGAACAGGGGTAGACTGGAGAGACTGCTCAGGCTCAGTGGCTGCTATTTCTGAAATATTAGGATCAATTCTTAGCACTTGAAGGGTGAATCCCAACTCTCTGTACCTCCAGTTCCAGGAGATCTTACGCTTTCATGGGTAGAAGGCAAGTATATGGTGCATATCCATAAGCACAGGCAAGATACCAATACACATATAATAGATATATTGAAATCTTTAAAATGATAAGAAAAGAGAAACATCATCTATGAATTTTGGATTCTTATCATTTTGATTTGTCTTCCTACCATTTCATATGACTGAAACAACCCTGCAGCTTACGGCTTATACCATGTCATGATCTATTGCCTTGTTAATTAAATCACAGAATAAGTAAACCAAAATGGTGCATTATAATTCAAGTGCAACCTATTTTTGTATTTATTGTTGTAATTATACACACACACACACACACACACACACACATATACAAATTTGGTTTTAAAATGCTATACTTTAGAAATGAATGCCAGCAAGTGTTTCTAGTACCAGTTCTGTCTTCTATAATACTCTTTAAATGGCTATATACAAATGTACAGGAACTTTTTTAAAATTTCATAAATATCTAGTTATTCACTGAATATATTATAGCATAGCAACTGTATACTAGATATTATTTAGTGAGTGATTTATTTCAAATTCCTTTTATAGTGGTCTGGAAAATTGCATTCAATGTGGCTGGATTGAGGCTTTAGCTGTTTAGATGACTTATTGCTCATGCAGAGAGCCAAAGAGGAGTTTCTAGCACCTACACTGGGTAGGTCACAGCCACTTCTGGTTGCTTTTAAGCACTTGCAATTCCAGCTGGAGCAGATATAATGCCCTCTTCTAGTGTCCCCTAGGTAGTTACATTAAATGCACATACTTACAAAGATACAGAAATAAAATGAGATAAAAATACATATTTAAAGTTCCATCCAGTATATAACTTCACAGTGCTGTTACACTTTCATCAAAGTGAGGTTTTAGATAAAGTACTAAGTGGAGAGAAAGACTATAGGTACCGAACATACTCAATAATTACATGCATATAAAACTAAATTAATTTAATTCTTCAGTAATAAAAATTAAACTGCTACTACAAAAAACATATAGTCATTGAATTAATCTAGAGTGATAAATGTTAACCCACATCTGTAACACCAAGTATTAATGCTGCAAACACTGAATGATCTCAGTTCCATGCCTGTCTAAACTACACTGTAAATTAATAACAACTTCCTTGGAAACTGCAAGAGACTACCCAAAAATATGATTTTCTCAGAGTATTAGTTAATGTTTCCCAGTGGTTTATAATGTGCCTAATATAAATTTGATCCTCCTTTAATTTCTAATCATAAAACTGAAGAAATAAAAATAAGAACAACAACACACCAAATATGAACATAAATTTTGAAGTTCTATGGTGCAGGACAAGAAACATGTACAATTAATGTGTATATTGTTGCTAAGAAAGTAGATATTTTGTATTTCAACTACAAACTATTGGAAATTGATTGGTATGAGAAATATCTTAATTAACTTGCATATTATTTGATTATTTACAATGCACAGATAGCCACATTCAAACTTCACTCCGTATTTTCATTTTGTTTGTAGTGGCTTCTAAGGGGCCCAGACCTCAGTCAGTGCAAACTGGTGACAACTAGTGCCTTAAAACATGTGCTCCTAAACACTTCTGTATAAATCAACCTCTGGTCTGACTTGGGCCTTGAAGAAGATAGAGTCCAGATGCCACATTCCAAGAACAGCAGGAGAATACTGCCTGTACCCACAGATACCACCAAATCAAAACTCTTTCCCCTGGCTGAGGGGAGAATCAAGAGAAAAAGTATTTAAGGTCTTCCCCACAATAAAATTCAACTTGCTTGTTTCATCTTGTTCCCAGAGATTGTGTCTTGGCCCCCTTAACAAAAGGGACAAACAGGACCATGAGCATAGAGGCAACCCTGATTCCGAACCTCAAAACAGGCTCACCCCAACATTTTTGGCACTAGTGTTGTGGGTCCTTTCGACCTTGCTATTGGCTACACCTCATTTGGGAACATTTTTGCCATAGCTGGAGTGTGTTTTGCCTGCTGTTGTAACTGGTTGAGACATGAGTGAATGTGTCCTCTCTCCTGGATCTTGCTTCCCTCTCCTTTTGCTTGATGTGACTGTGACATTCTCACCTCTCAGTGATGTTTGGTGAGATGGCCTTGGCTTTTGTCTTTGCATCTTATCTGCCTCAATCTCATTCTTCCAAGGCCTCCTTTTCTTTCTTTCTTTTTTTTTTTTTTTCCACTGTTTGTCTGTTTAAGTTGTTTGGGATGAAGTACCAGGGAAGTGTCATCATCCTAGCCCCAGCTTGAAAGAGGCCTGAGTTTTGACTTCTCAAAAATCTGAGTACAAAATACAAAACAGGAGAAAGACTAGGGCTGTCTGATAGCAACTAATTAACTTTGGAATGTCCCAGAACAGGAAATAGTCTATAGAGGAAGGTATTACCTGAAGAATGGTGGACTTGGGAAGAGGATGGGTAACCCTCCCATTCCTAGTTATTCCAGAATGCTCTTTCCACTATTAGGCCAGGACCTTTTGTCAAAAATGAAAGCCCAGATCCTTTAATCCTCAGATTAAAGGGCACAGTTATATCAAAATGGGAACCCAATGCAAGTGTTGATGACTGCTAGCATAACTAAGGAATATAGACTCTGTCAGAAGCCAGCAGCCCCTGAGTCAGAAATTAAGAAAGGTTGCAAAGGTTTCCCCCAGCACAACCTGAGACTGGGGGCATGGGGTTAGTAAAGCACAGAACTCCATTATATGTGGAAGTCTGGGAAGACATGGACCCAGTCTGACAGTCTCAGAAGCAAGGAAGGGAATACCCCCCAAATATGGAGGTTATTAACTCTGTGGGTACTGAAGCCGGTCCAGTCCACCTGGAACACCTCACCGTTACCTGTCAAAAATCTTCAAACTAACAACTACCAACCAGGGCAAGACCTGAGAGAGCCTGTCCCTGACACCCAAGAGCCAGAAATATTTTGTCTTCGAGTGGCACAATTCAGAAATTGGAATTAGCGGCCAATTGACTTGGACTGGATTACCCCAAGGGTTCAAGAACTCCCCCACCATCTTTGATGAGGCCCTCTGCAAGGATCTGAGTGAGTACAGAACCCCAAACCCTGGTATAAGCTTGTTACAATATGTGAATGACTGATTGATTGTAGCTGACTTGCAAGAAAGGAACTGAGAACTTCCTATGGGCCCTGGGAGACTTAGGTTATTGAGCCTCTGCCAAGGAAGCTCAGATCTACAGATCATGGGTAATATATCTGGGGTATGTTCTTGATGGGGGCCAGAGGTGGCTTTCAGATACCCTTAAGGAGCTGGTGCTAAAAATACCCACTCCTAGGACTGTCAAGCAGGTGAGGTAATTCCTGGGCACAGCGGGGTTCTGCCATCTCTAGATCTTAAGGCTTACTGATCTGGCTAAACTTTTATATGAGGCCACCAAAAACACATCCAACTTCACACAGAGGAAGAAAGACAGAGGGCCTTTGATGCCCTGAAACAAAAACTCTCAGAGGCCTGGCCCTTGGACTACCTAACATAAACAAACCCTTTTACCTGTTTATAGATGAGAATAAAGGAATAGCAAAGGAGCACTCACTCAGACCGTAGGGTCCTGGAAGAGACCTGTGGCTTATCTATCAAAAAATCGAATTCCATGGCTTCAGGATGGCCTTCTTGCCTGTGTATCATAGCTGCAATGCTGGTTAAGGACACTGATAAACTAACTTTGCGGCAAACTTAACCATTGCCACCCCACAAGCCCTGATAGCAGTCCTTAAGCATCCATCTGACCACTGGCTAAGCAATGCCAGAATGACTTAATGATCAAGCCTTACTTCTCAACCCAGCCTGTAACCTGGCTGCACTGCTGCTAGATGGTGACCTCAAGACACCACTTCATGATTGCATGGAGATACCGGCTCAAGCCCACTGCATTTGCTTGGACCTGCTAGACTCACCATTGCCAGACAGATGGCAGCAGTTGCTTGCATGATGGACAGAGACACAGGGGCTGTAGCCAGAGAAGTGGCATCCACTCTGATAGTATCCCCAGTATTAGTGGATTCTGAAGCTAAAAGTCTGCCACAGAACCCCCAATAACACTCCAGTTGACTTAGGCTGGATCCATACCCTGCCAGCATCTCACGTAATAGAATACTGATGGAAAACAGCAAATGAATGGATCATCCTATCGAGAGAAACAGGACTGGAGTTACTCAGAAAGATTCACTGATCATTCCATCTGGGCATACAAAGGATGCCAGGCCAGCGTAAAAATACAAAATAGTAACCAAGCTATTAAAAAATAATATCCAAATGCCATGCCTGCCAGATAACTGATGCTTTGCTAACCCCTTTCAAACCTGGTGCCAGACAAAGGCAGACTGGACCAAGTTCATACTGAGAGGTAGATTTTACTGAAATCAAGTCAGAAACATTTAGATGTAAATACCTGTTAGTGTTTATAGACACCTTCTCTAGATGGGCTGAGACATATCCAACCACGCATGAGATGGCAAACATGATGGCGAAGGAACTGATAGAGGAGATCCTACCCAGGTATGGTTTTCCAGCAATGATGGGGTCAGACAATGGCCCTACTATCATCTTTCAGATAAGGGTGTGGCCACTGCACTGGGGACCAATTGGAAGCTTCATTGTACTTATAGACCCAGAGCTTAGGACAGGAAGAAAGAATGATTAGAACTTTGAAAGAGAACTTGGATAAGATTAGCCATGGAGTCTGGTGCAGACTGGGTGACTCTCCCCTTTGCCTTATTTATGGGTATATAATTTGCCCTATCAGATGGGACTTATCCCCTTTGAAATCATGTATGGTAGCCCTCCATCTATGATAACAAGCTGGTAGGCTAAGCTTGTTGCCTCCCTGGACAATGCTATTTGGAGGCTCCAACTCACTCACCAAGACATATGGCCAAAACTTAATACCATTTATGAAGTTGCCTCTACCCCAACCCCCCATATAGGTTCAAACCAAGAGACTGGGTCCTGATCTGTAGACAACAGAGGTGGAAAGGACCCTATGTTATCATCTTGACCATAGTCACCATTCTCAAGCCTCTGGTGGCATAAGCCACCTGAAAAACCCACAGACGCCCTGGAATCAGACATGGCTTATTGTTAATAAGGAAGAAAGAAAGCAGACTGGGCCACCAGCCTGGCAACCAAAGATTGATGCTGTCTGCATACTTCTGCCTCCAACTATGTGAAGACCTGGGTAAGGTTGTGGGTATGGACTGGTCTCTGTTGTTTTTACAAATATGTACATAAATTCTAACTTTTCTTCTTAGTTTTAACATGTCTCAACATTGTCCACTTGGCTGGCATAGACAACTTGCTCCAAAGGAAGATGAGCCTCTGGACTTGCTGAAAGCTCATGTGGTACAGTAAAACAAACATGGGTTGTTTCCTGTCATCCTCTAACAGGTGCCCCATTGCCCAGTCTTTTACTAACCTTTAAGCCTTTTTGGGCCCTGACAACAATGCCCCAGAGTCAGCTTGAAGCAATCCATGGAAGAGAATATGTCATCCCCCTGTTTACTGCCCATAACAGGTTGAAACGCTGGGTTATAAACTACTACAATATATGAGGGACTGATTTGGTACAATTCATCTTAAAATGCACAAAACTCAAGGCTATACGACTATAACCAAAAGGGACATAGAGAGGGATACTTACAAGCTAAAGCTAACTGTCTAAAACCCATGATTGGGTTCCATTCAGCACACAAGAAGGGGAAAATGAAGAACCAGGGGAACGCCCCCATTTTAAGCAATCCCCTAACCCCAGCTTGAAATGGGCCTGAGGTTCAACTCTGAGTGCAAAGTACAAAACAGTAGATATCCTAGGGCTATCTGATAGCACTTAATTAACCATAGAATGTCCCAGCACAGGAGATAGTCTATAGAGGAAAGTTTGACAAACAGCCAGCAAAGATAACCGAGTTCTGGAAAGCTCCTAAGAAATGTATCCTTACTGAGACCCCTAGTTAATGTGTAACATCATAGCTTTTGCCTTTGAGAAACTCAGCTTGCAGAGGTGTGGGTACCTCCCCTGGCTGCTGCTGTGACAGCAAACTCAGACTGGGTCCCTGTCAAGGCTTGCACTTCTCAATAACCTTTTCTTTTGCATTTCAGAGAGTTCCAGTCTCTTGACCAGGACACAGCAGGGATAGGATGGATCCCTATTCAGGTTCACTCAGTGTTTCCATATAAGGCTATCCAGTCAAGAAACAAAGCCAGTGTCTAGCTTCTAGATAAGCAGGCCCCACTGGAGACACATTGTGAGCCTAAAGATGGAAAAACTGGAAAAATTCTGGTCTATGGCTGTGGTTTTGGCCCCATGGATCCCTTTTGAGAGAAGATGGAACCTGATATATGGATGAGAGGACTGTTTTAGTCAGGAAATGAGAAGTAGCTTCAGGGAAAACTCAATGGCTGGTCTCTTTGACCCCTAGTTCTGGCTATGATTGCTAGTATAAAATTCTCCTCACCAGAAGAAGCCATTGAAATACATAAACAGTATTGCAAGGAACAATGCAGTGTTAACCTATCAATCACCTCAGCCCCACCCATGAGCAATTCTTTTGAGTCAGAGGACCAAACCCTAGACAAAGAGCTGGCAGAAAAGGGAAATCCAGAAAAGAGCAACTCAACAGTTTCTAAGGCTAAAGTGAACTCAACCTCTTCTTTTTTTCCCCAAACCTAGGCCTCCTCCACAGTATCCTTCATCTGACCTTTCCAGCTCAGTGTATGACCTAGTTTAGCCTGCTCTTGCATTTTTTTTCCTGTGGTATTGGACTCTGTTGTGCCTGTGCCGGCCCATCAGTTAGGAAACTGGCAGACAGAAGCAGGGATGCTACTATATTCACTAAAACTGTAATGCTTTGTTTTCTGCACTGGAGTTATCCTCACTCAGTTCTAAGGGCCACTGTCTATCTGTGGTTGAAAATTGTTTTAAAGCTCAATCCTATTTTCATTAGTTGGGTGTCAGACCAAGAAAAAAAGCACAATACTCCTAGTTTTGGTATTCAAAATAAAAAAAAGTCAGGTAAGTTTCCTCTTCTACAAGATCTAAGGGCAAGAAATGATGAGAGGGAAAAGCTGAGATCACTACAGTCTGGCCTTCCACATTCCAGTGCCATCCCTCACTGCATTATATAGTGATATTAAACATTAAGGATTGTTCTTTTCAAATTCCCCTGACACCTCAAGATAGAGGACATTTTGCCTTTCACAGATGGAAGCTTATATGCATAAGCCTACTGACAGGTACCAATGGACAGTTTTACCACAAGGAATAAAAAATTGTCCACCTATGTGCCAACTCTATGTTGTATAATAAGCTCCCATCAATGTCCCTAAAGACATCAACCTGGTACATTCTATGAATGAGCTATGACTGGCATATCCTGATTTACAACAACATATTAAATGAATGCTCTAGGATTTGGCCTCTTAAGCTTTACAATGGATCCAGATAAGGTTCAGTTAGTGCCCCCTTTTTCTGTTTTGGAATTTGTTATTGCCAAGGATAGTCATCCTCTATCCTTTAAGATAGATGTGAAAGATGAATATCCAATAACAAAACTGAAACAGTGATGTGGGACTGTAAATTGGCTTAAACACTTTTACTTATTCCAGAACAGGAGATTAGAAATTTGTTTTTACTTTTAGAAGGTTCCACATGTTCCTTACAGAGAATAGAGCTTACTCCAGTAGCAAGGGATTTATTATAAAATATGCTTTCCATATTATTCACTGCCAGATTGTATGATCATAGCTGAGCTGACATGTTACCAATCATACTCTGGACAGTTAAGGGATTTAGGGGAGTGCTTTGGCAATCTTCTCCTTACTGTGGAATCATTAAATCCATTCTGACTTCTGTAAAATGGCTTCCAAATTTGACCAAACTATCTACATGGAACTGAAGGCATAAATGTTAGTTTGGAGAACATATGGAAGAGAGTCAGTTTAACTTATTCTTCTGTTTGTATTAAGGAATACTCAGGCATGATGAGCTGACTCCATTTCCTTCCAGGATATGGTTGCTGAATTTACTGGCACAATTGACAATCATTTGCCAGAAAGTAAGAATTTGCCTGAGCTCTCATCTCTTCCAATTGAGATCCCCATTCATTCAGTCCCCACCTCAAAGAATTTCACTTGCAACCCTAGCTTTCTCAGATGTCGATAAAACAAATTATGGCATTCTTATTCAAAGAAAATGTAAAACAGATGAGGCATTTGTGGTTCTAAATTCTGGTTCTGTGCAATTGGGAGAATTGTTAGAATATTTTAAAGTCTTAAAATTGGAATGTCAAAATGAGCCTGTTAATATTTTTTCAGACAGTCAATATGCAGTCCAAGCTGTTGAGTACTGACCGGAATTGAGAATATCCTTAAGCCCATCAGCAATACCATGCTTAAAATATAAGAATCATTAACCCAAAGAACAGAGCCATGGTACTTGTCTCATATTAGATCCCACTCCAAATTACCAGGGATATTAGCTAAGAAAAATGAAATAACTAACACCATTATACTGACAGCTATAGTTGATTTGCTATACCAAGCTAGAACATTGCACCCGCAGTTTTATTTATCCCCTTAAATTTTACATAAATTACTCCCAGAGTTTCCAATTTTTTAATGCAAATACCTATCCAGAACCTGTGCCACTTGTACACCACTGGGCTCACTGGGATACCTTACCTACAGAGGATCGGGGGTCAACCCATGAAGCTTGACACCAAATGTTAAATGGCCAATGGATGTGATACACTATGCTCTACTTGGCAATTTTAGGTACGTGCATATAATAATTGAAACTTATTCTAGGTTCATGTTTGCACTAGCATTGCCTGAAGAAAAATCTAAAATTATAAAGGCAATTAAGTCAGCCATGAATACCCTAGACCATTAAAACTGACAATGGCTCTGCATATGTGTCCAACAGCTTAAGAAATTCTTAGGCTCCTAGAAGATATCTTAAACAACAGGCATCCCTTACAACCTCCAGGGACAAGCCATTGTGAAAAGAGCTAATAGAACTCTTAAAGAGCTCTTGGAAAAGATATCATCAGAAGTTAAAAGAGATCCTAATTTGGCTCTGGTTGGAAGTTTTCTTTCACATAAATTTCCTCAGCTTTAATGAAGCTAGATTGAGTCCAATGTACAAGCACTGGGCATATTTACCTAGGGATGCACCACTGCCACTTGTCATGGGGAGAGATCTCATTTCTTTGCAATGGCAGTCATTGTCCCACTATTGACTCAAGGGCAAGAGTATGCTTGTGGCTTTCAACAAGATGCCTCATCACCAATATGGTTACACTTGGTTTCAATTGTCAGATCAGAGACACTACCAGTTGCCACATTAGAGTTTATTCAGGCAGTTGCCAAGCAGGTGTGAGGGAGAGAACCAGAAGAAAAAGAGATGGACCTTCACATGGTGGCTTATTTTAAGAGAGCAGGTGGACACAGATTTATGTAGTCATATCTAGCATATTTTGCTAGTGCTATGTTGAGTTTACCACGTGCTTCCTACATGCCAGGAATTCTTATCTCACCCAGATCCATGTTGGGTTATTGGACTAGCACATTTACCACATAGCTGCTGTGTACCAGAAATCCTTACAGTTCGTTACCTCCAGAGATGTTTGTCCAGCAACAGATCAAGAATTTCTAGCCATAGAGGAAACCCCATATGGGTAATGTACTTTATCCTCACTGTACTAATGAACTACAGCAGCCATTATTAGCACTGGCAGGAGGAGGAACAGTAATGTACTTTATCCTCACTGTACTAATGAACTACAGCAGCCATTATTAGTGCTGGCAGGAGGAGGAACAGTAATGTAGAACAGTTTAAATAACTCAAACTTCTGCCAAAATTGAGACCTTGAATCAAATAGCAACTCAGTCTGCAGTGGCATTACATGGCCCTAGAAACTGATTTTCTGAATAATATTTGGAACAATCTTAAAAAGCCTTTTGACCTCTCCTGGATCCTTATATATACATTTTTGGGCTAAGTGAAGCTTCTAATTCTTCTGTTGTTTAAGTGTCTCCTACAGCATTTTTACCAGCACAGAGCAGCCACCAAGGAGATTGATCAGGTTTTAATGGTTTTCAGGCATGCAGAGCAAAGCCTTCCATGAGAGGTAATGAACGCATGGCTTGCTGAAATTCAAAAGGCTACTGCCAAAGCTTACTACCCAGACTGCTCTTCAAATATGGTGCTACTTAAGGGCTGATCTGCTAAGAGAAAGATCCCCAAAGAGATCACCAGAGTCTGAGTAATCCAAAATGCGAATTGAGTGCACAATACAAGCCAGGCAGGGACGTCAAAGCACTCACTACCATGAGGCCAAAGAGGAGTTCCTGAGTTGAGAATATATGTATCTTTTATAGGCAAAAACCATAAACCAGGGTAAAAATGAAGAAATGAGAGTTAACTTCGCCTACGGTCGGTCGTCTGTGTGGGTCAGGAATGGGTTTCTATTGACTGGCCCCAGGGGAGGGCTGGAATAGTCTGCAGTTATGCTAGGGCCCCAGCCAAGATGTCCTTTTGGATAACTATCTTTTGCAAGTTTGGGAACTGAAGGGAGATTTAGCCTGAACTATCCTTGACCTGTTTGCTAACATGGCTGCTGACTCTACGATGGAGAAACTTTTGGTTGCTCAAGATCTGTGTCCAGAAATGGGGAAGGGCTTGTTTGGAGAGCCAACCTAAGACAGGTACAGTCCAAAAAGCTTAGCCCTCCAACAAGGTCAGGGCAAAATACCCTGACTCTCACAGAGCACATCCTATAAGTAATTAATTAATTAATTAATCAATTAATTAAATAAATGAACGAATAAATAAATAAATGAATGAATAAACGAACGAACAAACAAACAAATAAATAAATAAATGGATGGATGGTGTATATATAGTGGCTTCTATGGGGACTGAAGTTAAGCCAGGCCTCAGTCAGTGCAAACTAATGCCTTAATAAATCATGTGCTCCTAAGTACTTCTGTATAAGCCAAGCTGAGCTCTGCCTGGGGTCTTGAAAAGGACAGAGTCTGAGTACAACATTCCTAGCCAAGCAGTGACCACAGACTGCCTGCCGCCACAGATGCCAGGAAATCAAAGCCCTTTCTTTTGGCTAAAGGGAGGGTCTGGGAAAAAATGTTTGAAGGTCTTCCTCTCCATAATAAAATTGAACTTGCTTATTTTAATTTGTCCCTGGAGGTTGTGTAGTTTCTTCCATGCCATCTTGGCCCCCTCCACCAAGGGAAAAAGCAAATGAGCATAGAGCCAACTTCAATTCCTGACCCCATACAGCATTACTCTAACATTTGTTTATTAACTATATTATAAGAAGTAAATGCTATGCATTTCTATTTGAATATGAACATAAATGGTCAAGAAATACTGAGGTTAAAAGTTTAAAAATTATATGTAATATGTATATACAATATAACTTATAGACATAAATTTCATATTACATATGACATGCCAAATATAATATAAATACAAGGTACATACACATATAAACATCTATTAAAATGAAAGATATAAAATTAGTTGCAGTTATTTCTAGGAGTATGAGATGCTTGAACTGTGATTATTAATTATAAAATTTCCTATGAATAACATCACAAGAGTTTTAAGTTTTAATTTAAATTGTGACATTTTTTCTCACTGTATCTTGAGTAAATCATTGTTGTATTTCTCTCGTTTTAAATTATTTCTCTTACCTTTTTATTGAAAGTTATTTCCATTAAAAACACAGGGATAAAATAGAATAAATTGCTTAAAATGTGCCAATTCAGCAACAATAATATTCTAATAGAGAAAACAATGTTTTTGAGTTCTCTGTATACATATGGAATCCACAGTATTCTTATTTAAAATGAGCACTTTCGATCATGTTGAAGGATTGCGTTCACAACAATCACAATTTAGATGGTATCCATTCATGGCTTTCTGGAAATGGGACCACATCTTGTGAATTTCAGTGAAGTTCTTGCTGAATTGCACCCCCTGGTGGAGTCACACAGATTCGAAATGATCAGTGTTCCAACAGTGTGCTGCTTTCCAAAAGTTGAAGGTGCTGCATTTTCCAGGGGACAGTTGTGAATGGAAAACACTAGAAGTAGAGTACACTTCAACCATATTGATTAGTTCCATGGCCTTCTGAAAAGATTACATTTTCAGACTTACTGTGGTCCAAGCTTCAATGTTTCCTCTAGATTAGTGTGTGTTTGTGTGTATGTGTGTGTGTGTGTGTGTATGTGTGTGTGTGTGTGTATGTGTGTGTGTGTGTGTATGTGTGTGTGTGTGTATGTGTGTGTGTGTGTGTGTGTATGTGTGTGTGTGTGTATGTGTGTGTGTGTATGTGTGTGTGTGTGTGTATGTGTGTGTGTGTGTGTGTGTGTGTGTATGTGTGTGTGTGTGTGTGTGTGTATGTGTAGTAAAACCATTGTGCACGACAAGATCAATATGCAGTGAAGTAATAGATAAGATTACCAAGAAAACTAAAGCATGTAATTCTTAGCGTTAGATATGTGTATATGTATCTGTGTATATTAGTTTCATATTGGAAACACAGTCTATATTTTATCATATAAGATTTATGAGGGAAATAATACACATAAAATTTAGTGGCTTAGTTCTAAACAAATGTAGACTTATATTTATATTATAATACTTTTTTAACTCTAATTTAAAATCTCAAGTACCTCAGGGTAGCTGTAAACTCAATATATAGCTAAGAATGTCTTGAAATTCAAATTCTCCTTCTTGTTTTTCAGTACTAAGGCATGTGTCAGGGTACCTGATGTACAATACTACATGTGTCCTAAAATTATTGTGGGCCAAGTACACATGAATAAACTGACGTATTTCCAAGAATCAGTGGCTCCTAAAAATGATGTGTTTTCAAAATAATGTTTAGTTTACATGAAACAACTCATCAGTTAATAACATACACAAGTTTTCTTTAAGACAGGAGTAGAATACTATTCCCATTGAGGTCCATTTTTTAACTTTAGGGCTGTAAAACTGCAGAAACATCTTTCTTACAATCTGTAAATCAAACTGTGACCGTCATAAAGCTCGAAGACATATTCCTCTGGAAAACATATGACATTTGAGCAGGTTTTCAACACTCAAAATTATGGGTGTGCTGAAAAAGGTTGCACGTCTGGTTCTAATGCAACAGGGATAATGTGCTTGGTTTTTTCTTCAAGGATGGGTCTCTTCTCCAGTGTTTCAATTTATCTTAATCTGCTGAGGGTGACAATAACTTTAAGATGTTCTCAGCTTGACATGCTTTATGACTGTGTTTTTAGGTTGTCATTCAAGTAGGTCAGAGAACAGCTCCTCTCTTGAGTCAGGCAAGTGGTTGGATATTATGAAGCTCTCGTAATGTAATTGGGGCAAGAGAAGTACTGAACCATCCCAAGTGGCTTACAGAGAGTCTCAGAGCATTGCTCTGTGAGAATCTGCATAGATGTCCATCTGCTGTGATTCTACTGACAGATGTAGCTTCTCCACTAAAGAATTACACCTGAAAACTCAGTTCTAAATGGCCTAGCAGCAGTGGGTTTTCTCTGCAGAGGCTTCAAAGAATCCCTGATTATCCAAGCACAGCTTTTCCTTCACCTCAGCTGTTAGGAAATTTGTTCAGGAAATGCTGTGTATTCAAAATACCTTGTGGAGGGTCTCTAAAACTAAATTGGGTGGCATTGTTTTTCAATAAGAACTGAATATTTTCCCTCCCTGCTATATTGCTATTCAGAAGCAAATGCTACACTCCCATTATCATAGCTAATAGTCCTACAATATTTTTAGTGCTGTATATTAATACTCCATAACATTGGGTTTCATAAAACCATTTTTAAGTGTTCGATAGAGTAAGAATAGGAACTCTTCCAGAATAACAGAGTTTGTTTATCAGTACCCACCTAAGTTAGCTAAAAACATCTATTGCTCCAGGAGATCCGCTTCATTCTCTGGACACCAACATGCTCTCACACACATAATATACTGTCCTAGTTTGCCTGACTATTTCTGCCATAAACACCATGGCTACAAGCAACTTGGAAAGAATGCAATTAGATTATTTGTGTTATAATCCTAATCGCAGGCCATCATTAGTTAGAGTTACTACTGCTATGAAATATCATGATGAAGGGAACATGATGAAGAAAGCATTTCTTCAACTTACATTTCCACAGAGCAGTTCATAGTCAAAGACATCAAGATGGGAACTCAAGCAAGATGAGCACCTGGACCCAAGAGCTGATACAGAGGGCAAGGAGGGGTGCTGCTCTAGGCAGATCTTTTTCTTCAAACTTACCCTCCATTTATCTTTGTATCTCAGTCCTCAACTCTAGCCAGAAATCTCTGGATATCAATAACCAAGCCTGATAGAGAAGCAGGTAGACCATCAAAGCAGAAATACAAGCATGAGTGCTGTTCTATTCCTGCTCCCCTTCATATCTAGTTCCCAAGACTTATTTCCAGCTCTATAGGACACTACCTCTTGTAGTCTTGTGTCACTCAGCAGATCTTCATGTATCGTGTGTTTTCTTCCCTCTGAGGAATCACTCAGCTTACACTCCCAGATGACCCCAATTCTTAAGTGTCACCTTCCAATAACCAGAAACACATTTTATTTGAAACTTCCAGAGGCCATGCCTACCAGAATCCAGGAAGAAATTTCTGCCAGACAATACACAGCCACCACAAACATCTAAGAATCCAAGAGGGCAACATAAAACAGGAAATAAAACACTCACAAGACAAGTCTGTTGCACAAATAAATGAGACTCAGGGATAGATCTCTGAGGAAGTCAGAGATATTATAGAGAATAAACAACACAGTCAGATCTTACCCAGCTGTCTTCCAGCTTCCTCAGCCTGGCTTCCCTTGGCTTCCTCTCCTTAATTTTCTAACCCTGCCTTAAATGTTCTTATGGTAAATTAAGGCCTGGCCCTACTACTGCCTGCTTGGGAGCCTGGAATTCCTTCTATAATATAAAATGACCTCATCTCAGTTGGGATTAAGGGTGTAGGTCACCACTCACAGCATACTCCCTGTTCTGTGAGTCACCACTCTCTTATTCTCTTACACTGACTGTGGTTAGATCTCTGGAACTTCTGAAGCTTTTATTAACTCCCCACATAGACTGTGGGTAGATTCCCTCTCATATCTCTAAAACTTCCAAAGCTTTTATTGAATCTCCATACAAGTCTATATATCAGGACCCGAAATAACAATCTTCTCAAACCCAGATGTATGGACCAGTGTAAAAACACAATCAATAACAGATGGGTATCTGTACCTCTACAAGAGCTCAGAAACCCTACTATAGCAGGCCTTGAGAACTGCAACATAGTTGAAGCACAAAACATAAACCTTGTAACAGCCTTTATAATATGATAGAGGTCCTTATGGAGAAATAAATCAATCCCTAGAGAAATCTATGCAAACAAATAAAAATTAAAAAAAAAAAAATCTTCAAGACCTGATGTTGAAAAGGGCATCAATAAGGAAAACCTAAACTGGTGAAAATCTGGAAATAAAAAAAAAAAAATTAGAAAACACAAAAAGCTAAGATGCAAGCCTTACCAACAGAATACAAAAAATGAAAGAGATTAACTCAGGCAAAGAGGCATTATAGAAAAAAAATTAATATTTTGGTTAAAAAGTGGTAAATCAAAAAAGCAAAAGAAACAAACAAAAATCACACATACAAACACACACACACACACACACAAAACCTCATAGCACAAATGTCCAGGAAGTCTGGAACATTATGTAAAAGCAAAATCTAAAAATAATAGGATAAAGAAAGAAGAACTTCAAAGCATAGAAAATATTTTTAATAAAAAAGTAAAAGAAATATTTTCAAAGCAAAAGAATAAGATGCCAGTTGAGGTAAATAAAGAACACAAAACACCAAATAGACCTCATTAAACTGAAAAGCTTTTGCATAGCAAAGAACACAATCATCATTTGGATTATGTGGCAGTCTGAAGAATGGAGAAAGATTTTTATCAACAACCACACAGACAATAAAGTGCTAATGTCAGAAAAGTATAAAGAAAAAACTCCTAGGTATCAGAAAAACACATAACCCAATTAAAAATAGAGTATAGAACTAAACAATGAAGTCTCAAATGAGAAAAATCAAATGCTTGAAAAACACTTTTAAAAAATGTTCAATATCCATCTTCATCAAGGAAACGCAAATCAAAATTACATTAGTAATTTCTGTTATTCACACCAGAATTGTTAAAATCAATGAAAAAGTGACAGCTCAATCTGTGAGAATGTGGAGTAAGGGGAACACTCATGTATTGCTGGTAGAATAGAAACTTCTACAATTACACTGCTTAGTCAGGAAGACTAAGATTGATCTCCCTCAAGATCCAGCTCTTCTATACTTAGACATGTACCCGAAATATGGTTCATCCTACCACAGTAGCACTTGCTCATCAATGCTCATTGCTGCTTTATTTATGAGAGCCAAAAAAATTAGAAACAAACTCAATGTTCCTATTTTTAACAAAGAAAAAAATTATAGACCCTACTAAATTTCTATGAATTATCTCACAATATAATATAAATATCATCTACAACATTTTTTGTGTATTAGAAGGGACTAATTAATTCTATAATTTTACAAGTCAGAATACCAAAATAGGCCTCACTGTCATCAGAAAGATTTCTTTCTTTCTTTCTTTCTTTATTTCTTTCTTTCTTTCTTTCTTTCTTTCTTTCTTTCTTTCTTTCTTTCTTTCTTTATTTCTTTTTTTTGGTTCATCAAAAGAAAAAATGAAAATCTCTGTCTTTTCTACCTTGTAATAGCTTGACTCATCAATCAGTGACAAGCCCTGATGTTATGCTGAACCACACTGGTTATCTAATCCCATATTTTTCAGTTATAATTATATTCTTTCAATATTTCATTGTAAATATGACTTCCTTTTGTCATGATTTTTAATTACATCTATAAAGATAACCAGCACCAACACTGTGGGTCAAAAGACCAATAACTTCATTTCCATAGGATTTGATGTTTTCTTTGTCCTGCCAACTCTTAGTAGAAAAAGTAGGCCAGCCAAAGAAACCCACCTTGGCCCTGACATCAGAGCTAGTAAAAGAAACCATGGATCTGAGCCTTGAGCCACTGAAAGAAACATTTCATCCCTGAACCCAGAACCAAAAAAAATATACCCTGACCCTTAAGCCAGTGCTAAATAAACACACTTTGTCCCTATAATCAGAGCCAATTTAAGAAATATACCCTTGCCCTAAAATTAGAGACAAGAGGAAAAAGAAAAAAAAGGACCAGTGAAATAAGCATAATTGAAATCAGAGCTAGCACTGTCCCTGATCAAATAATTGGTATAATCAAACAATCTCTGAGCAGGAAACCAACGAATCCCTGAGCACCCTGACCCTGAAGCCAGTGAAAGAAACACACCCTGGATCTGAGTTTTGATCCAGTGAAAGAAACACTTAATCCCTGAACCTAGTGTAATAGGTGGGCTCTCCTAGAGCACCCCAGGACACCCCAAGACACCCCAAGACCACGGCTAATGACCACTGTTAACATTAAAGAAAAAGAGAGTTTAATGAATATGAATACCTGTACACACATATGTGCGGGCTCCAGGCACTATATAAAAGCCTAGAGCCCCGAATATTTTCAGAGCAGAATTCTTATACCCCACTCTGGGTAGGGGAGGTGGTATGGGCAGGCTGGGTGCGATAAGGGTGGGGTGGGGGATGTGGGGTGGGGGGGTGGGGGGGGTGGGGGGGGTGGGGGGGTGGGGGGGTGGTAAAGGTCAGTTTAGGACAGAGTTTAGGAATGCAGCAGGCAAGCTATTTCCTGTGAAACAATAGGACCACTTGAAGACATTAATTTCCTGGAGCGATGGTCATGATGGGCAATTGTGCAAGCTTAAGTTCCTGCCTCTGCAAACAGTTAACAGTTCTCATGGTAGGGCTTTCCTGGGTGGCCCCACCTAGGTTGCTACATCAGGAATGAGGAATGTGGTCTCACCAGGTTGCTAGGAATGCAGTTCCAGCCAGGCAATGGGGGAAACAAAGCTTTCCTGAGAAACAGCCATCTCAACCTTGGCTAGTTTCAGGGACCTCAGGAAGGGGTCGAGGGGGAGAGAGTTATAGGATTTTTCTATTTTCACACTAGAACCAAAGAAACATGCCCTGATACTCCTGAAATCAATACCAAAGGAATATACCTGGTCCATAGAATCAGAGCCATTAAAAGAAATATGTCCTGGCCTTAGAATCAAAAAGCCAGCGAGAGAGAAACAGTTTAGTCCCCCAAACAGAGCCATCTCTGTCCTTTGACCAATGAAACCAACCAATCCCTGAACAGGAAAACTAACCAATTCCTGAGTAGAAAAATCTCCCTGTAGAAACCCAGCCCCTTAAAAACCCTATATAAACCCCCTCTGCCTATTCAGTTGCAGGCTGCCATTTCTTGCAAAGGCATCCACTCTCCTGAACTCCTCCTCCTCAAATAAATTTCTTTCTCAAAAAGAGTCTCTGATGAAGATCTTCATTTGCATGTGCATAACACAAGAAGCTCACAGAGAAGTACCTTAGGAGACAGGGCAGAACATGGACAAAACAAAACAAAAAACTTGCTGAGACATTTCCCTAAGGTGGCCTGAGCAAGGTGGAGCAGAACCGAACAAAAGAACCTTGCTAAAACTCCCTTAGGGACTGAGCAGAAAAAAAACAAAAAACAAAAAACAAAAAACCACCTTACAGAGATATTCCCTTAAGGGGGCTGAGCAAGGTGGAATAGAAAAATGTAACAACTTTTCACTTGGAGCTGGAGATTGTTACATTTCTGCAGGGGATTTTCCTTTGGCAGAGTGATGCTGAAGAAGAAATATCTTGAGCCTGAGATAAGAAGAAGCAGATCTCTGTCAGAGAAGACCCCGCTTCACTTCAAGGTGAAGCAAGTGTGAAGGGGAGTGAAGGCAGAAATTCTCTTAAAATATACCAATCTAAGATTAATGTTTATTAAAATATAAGCCAACACTCACGATACAGGTAACAGTTTATATAGGCGCCTGATAGACTGGATTATCCACGCAGTGGACAATGGATGTTCAACTGTTCTCTAGCAATCTGGAATCAGGAAAGAGGGCTTTCCAAGATCTCAGCAGCCCCTTATGAATAAAGTTGGCCACTCCCCTTCAGGAGCCCAGGACCCTGGATAGGCATCTTCCCACCTTATCAGCTGACACCTGAATGCCACCACAGGGGAGGGTTGGAGGATGAGGATGCTAAGTGGGGATGGTGAATAATAAAGATCAGCTGTAATAGTTTTCTCAGGGAGAGGATCAGGATTGCTATATCCTGTGGGGAGACTATTCGCCAATGCACACCAGCTTCTGGGATTGCCTGACTTCCAGACCAGTCAGGGTCCTTCCACCTTCCAGAGCTGTCTTATGTAGCTCCTTTCCACAACTGAGCTGTCCTAATTCAGCTCCAGCTTCCAGAGCTGTTCTATTGTGGCCTCACCCTTCAGAGATGTCCTATTGAGGCTCAAGGTACAGCTTATCTTCTGAGAAAATCAGGATACCTTTCCCTCCAGAGCTGTAATGCTTGTGTATACTCTTCCTGTGTACATATGATACATTTAAACTCATGCAGGCACATAAACAGATACATGAATAAAATGAAATCTAAGAAAAAAAAGAGAAATATCAATGAATTATAATGATTTATTTTATATTCAAATCAATATTTATTCATGTAATACAACATAAAAGATTAAAAGGTCAATGACTCATTCTGTTAATAAGAGGCTATTAGTTAATATTTACATTTACTTTATGAATGTGTTTGATTTCAGCAGAAATTGATTGGTAAAATATTTCGTTTTTTAAAAATACAATTGTACACTCAATAAAAAATACAGTAGGTTTTTTACCAAATAAATAAATACTATTATTTTAATATATATATTGTAAACATATTCTGAAATGCATTTTACAGCTGAATTTTACCTAAAATTTAGTTGAATTATAAAATTATTTCAAATATTTATTCCACATTTTTGGCAAAGTCATCATTCCATGGTCTTTCTAGGTTTACTTCCTGTCAAACTGAATTGAGGCATCTAAGTAATCTAAAACTTCCTCCCAAGGAGTAAAGTCTCTTCATTAATTAACTTTTCTCTTGGTCTTTGATTAAAATCCTGTTTTTACTACTTATGTCCTCAAAATATAATCAATAAAAATTTTTGAAAGTATTCTGTAATTGTTTCTTATCATTTTTTTCTTGTTAATATTTTACTTGATTCCCCCCCCAAATTACTGACTCTATAATGTACTTAATCATTTTTCATTGTCAAATAACTATTATATCTTTAGGTCTTCACACTGGTGAAAGATTACATGTTGAGGAAAGTGTAAAACTAAAATGAAAGGGCCAGAATAATGGCCAAGTAATAAAACACTTGTTGGAGCTCTGATGATCTGAGTTCTGTCCCTAGGACCCACAAGGTTATAGGAGAGAACCATCTACTGCATATTGTCCTATGACCTCATAGGAGAGCCATGGTATGTTTATTCTTTCCCACTCTCCACTGATAAAGACAGACAGACATGCGTGCGCAAGTAAACAAATGAGATTAATAAAAAATAAACAAAGCAAGAAATTTCCCTAAAAATATTATTGAAGCATTCATGTATAATGAATCTACTAGTCAAGAATGCATTATATTACAACTTTAAATGGTAATTTTTGTTGCTGCTGCTAAATGTTAGATGTTGTGAGACAATTAGCTACAAACTCCAGAAAAAGAATCGACAAGTGGTAGTATAGCCTCTCTAATATTTTTTTCTTGTTTATTGATTGACTGTCTTTTAATCACCAAGATATTCTGATTCAAAAATATGTCCAAGGGCAAAATAGTTATCCTTATATACGTTCTTATGACCACATGCAAAAAAACCATGTGTTTGTGTATGTGATGGACTACTAAATTTGCATATATACACTTAATATAAGACATTTTATTCTTGTTTGCTAAAAATAAAATGCAAAAGTATGTTATACTTATTTAAAATTAAATATTATATTTTCCAAAATATATCTCTTAGTAATTAGCAGCTCTAAATGCTGAATCCTAAAGATATATTCAACAATAGAATTGTTTATATATATATATATGTGTGTGTGTGTGTGTGTGTGTGTGTGTGTGTGTGTGTGTGTGTGTGTTCAACTTTTCTGGAGAAATAACACATGTTTACTTTCCAAGTTACTATTTGAAATATCAAATTTCTAAAAAATATTCAATACTTTAAAATAAAATTAGTGTGCAAAAGATACAAATGCATTATAATTACTCCATGAAATTGCTGATAAAACCTACATTATTATTTCACTTTGGTAGAGTTTGGAGTCAGGTATTTAGCTTCTAATATAAAGATTATTAAGAGGAAACTCACACTGTAGCTGTGTTTTGTGTCCATGGTTGGGGTAGATATTTTTCAAGTGTCTCTACAAATAAATACAGACTTCACAACAATAGGAATAGAATTGGAGTCTCAATTCATTTCTGCCAGTTTTTTTTTTTTTTTTTTGGTTTGTTTGCTATTTCACTTCAAGAATTTCTAAAGACATTTTTGAGGAAACTACTCCTGTCTCCAAGATGCAGTGCATAAACCTTTCACAAGCAATTTCTTGGTCCCAAGAGTCACCCAGACTCACTGAAGCCAGAACATAGTGCTCAAACAGCTCAGTGACTGTGCTGCTATTTTAAAACAGGCCTGGACATCTCAAATAGACTAGAAAATATGGCTCATTTACATACTGTTGGAAATAGTCAGGTAGACAGTCATTTGCAGCAGTGAAAAATAATGTACGCTATAATCAAGACCTGGTTGTTCTTTGCATATATTTTAAAATTAAATTAATCACAATTTATACTGTAGAAAAGACCATGATTATTCTATAATGTAATAAGCACTAGATAGAAACATCTACAACTTCATGAGGTTGTATCCTCTATTTTCAGGCACAGACTAAATGATTGTAGTAGTTTGGGTAAAAAGATAGATCCAAAAAAACTTCATAGTATCACTGGCAACATGGCTTATTATTGCTCTTAAACTAATAAAAATGACAATATCTAAACTGATGCCACTTGTGGGACACATACTGTTTTACCCACTTAGATCATATTTTTTTTGTACCTCACAATAGTTATGGTCATTTGAATATATTCAAAACAATAACTGTATTACAAATAGTTAACCCACTCTGTTCTCAGGGTTTTTGCCACTTAACTAGACCACACTGTCTACATCAATTTGTACTAGTCATGTATAATTTATTAATATGCTATACATATACTTTCCTTAATAATTTATCTTTGTTTCATTATTGTGTGAGTATGTATATATGTATGTTCATTTCAGGATCTATATAAATAATTTTATATCACAGGTCAAAGGACAGACTCAGTTATAAATCCCTATTACTGTCTACATTTTTTTTGAGAAATGATCTCTCATTGCCTTGGAGTTTTTCCAGGTAGGCCACAGGGTTTCCAGGGAACTGTTTATTGCTTCTTGGTCACCTTTACTGAGAGAATATGTATTTAGCAATGTACAGGGCTTTCTATATGGGTCCTCTGAATCTTATCTCAGGTTCTTATTCTTGAAAAGCAAGCATGTGACTGGCTGAGTCATTACTATTTGGAGATATTATGGTTTATTCAGTGTACTTCTAAACTTTGAATTTATGAGCAAATGCATGAGACATACAAAGAAAATAGAAGGAAAAAGAGAGAAAAAACCACTGTACCAGCAAATGAATAATGGTGTTCAGAGAAAACTTTAACACTATAGGACTCAGAAGATAAAGCAGTGAATTAGGACAATTTTAACACTATAGAAGAACTCTGCAGATGAAGCCCTGTATATGTGTTTTTAAAAGGTTTATAAAAATTGAGAAACAATTTCATGGTGGAAAGACTTAGACTAGCTAAAATCTCCAATAAATAAAGTCAAGGAAAGATGTTTAAGCAAATGAAAAAGATAAATTAAAAATCTAGAGGTATGAAGGCATAAATATATTTTTAAAACATTTATCACAATGAAACAGAGATCTAAGTATTCCCTATATGATGAACAATATTTAAGACTGTTATAATTATTTTTTTTCATATTTTACTAACAACTTTATAACACTACATGCAGTTATTTCATTTAAAGCCACGTAGCAATGCATTTTTAAATTATAATAAATAAGTGTTTGATAGGTGGGCAGTGTTGGCACATGCCTTTATTCCCAGTACTTGAGGGGCAGTGGCAGGCAGATCTCTGTGAGTTCAAGGAAGGCCTGGTTTATACAGTGAGTTCCAAGCTAGCTACAGCCATGAAGAAAGATCCTGAATCAAAATAATAAATAAATAAAAGTGTGGGTTTGGGGAGAAAGTGAGCATGAAAGAAATGAAGATCTTTCTATTGTCCATCACTTATGCTGTAAGTGGTGGGTGCAAAAGGAGACCCCAATAGTCAAGCTGCCTTTTAAAATGGAGAAGGTTTATGATTACACACATGTGCAGGCTCAGGGCACTGTGGAAGCCAAGAGCCCTGAATATTTTTAGGGCAGAAGTTTTATACAGCACTCTGGGTAGGGGAGAGGGTACATCTGGGCTCATGAGATAGGGAAACTACAACAGGGCAGGGCCAAACATCAGCTTCGGACTGGGGGTGGGGGGGATGTGACAGCCTGCAGTCAGGTAGGCAGGCATATTTCCTGTGAAACAATAGCAAGATAGCAAGTCTTGGGCAAGCAGGAGGCAGATGACTGAGTAACTCCACCTGAGGACATTCATTTCCTGGAGCAATGGTCACAATGGGCACCTTGTGCAAGCTTCTGACAGTTCCTGCTTCTGGTAAACAGTACATGGGTTAATTATAGGTCAGGGGTGGAGGATTCTAAGAGGTCAAATCTCAGGCTAGGCAAGGACAATTCTATCTTTACAATGCTGCTTTGCTAGTGTTTCACATGCATTTGTTTTCTTTGGAAGAAAAAGAACAGAATAATAATAACAATAGTAGATAAAATGTTACAAACAATAAATAGGGTAAAAATAGCAATTTAAGAGTTTTAATAAAAACTGGTTACTTGGAACAAAGAGAAGCCTGAACAATCAAATATTCTTGAGGGAAACAAGGACACAGAGAACAGCATTATCAGCAAGTCATGACTACGTCATCAACATAAGAAGGATACAGGAATACATTTACATAAGTCACTGGCCACTTCCTTCATTCACTTCCACCTCACCATGTTTGTAAAATATATTTATAAACTGATTTCCAAAGGACTTCTACTGGGTCATAAAAGGCATTGAGCAGACTGATCAATTTTTCTAGATTTTTGTCCTTGAATATGTCACTGTGTCAACATGTTAAAAAATCTTGATAACTATAATGGTTTTAATGAACATGTCACTACATGATCATATATTGAATGTTTGATTTCTAGTTGTTGGAACTGTTTGGGAAGAATTGGAATGGGGCCTTGTTAGAATAGGTGTGGTCTTGTTTAAGGAGGTCTGTCACTGGAGGGTGGGATTTAAGGTTGCAAATGCCCATACCAGCCCTAACATCTATCTACCTGACACTTATGAATCAGACATGAAGTCTCACGTAGTTCTCCAGCACCATGACTACCTGCCTGCTGCTGCACCCCCAACCATGATGATAGCCTTCTTAAACTGTAAGCAGGCTCCTGATTAAAGGTTTTCTTTTAAAAGTTTCCTTGGTCATAGTGTCTTTTGCAGCAATAGAACAGTAATTAAGAAAACTGTAAGCCTTGGGGCACTTGTTATCTGAGGCTATGTTAAAGAAAATATGGATAGTAAGAACAAAATGCCAGATTAGACTAGGGATATTATCATGCAAAGGAGATGATAATCAGAGGTTGTTCTCACAAATAAGATAAAACATCCTTAAAGATAAACAACAAATTGCCAAAAGATAGATTCATAGTCACTGTAACAGGCTGAGATTATGTGAAAGCTATGATCTCCACCTATACATTAACTTTATATTCTCACTTAGCATCATATTGAGAAACAAATAAAATACTGCAGTAAAGATACAGCTGATTCTCTCAAATTTACACACATCCTTGTTTTTTTAAGGTGGATGCCTGAATGTCTATGTGTGAGCATGTGAGCATGAGTGCAGATTCTGTAGAGGTCGAAAGAGGGTACATTGGAGCTGGAAAACAAGTGATTGTGAGACTCTGAATTGTGTTAGAAACTAAACTCCCAACCTCTGCAAAGACAGTGTGTGACCTTGACTGCTATGCTATTATATTAAGGTCCAGTCAGAGGTCCAGGCCCCCAGACCTGTAGTCCAGTCCCAGGCACCTAGCCATGCACTGTTGCTTAGGCCCCTAAAAATGACTCAGACGCTTATATTAACTTCATGCTGTTTGGCCTATGGCTCAGGAACATTGCTATCTAACTCTTTCCTCTTAACTTGACCCATTTCCATTAAGCTGTCCTGCCATGTGGCCTGTGGCTCATCTGTCTTCCTTACATGTTTCTTCTTTGGGCATCTGGCTTGATCTGTCTGTGTCTCTGCCCTCCTACTACCTATTCTCATTTCTCCACCTATTTTTTCTATGGTGCCAATTATGGGCCAAAACAGTTCTTTATTTAAAGATTGATATTTACAGCATACAGACATTCTCACATCAGCTATCTCTCCAGCCCCCTACAGATATTTCAATAAAACATAGAAATTAATGACCAATATTGAAATCTTGGTAAATGACACCTATTTTTAAGGTAAGATATGGCCCTTAATACTGTAGGTGTATGAATAAATATGAGTATCAAGAGTCCCAACTTTTGGTTTTTATTTTTATCAGTGTGATCTGAGTTTTTGTTGCACGGTAATCAAAGTATCAAAAACTTAAGTGAAGTGGTAGACTGGAAGCAATGAAGATTGACAGATTGGGTTATTGTTGCTCTTATCTGATAGTGGTAGCTAAAATGTCACAAGAAGAACAATTAAAAGTTAAGTGTCTGGAGAGTCATAGTGATTGGCAACTGTTATTGAAAAGAGCACACCTTTATGCATATGATGCAGAAACAGGAAAAAAGTATCACTAGCTACTCCTATAGAAGATGAGTGTTTTCTCAGCTGCTCTGTTTTATATTTCCATAAGAGCTGTTCACAGTTCAGGGCATGTAAAATATAAGCCCCACTGAAGTAAAGCTTTACTTCTGAGAAATAGCTACCATGTTCACAGCTATGAAATCATGGATTTTTTAGATATTGCCGAGTTTATATTCTTCAGTGGTTATAAAAAGAAAATGAAAACTGACTTCAAAGAGTGATTAGAAATCAACAGTATATTACAGGAAAGAGGATCATAAAATTCACTAATAGATTTTCACCCACTATACCTTGCATAAACATGGCTATAATATACATGACAGAGTGTATCTGGATAGGAAATATAGCATCATAACTCTCAGAAGGTTTTGGTTTAAAGCTTTATTTAAGAAAAATATAAAAATAACAAAGTTGTAAAATTAAATCAGGATGAAAAGTAAGGAGAAAAAACTATCAGCTTTATGAATAAGAAAACATTAAAGTAGTTTTAAGTGAGATTAGATTTGTAGTAAATATGAGGTCAATGAGGCAAATAAGAAAATTTTCTGCTAAAAGACACGTATTTCAAAATTACAAGCACCTTTTTTTATGTGGGCAGACTAAAATCTACACTCAATAGAAATGGGTAGATAAAGTGATTGTGTTTGAGAATATATTATATATATATATTATTACTACGATCTCTAAATACAAAATATTGTTCATAAATACAGTTAAATCTATAATATTGAATATATATGGTATATGGTCTTTAAGTCAAATATTTCCTGTATTGTTTAAACAACTGCCCTTCACAATGAACTTAATTTATCTTGTAAGATGTCTGAATTTTGAGCAATCTGTTTTGTCCTTTCATAGTCTATTTTCTACTATTTCATACGAAGTTTTTTTCTTTCATATACATGATACTGTATGGGTTTTATTATATATTGACTATACATATAGAACAAGAAAAATTGTTTTCAGGTGTTTAAGACAAAGCACCAAAATATAAGAAACACTTATACTCTGTTTCCCTTTGGAATCAAATTTAAATGAACATACTACTATCTTAGTAGTCACTGATATTCTAATTTATAACTTATTTAAAAGAGAGATTCTCTTTGTAGCTCTGGCTGTCCTGAAATCTCCTATGTCGACCAATGGCCACAAACTCACAAACATTCACCTGCCTTGGCCTCCTGGAATAAGAATGTCATCTAACTGTACAGTTCTCAGGTTAGCAATGACTTATTCAAAATTCATTCTTAAAAATAACAGAAAAGACAATAAGTTATGAAATAAACATGTTCTAAATTTTAGTTGTTGCTTAGTTTTTTATTTAAATACCTTTTTATCCAGTAAAAGAATAACATTTTGAGTCAAATGCTGATATAAAATTTAAACTTCCAATCAAAAAATATTTCCCAATCAGCATAAAAGCTATGAAAATCTTTTATACAAGTAGACTTGAAAACTAAATTAAAATTACATCCCCATCATTTATCTTAAAGGACGTGGTTATCTTAAAACTTTTAGAGATAACATTAGAACACTATAAGCAATTACACAATAAAAACTATAAAAATAATGTGTAAAATGTGATTTTGGTATACCTGACCTGATACAGAGAAACATTTGATAAGTTAATATATAAATTCTGAGATATTTACTAGGAAAGTAAAATGGAAGAAAGTTCAATAATTCTAAATAATGTTAGGATACAGGAAGTATTATTATTAAGAAGATCAATAATTATAAGTGGCAGTTCTTAAAGTCAACAGCCCATTTTTAAAGAAATATAACATGAAATGATTTTTAATGGAAGGATATTAACCAGAGAAGAGAAATCAGCTCCACAAATAACTTTGTTGCCTGTGTTGCACATATTGAAAGAGAAATTATACTATTGACATTTGAATCTAGAAGTTGATAAAAGAGGATCCCAAATACTTCCCATATATTATTAATTTTAATTAATTGGCATGTGACTTGTAATTGTTTATGAAAGACAGAAAAAAATAAAACATTACTTATATGGAGTCTGAAGAACGACTCAACTAGTTTCCCCTTGAAACTGCATAAATATAAGGCATTGTATGAACTGTACACATTATAATTTAATATTGTATAGTACACACTGCATTGCTATAGACATATATTGTATACTAAGTGGATACTTTTCTTTCTAAACGTATTTTAATTATTAAAAATATTAAATTTAAATATATTTTGATAATAATCTTACCCTCCTTCAAGTCCTTCCAGATCTTCTGACCCTTCTAACATTAGCTTTAAAAAAAAAAATCAATAAAACTTACCCCCAAACCACACACACACACACACACACACACACACACACACACACACACACACACAAACACACACACAAACACATATACACTAAACAAAGAAAGTATGGAGTCCATCACTTGTTGGTCAACTACTTCTGAACATGAGGTCTGTCCTGGGGTGGCTGATATACTCAATGTCACTCTAGTGGAGAAATCTGATTTTTCCCTCTTTCAGACGACAAAACTGATAGTTTATACATTAACTTTTAATGCGGTGGTAGGTTTTCACTCATTTATTCATTTTAATATAAAAAATGAAATGTAATAAGAAAAAACACATCCTATCACAACAAAGTTGGATAAGACAAACCAACTTAAGGAAAAGAGTCCAAGAAAAAGCACAAGAATCAGAGACCCATTCATTTGCACACTCACGAATGCTATAAAAACACTAAACAAGACATGTGATAAATGCAGAAGACCTGTTGGAGTCCCTCTTAAGCCCTATGCAAGCCTTTCCATTTCTGTAAGTTGTATTCATACTGAATACAGGGTCCTGATTCCTTGGTGTCCTTCATTCCCTCTGGATCATACTTACTGCTCCTTCCTTCCTTCCTTCCTTCCTTCCTTCCTTCCTTCCTTCCTTCCTTCCTTCCTTCCTTCCTTCCTTCTTTCCTTCCTTCCTTCCTTTCCAGATTTCTTTCTATCTTTCTTTATTCATTTCTCTCTCAACCTCTCTCTCTCTTTGTAAATTTAATCAAGATTCTATTAAAAATATTAAATACTGACCAACATAAATAATTGCAAGGAACATCATTTGGAAACTTTCCAGATAAGTGACTATGAGATATATGTTAGAAGAGCTTATATGCATAAAAACTAAAGGCCATCATACTTTCTTATGAGGCATTATTGTTCATTTCCAAGAACTCTAACTTTCAGAATCTCAGGAAGTTTTCTAATCTTTGGACAAATGGGCTTTATAGGTTAACTTCAGATCTAACTTACACTCCTGAAGTTATATTCTTTTCTTCTCCTCTTCCCTGAGCCCTTATGGGAGGATTTGATGGAAACACTCCATTCGGGACTGAGTGGACTAATGTTTCCGGGTCACTGTATAAGGTCTGATGTGGGTCTCTATGTTTGTTCCCGTCTACTGAAGGAAGAAGGTGCTCTGATGAGGGTTGAATGAGGGACTGATCTAAGAGTATAGGAGAATGTCATTAGGATTCATTTTATCACTATCTTTTTTCCTTCCTTCCTTCCTTCCTTCCTTCCTTCCTTCCTTCCTTCCTTCCTTCCTTCCTTCCTTCCTTCCTTCCTTTCCTTCTTTATTTTAATCAGAATTCTTTGGTTTTAGTTATGGTGTCACAGAAGTTTCAGGTAATAGTTCCATCTTGTGGAGTGGACTTTAGGTCAAATCAATTATTGGTTGGTTACTTCTACAAAGTTTGTGACACCATGGCTCCAGCGTATTTTGCAGATTATATACCATTACAGAAAAGTTTTGTGACTATTTGGTGTTTCCATTTATCTCTTCTGATAGTGGTTATAGTACCCTCCTGTACCAACAATGCTGCAATGTAGGGATGAAGGCTCTATGCAGACAACAGCTGGACATCTCCATGCTCAATGAGCTGTGTAGATATTATACAGCATGTGCAATGAATATTGTGGGTTACCCACTAGCCTTACATACAGACATATATCTTATACTTAGTGAATATTTTTTTTAAAAAAGGAATTTTTATTTTATTATGAACCTGTTGTTCAATATATTGTCCCATACTCTAGAAGGACAGAAGTTAACTACACAAAAGGAGTTTATGCCCTCAAGGAGTTCATCAATTTTAAAACAGAGAAAATGAGGAAAATATGAATAAATATACACAAACGGTGTAAAGAAAATGTTTTCCACAGCCCTCCTCTTTATTTAAAGACAGATGTTGAAATATTCACTTGCTGTACTCTTTAAATGACAAGTGAGTGATTCTTTCTTACAATGACCAGATGATATGAATCTATCCGGTCATCTCACTGGAGTATTGCTTTTGCTTTATTCCTTGATTTATTATCTTCTTTCACAAACTGTCATTTCTCTTATCAAAGATAAATCTTTCAACCATATTTTTAGAGACTTTAGCCTACTACAACTCAGTATTTCTAGATACTGTGTGTATTTTTATCTTAATTATAGAAAATGTGACATGTACGTAAACACAAAGAATTCAGTATCTGTTGCATCAAAAAAAATTGTTATTCTAACAGAGGATGGAAGTCTCATACTTTCCAAAGTTGGTTATAGAAAGTACTTTTGAAATGGTGGAATTATGTGTCAATACTTTTTTTCAGGAATGATTTTTCTCACCAAGAACATAATGCTACACATCTGTTCTTTTCCTTAGCTCCACAAGTTGTTAATCTACTAACTAAGAATGCATTACAGTCTGCAGGAGACAAATGATGCCACTGAAGTGTGATTTTTAAAAAAATGTCTAATATAATTGGGTAAAGCAATACTAATGTTATCCCTAGTTCTTGCAGGTTAATTTAGTTATGAAGGAGACAACAGTGGTCTATATTGGTATCTAAGGAATTATAAAATAATGACAAGCATTATCTAGTCTTACCAGCATTCACAGAAAACCAGTCAGTGGGTCAAAGTGGAAAAAGAAATCAAAGAAACAGATAGGGCCTCTAACTGAACCCAGAGATTACCAGCAAAACTAGAGTATGAGATCCCTGTGTTTATGAGCCAGGCATGTTCCTGAGGAAGTCATTTGCCACTTAATTGAATGTAATTTTTTTAAAGAATGTTTTTTACATAAGACCGGTTATATACTTTTTAATCTTCACCATGTTCCAAAGCTTGAATGTTAAAATGAAATAAAGACTCACCCAAAGCCTTCTCTTTTCCTTTTAAATACAATTTGCCTCCCTTTCTTCTTTGGTACCATAATATAGTTTTATGACCTTGTTTCACATCTCCAATCCTAGGTAATTACCAATAACTTAATCAAACATATTATTTTAAACGACAAAAATGTATCCAATGTATCCCCAAGATAGGGTTGAAACTTTTAAGCAGTGTAGTATATAAGACCTATTATTCTACTTAGTTTGTACTTAGGCATTTTCAACCAGATATTGGTACTATATAGAGATGAAATATTTGCATTATGTTTTTGTTTTAAAAAAAATCCTTATTTGGATCTAGAGATGGCTCAGTGGTTAAGAGTACTTTTTATTCTTGTAAAAGACTACACAAGTTTCAGTGGATCTAATACCCTCTTCTGATCTCCATGAGAATCTAGGATGCATGCAGTGTACAGATATACATCCAGAAAAAATACTTACAAACATAAAATTATTGCAGAGGAAAGTTCTAGGCATGGTGATACAAAGCAATTATTCAAACTTTCAGGAGATTCCCCTGAACTATATAGTGAGCTGAGGAAAACCTTTGTCACAATGTGAGACTGTCTCAAAAAATGCAGAGAAGACATCTAGCTTTATTAGGCAATCCAGTGTTTTTGCCAGTGAAGATACTGGTAACTGTATATAAAAAATTCATTTCATCTAGTCATGTGAGCTCTACAATAAAAAAGTAAATTAATAGCCTATTTTATTCTGGTTGACTGGTTTTACCTGGGAGTTGTCACTCTAGGTGACTCATAAGTTGAGTCAGACGGAGGCTGGAATGGCAACATTTTGAAAACACATTTAATATCCTGGGAATGCCAATTAGAAAAAGAAAGCATCCCCTTGGCATCTTTGTGTACCTTAATAGTATTGTCTATTATACATCTTTCAGTATAAAGAGAATTTCTCCATCACAAACACCAGGTCGCTGAGCATGCACTCCACATGAGACAGGCAAGAGCTGCAAGTATGGTGTTTCCTTGCCTCCTCCCAGATGTCATTGTGCATTGTCTAACCTCCTTCGTATTACATTTGCTGAGCTTCTCAATAAAGTTCAACTGCATTGACATGAGGAGATACTGGAAGCAATGCCAAATAATTTGCAGACATGGTTTTCAACAAGGACTAAAATACAAATTAGAGTTAGAGGTTTAGCCATCTAGTGAATATGAGAGCGTTTATCGATCCTGAACTTGTCTTTCAAGAATTCTGTTTCATGTGAAATGAGTCAGCTGAAGCAGGGCAGTTAGAGTTTCTGGTGGCTGAGCTCCATGTGAAGTGGTTTTTCTGCACAAGCAAATTTCCATCACCTGAAGCTTCCTGTGCCTCCTCAGCAGCTGAGGCATCAATTGTCTTGAATTTCACTTCCATTCAAAGCAATAATGTGTTATTGATGGCCAGACATGCAAGGTTGGCAATTTAAAAATCTGCAAGCCAACTGTTTCGTATCTTCCACCCATTAAACTGGTTAGAGAAGATTAAATGTAATAGTTGTTTGAGACCAAATCACACGGGACTTGGCAGACTATACAAATTAGGGCTTGAAAATAGTTTTATTCAGTGTCAAATAAAAAAGTGATATACAAAATGGTGTTTTTATAAGTGCACCAACATTTGAGCAGTGCATCTATTGATTTTTTTTTTTTTTAAGTTGGCTGCCATTTAAACCGGGCAATTAGTTAAAGATAGCGAATAAGCAAAATCTTAAAGTGTTCCTGCTGGTGCCCTATGACTAATTTAAATCTTTTAAAAGCCACAGATTCTAAGCCTCTAGAGAAACATCTCAGGGAAATTTTTCAGGTCTGATATGCTTAAAATTGAAGGGGAAAAAAACCCTCCTTAGATATGTCTTTTAAGGCTAATAACAATCTAATTATAGACAGAGGTAGCCACCACCAGCTGAAAGCATTTTGTGGATTTTAAAAGCAAATTGAATGGCAGAAACACAGCTAATGTAACTGTAGCATCTGTGGTTCTCATAGTGTGGTTCTTATTATTCAGCACAAACCAATGTATCCCTCAAGGTAACCTAATAAAGATAGGGTGGGTGTGAACTCAGGTGCCACTGATAAATCATTATTTTACAATTTAGTACATAAAAGACTCTATCTTCTTGGCCCAGAAAATAACATTTAAAACTAAAATTATCTTAAAATTCTTAAACATCATATTTTCTGAACTGATCCCAACAAATTTGCATCTGATAGTACTGCCTCCTTTTCAACAACTATCCTATTTGAGGAACAGGGATTCTTAAGCAGCAAGTAAATCACTGCCATCTTTGCTGCAGAATTAGGTTTTTAAATCAAAGATCATGAGCCCAAATGTTGCTCTGCCCAAGATTTTGCATTTTGAACTTTGATATAAGCTTAGCTTTTTGTATTGGGATTCTGATATTCACTCCCGTCAATGAAGAACGTTTACAGTTCCAATAGTCAAAATTGTTTGTGTTGTGCTTACATAATCATTAAAGCAAATAAAGCACATATATGATATACAGACATAATACTGGCAAAGTAACCACACACATAAAATTAAAATTAACAAGTCTTTTTAAGAAATTAAACTAAAATGAAACTTAACATAAATTTATTTTAGAATGTTTCCCTCCTCTAAAAATAATATTGCAAACTGAACATCTATGTTATATTACCAAAAATATTTTAAGTCATTAAGTACATTTTTTCTTATATTTAGAATAGATTCTTTTCTCGTACACTATATCTGGATTATACCCTCCACTCCCTTCACTCTTCCCAATTCCTTCCAACTCCCCTCCCCTGTGGATCTACTCCCTTTCTGTCTCTCAATAGAAAAGAACATGCTTCTAAGATATACCAATAAAACTTGATAAAATAAAATTTAAGATGAAACAAAAGAATTCACATCACAATTGGACAGGGAAATCAAATAAGAGGAAAAGAGTTGCAAAGCAGGCAAAGGAGTCAGAGGCCCACTTGTTAAAGTCAAGAGTCCCATGAAAATACCTAGCTTATATAGATCAAATGTATGCAGAGGATCTGTTTTAGACTGATATAGGCTCTGTGTTTGTTGCTTCAATCTGAGTGAGCTTATATGGACACTTAGGATAAATATCCAAAAGTTGCATAGGTCTTAGGATAAATCAATTCCCAATATTTTGAGAAACTGCCATATTATTTTTAAAAGTGGTTGTAAAAGGTTGCACTCCCACTAGCAATGATGAGTGCTCCCCTTATTCAATATCCTTGCTTGTATTATTGATCTTACCCATTATGGCAGATGTAAAATGAAATTTCAAAGTAGTTTTATTTATATTGCCCTGGTCACTAGAGATTTGAACATTTCTTTAAGTGTTTCTCAGCCAGTTGGGATTCCTTTATAAAATGAGGTACAGATCTAAACACAGAAGTTTAGATTAGAAGTTTAGTTGGTTGACTATTATCTTGAGTTATTTATATGTTTTGGAAATTAGGCCTCTGTCAGATGTGGAGTTGGTAGAAATATTTTCCCATTCTGTGGGATGCCTTTATGTCCTTTTGGCAATGTCGTTTGTCTTACAGAAACTTCTCAGTTTGATAAGGAACCATTACTAATTGTTGATGTCAGTGCCTACACTATCAGTGTTTTGTTCAGAAAATTGTCTCCTGTGCCAATACATTTAAAACTATTAACTACCTTCTCTTCTATTAGGTTCAGTGGATTGATTTTATGTTGAGATCTTTGATCCCCATGGACACAGTTTTGTGCAGGATGGATAAATAGGAATCTATTTGGTTTGTTATATATTCAGACATTCTATTTACTAGCACTATCCATTGAAGACATTGTCTAATCATATGACTACAGATGTGTAGATTTATTTCTGAGCCTTCAATTTTATTCAAAGACATGTAATTCTTATATAGCCATTAGTTTCATCCATGGCACATCCTGCCTTTGTCTCAAAAGATAAGTGATATCATCAACCATCACCAGATGCCTTTCTACCATCAGATATGTGACATGTGTACCCCTTCAAAGTGCCAACCAGAGAATGGCTAAGATAAACATTGATGACAGTCTACGCTGGTTGGGGTGTGGAGCAAGGAGAGGATTTTTCCATTGTTGGTCAGAGTATAAACTTGTACAGCCATTTTGGTAATAAGCATGGTGATTTCTTAGAAAACTGGGAATTAATCTACTTCATGATCCAACAATACCACTCTTGGGCATAGACCCAAAAGATACACATTCATACCACAAGGACATTTGGTAAACTATGTTCTTTGTTTTTGTTAATCTTGTACTTACTACTTTGTCAAAAGTGTTTACATGTGTAAGACTTCTGTGGTGAAATTTTAGAGTCGCTTATATCTACTATCTTAATATCAGCAAATAATTTAATTTTGACTTTCTCCTTTATGGTTTGTATATCTTTGATCTGTTCCGGTTATTTCTCTAGCTAAAATGGTATACTGGATTGATGTGGAAAGAGTGAACAGCCTGTTCTTATACCTGACCTTAACAAAATTACTTTGAGCTTCTTTCCATTTAATTTTATGTTAGTTAGAGCCTTGCTGTAAGCTGCATTCATTAAGTTTCCACATGTCCCTTACATGCCTAATCTCTCTATGACTTTTATCATGAAGTTACTTGGGGGAGAATTGGCTTCTATACCTATTCTTCTTAGATGTTGTCATTTCATTGTGCCCCAGGTTTCTTGGCTATTTTTATCAGAAAGTTTTTCGATTTGACATTTCCTTTGACTGATGTATCAATTTCTTCTATTATATCTTCAATGCCAGAGATTCTCTCTTCCATTTTTGTGTTCTGTTGGTGAAGCTTACCTCAATAGTTAATGTTCAAATTGTAGATTTTTCATTTCTAGACTTCTTTCAGTGTCGGTTATCTATATTGTTTCCATTTTTATTTTCAGGTCTTGAATAGTTTTATTTATTTATATGCAATGTTTCTGTTTTATTGTATTTCCTTAAGGTATTTATTCATTTTCTTTTTAAGAACCTCTATCATTTTCATAAAAACTATCTAAATGATTTTTTCTTGTACTTCAGGAAATATTAAAGTTGGAATATTCAAGATTTGCTATGATAACTGGTTTCTAGTGGATAAATATTATGCTAAATATTATTGATTGTGTTTCTACACTGATTTATTGACATCTGGGCTTGGTATGATTGTAGTTATGGTTTCTGGAATTTTGTTGCTTAGCTGTTTACAGGGAATATCTGCTGTTGTTGGAAGCTTGAAGACTGATTTTTGTCATAAGTGACCCGTGATACAGCAGGAGGTATCTATTAGATTTGGGAACTGGGATACAACAAAAAGTGGATGGATGGGGGGTGGAGAGTGGGATGGAGGCTGAAAGGAGATTGTCTATGAAATCTTTAGGAGATATGGGCAAAGAGAAGGTAGGCTGCAGTTGGTACTCTGTTGCATTTCTAGGATGGAGACTGAGAAATGGTTTTTGGGGAACAGAGATCAGTTTCAAATGCAATATTCTATTATTTTATCTTCCAGAGCTATATTCTTTGGATTTGTAGAAGCATAAGATGAAGACCAGGAAGGAATTTAGGAAATAGACTCATGTTACAATGTGGTTTCTTGGTCCCAAGTGGCCAGAGGCTCAGACCCTGCAGCCCCAGACCCCTTAGCTGCCCACTGCTGCTCAGGCCCCAGAAATGATTCAGACACTTATATTAACTTTATGCTGTTTGGCCTATGGCTCAGGCACATTGCTAGCTAGCTCTTATACCTTAAAACAACCCATTTCTATTAATCTTTCTGCCATGTGGCCAGTGGCTCATTTGAGTTGCTTACATGTTGCTCCTTTGGGCTTCTGGCCTGGTCTGTCTCTGACTCCGCCCTGCTCCTCCTACCTATTCTAATTTCTCCTCCTACTTTTTCTATGGTTCCTGTCATGGGCCAAAACAGCTCCTTTATTTAAAGATTGCTATTCACAGCATACAGAAAGGCATTCCCACATCAGACTCAACATGACTTTTATAATTGTTGAGGATTTATCCATGTTTTGGATGAAAATAATTAAAATAAAAATATCACAACAAATTAGAAAACTTCTACAGGAATATGCAAGGGAAGATAAAGTTTTTGACCAGATGGATAATACCATTGTAATATGATGTTCATCATAGGTAATCATCTCTGGATGCAAAGTAAAAGCTATGTTACCATTACAACTTCATAAATTATAGCAGGTGTTACATACTTGCAAGCATTTTGACAAGAAAAGCAATAACTACTTCTTAATTAAAAGAGACAATAATATGATTTAGTTTAACCTAAATCTACTTTGTAGTTAGAATGACCATCAATTTTAGCAAATAGACTTCAAGTGGAATGAAACTAAAATCTCATATTTTAATGATAAATGACAGTTTTGCAATGTTGGATGCCCAATACAAATTTACTCCTACAATTTACAATATTCAGGAGATAGGAGATAGTATCATACATTAGGATAGCTTTTCGCATATTTGTAATTGACTTTCTTGGTGGTAAATAAAGTTAGAAAACTACATTTTACCATTAATAGAGATTTGCATGATTTCCATAAAAAAAGGGATCTTAGAGATCTTCTGAAGCAAATATGAGAAAGGGAGATTATGTTCTCTTTATTTTCAATGAAGGGCATACCTCCGATTTCAATTTTAATCTCTACTTACAAGTCAAAGTGTCTTCTAATTACTAAGAAAATTAATGACCAATTTTATGATATAAACTCATCATTTCTAGACTGATAATGGGAACATCAGATTAGAAAAATAGTTTTTGAAGCATTTCTGCTCTTATAATTATCTCTAATAATAGGTAAAGGTAGAATAAATGCATCATTCATTCTTAGTTCAGAAAATTTCTACCTAATACATGAAATTCTCATCACCAATATTCACAGCTACAGTAATGTAATTAATAGATACAGAGCTTGAGGCCAAGTTCTTAAAGGGAGACTTATTGGTCCAGAAATCTAATAAAAGGCTCTTGTTAAAAAACAAAGCCCTCAGCCATAGATGGCAAGTAGTACTGTGAGTTGTATCAGGTAGACCCAACAGGCTGTTAAACATATGAGTAACTGTGGTACCTGAAGAAGACTTGTGCAAAAATAAGACAGATAAAAATTTCAGCAGGGATGTAGGAAGGGCTAAGTGTCCATCTCTAGCTGAGCAGCTATTGGTGATTATGGCTACTGAAGGAGGTATAGAAAATTTTCTTTGACAAGTGGTCACTGGTGGACTGCCCACACCCTAATGGAGAACACTAATGGGAGGCATGAAGATGAAAGAAAGATATATTGTAGATTGTATGTTGGTTTCTTTTAGAGGGAAGCAAGTCAGAGAGGGCATTCTTCAGATTCTTTGTGTACATTTATAAATTCTTTGAAAGGATTAAAGCAAAAACAAACACCCAAAGTGTCTTTCTAAGGAAAGTAATTTTTCCTTAAAAAGCGATGAAGGAAGATTAATATGTAAAGAACTAGAAATCAATACATAAAATGGCTACAATAAGTTCTCAGCCATTAATAATTATGGTGATTATAAATTGATTATGTGTTCCAACCAGGAAATACAGAACAGATGAGTACATTGAAATAATAACAATAAGAAGAAGCAGCTATATGGGAGAGATTCATTTTTCCCTATAAGGACAAAGCATAAGTTAGATATGATAACTGAGAAATATTTTTTTTTGGAAATGGAAAAGAAAAGAGAATAGGAGCGGCTATAATTACTTCAGGCAAATGGGACTCATGTTAAAAGCAACGAAAATGATGAAGACGGTCACTATATTACAGTGAAGGAAGGGATATGATGAGCTGATGATGATGGCAATTATAAAGTGTACACATGCAAGTCCTCAACATTGCACTGAGTTTATGAAACAATTGTCAATAGCTGTGGAGTCAGACAAAAATTGCAATGAAAGCACAAAAGGAGAAGTTAGAATGCCATGGGTCGAACAGCCAGAAAACCAATATGGCAAAAGAATACTTTCTGTGTTGTCTAGACATCCCATTTCTTAAACTATGAGCCAAAATGTCACAGGAAGGTCCCATGGCTGCATATGGAGTATGTAAAAGAGTCAACAACAGTGAAAAATTCTTGAGTACACCAAGGTCACATATGAACTTAAACTCAAATGTTGGTTGAATTGAGACTTTGGGCAGTGCTCATCTCTTCTTTGGCATTTCCTCTGAGCACACTGCACTGCACATGTCATCACACCATGAGTGCCCATGGACAGAACCTGGAACACCTCCGTTAAGGTTTCTATGCTAGAAACTGGCTTTTCCCCCCAGTATACATAGAAAGATTTTGCTCTTATAGAAATATAATACATTATGAATTGTATATATTTTTGTTAGTTTTTTATACTTTCCTATGATGCCTTAGGGTTGTATTAGAATGTTTAACTTTGAATATTGTAATTAGAGTTTATAGTTTGAGATACAGAGAAAAAAATATTAAATGACTTTGGAGAGGAATGAGAACAGAATTTCTAACAAGTTTTGAAATGACTTTCACTGTACTTCTGACATTTTCTACTCCGTATTTATGGAAGCAGTGTTCTCAACATTGATAAATTTGAAGTCAAAATACTGACCAACTGTGAGAAATATTGAAAATATTCAATTTTTTTCAATATCTAATATTCAGAAATACTTAATATGTCCTTGTAAATTTATGAGTACATCAATTTCATTAGTATGTAAATTTGTTTTTATTTCTAAATAAGGTAAAATTAGCATTTATCTATCACAAATTCTTTTGGCATGTTTTTTAAATAAATATTTGATTAACATACTTATTTAGTATAACTATTTATCGGAGATCATGTAAAATAGTCTAAGTCCAAAACTGCCACAGCTGGAAGAATTTGAAGAGCTTTGCTCTATACCAAATTTACTTAACAGATATTTACAGTACTCCCACAGTGTCAATGACACATTTTTCTAAAGTGCGCACAAAATATTCTTGAAGATAGATCATATGTAAAATCAAATGACAAATCTTACTATATTTACAATGGTTAAAATAACAAGGGAAAGGTGAACAAGGCTTTAGGATTCTAAAGCTGAATCAGAATAACTTTCACATGGAGAAAAGCTGCCTATGGGATTAAGCACACTTTGTTTATATATTTTTGTAGCAAGTAAGCTACTATTGTATTAAATGTTGAAATTCTGAGATTCATTATTGAAAACAACTACTCATAGGATGTCTTTGGCTAGGTCTTCAACCAATAGTGGAGGGGGTGCCTAAACAGGACTTACCCTATAGTCAAATGATCAACAACCCTAACTGTCATCACAGCACCTACATCCAACAATGAATACAGGTGGAGGCGGAGATCCATGACTGTGCACTGGGCTGAGCTCCTGGTCTATCTGAGAACAGGGGGAGGAGATTTTGTATGAGCAAGGTGATAGGGTTTAAGAGGAGAAGTCCCACAGAGGTGGCTGGCTGGAGTTCTGGGGAGCTCATTGAATCAATAACAGCCACTGGAGAACCAGGGGAAAAGTAACTAGGCCTTCCAAGGGTAGGCAGCTGTGGATTGGCATGGCAGTTTGTGGAGCCTGGGGGGTAGGGGTGGGATCAGACTGTGTTCTTGTGCATGGGCTGTCACCTTGGAGGCCACTCTCTGCAGAGGAACACCTAATTCAGTCTTTATATTGGGATGAGGAAATTGGACAGGCCTGGAGAGGATGTGCCATACTGAGATGACCCTCCTTGAGACTTCTGCCCTTTTGGGGGAGGCGATAGGGGGAGATGGGGAGCAGGGAGGCTGAAGGCTGACTGGGAGGGATTGGGAGGAGGAAAGGGAGGGGGAGCAGGGGGATATATGGAAAAAAGACTTTTTTAATAAATAAAAGAAAAATGAATATAATAATCTGAACTCCAAAGATGTCTAAGATGTACTTTTGAAATTCTAAAAAAAAAAAAGGCAGTAAAACTAAGTAAGTACGTTTATGAATATTTCAACTCTCAGTTTAGTAACCACATTAAAATAGATAAAAATTTAACATTAAAATGTGTAAATGTTAAAATTGAGTAGCTTTATTTAGTAAGTTTGTAATATAAATATTTATGGTACATATCACAATACCATAAATAATAATTTTTAGAAAGAATACACTAAGAAACTACACAGGAACCTCTGTGAACCAGTAATTAGTTTCCTTTTAATCCCAGAAAGGAAACTTTTTGAACCTTGCTGGGTGTATCATTAATTTTCTAACAGTCCAGGCTGATTACTTCTACACAGAAAGTGTCCAAAACTCCCCAAATATTATGGAAATGGACATTTATTCTCAAAGTCAGAAGCTGACTTCACTCATGTGAAGCAAAATGTTTTAGATGTAGGAATAGGAGAGTGCATCAGACACAATCAATAAAACTGTTTTTTGTTTCTTGAATATTTTTTTTGGTAGCAATCTGTACATATTATGATTTTTCTTTGGGATTTTATTTTGTTTGATAATAAATTATTCATTTTTTAAATAGCATAAACTCTGGATAGATCTATTTCAGTAGACAAGTGAACTCTACCAGGTTTCATTGTTTTCTGAATTAAAATTGTCTTTACATTCACCATCTTTCTTTGTATGTCCACTTTCCCAAAAGACCTGGTGACTTAGACTGTGGCCTCTTTCAGTTTCTGTATTAAGAATAAAGGGATTATTTTTTCATTAAAGAAAAAAAGACTTTACCAATTTATTTTGATTTTGAGTCTCTATCATCATACATTTCTCTCTTTCCTTTTTCCTCCATACCTCCCCAAATATTCATTCTTGCTCTTTAAGATCCAGTCCTCCTTTTTTTTTTTTTTACCTTAATTGTTGTTGCATACATATGTATTTCTAAATATAACCTGCTCAGTCTGTAAATGCACATACTTGTAAATATATATACATCACTTTTATGCATGTTTTCAGGGCTACTTGGTATTAGATAATCAACGTATGTGCTGTTTGTTTTTTTTTTTTTCCTAGAAATCCTATTTCTTTGTTTCTTTCTCTTTCATTATCTCTTAGTGCCCTGTTGTTATTTGTGTATCCCTGACTCCTTATGTGTCCACTTGGCATGTATGAGGTTTATTTAGCTGACATTTGGACAGTTTTGGTACAGATGTAGCTGCTGACATTGTTAGAAGACATAATCTCAGAGAGAACTTGATCCTTAGGCTCTTACATTCTTTCTAATCCTTGTTCTGAAGCATCCCAGAGTCTTCGATATGTGAATGTTTGTAGATAGTTCTTTGCGACTGTCTTCTCCAGATCTGCATTTAGTTTGATTGTGGTTTTCAGTTCTGGTCTGTCTATATCTGCCCCCAAAGCAAGTTCCTTGATGAGGGTGAAGTTTACACTTATATATGCACATAAGGATAAATGTTTAGATAGCTGTTAGGGAATAAACTTATTACTTTTCAAAAACTTATTTTCAAAAGCTAGGCCTCAATATACCTGTTCCTATAACTCAGCACTGAGAACCCAGTGAAAAGAGAATTGTTCAGGCTTACTGGACACCTATTATGGTTAATTTTCTGAGCTCTAAATGTAGTAGCTTTGTCTATGTCACAAATAAGGTAGAGCAACCCCTAAGAAGTTTCAAGAGTAAAAGTGTTTTCTGTGCAGCCCTGGTGCTCTGAGGTCAGCATCTGGACACACACAGTAGAAGGAGAGAACCAACTCCATAAAGCTGTCCTCTTGACTCCATGTGTAAGATGTGGTATGCAACCCTTACACACATATCATGCATAGACATACACTTTACTAATAGTTCTTAAACTTATCAATTTGTTATACTTGTTTTTGTATGCTTCATTTTTGATTGATTCCTCCATATCAGATATTCCCACAACCTTCTTATGGACAAAAAAAAATCCATAAGACAAAAAAATGACCCTTGAAGAGATCTAACAAATCCTCATGTGGGTATTTTCTGAAAATAGATATTATCTTCTTAATTAGTTTTTCAGCTTACTGAGTTCTTACATTTGCTTTTGTATATATGAATAAGCAAAATTAAAATGCAAAACTATTATGTTAACATGACATTTTTGTTTATAGCACAACTTAATTTCATCTTTGTCTTTGATTCCTTTTTTGATGAATTGGAAATTAAATACCAATTAGAAGATGATATAAGACTATGGACACTGTAGGTATATGTTGATTCTAGTTTAGCTAATTGTAGGCAGTAAAGATACAGTATCATGGTAAAATCTTGTTTTAATATCTAAGTATTTGATAAGTGCAATTACCATTAAGTATATATGTTCTTACAGTAATTATCTTTGGCATATATATGAGGCTAAATTACAGGCTCTAATGATTCCAAGGTACTAAATCTTGGCATCTGTGAATACAATAGTACATGTATAAAGAGATTCTTTAGATATGGTTATATTTAGATCATAGAGATGGAGAGATGTTTTAACACTGTCTGCATGGTCAGAATGAAAATGAAGAAAAGCAAAAGGACAAAGTTTTCCTGACTTCCCTGTGTGAAGTGGCCCTGTCTCTCAGTATCACATGCTTCGGCAACATTAGGCTCATTCTGGATTTCTGGCTAAGAGTGCAGTTATAAAAGATAATACAAACAAAATTATCATCACAATTTTTTTGATGGGAAGATTAATTTGCAACAATGCTGAACAAGTGCATATAAAAACTCTTATCTCAAATACTTTTGTATTGCTTATGTAAACAGATTCCTGCATCTTGTTTTGACTAATGTCTTTAAACAACAGTGTCTGTTTAAACAGAATTTTGTAACTGACACAGTACTCCAAATTGTTATTCACAGGAAACTTATATAAAATAAATTAATAATAATTTCCATTTTCAAGACATTGGTAAGATTTTGGAAGAGGAATTCACAATAAAATCAATATTTGCAAGTATGTCATTTATGCAGTTTATTGTGAGATTATATGCATACTATTTCAACCTATTTTTGTCTATTTGTTAATATATATTCAAAATTCCAGTGTTAGTAAAACTTCAGAAGCAAAGCTATGAGGAAAAAATATCAGATATGAAAGATGGATTTTATGCATTCTAGGAGAGAAATTATTGTATTGTGGACACTAGATTTTATTAATACTTTGAACACTTACATTTTATATACTCATCAATTAATACTTCACATTTACTAAGAATTTAATAATCAGACATACACATGTAATAATCAGACATACATACACACACACACACACACACACACACACACACACACACACACACACAAACACACACACTTCCCACAAATGCATTCAAAGTAAGCACTGATTAGTAGGCATAATTATTTTCCCTATGATTAAACAGCTGAAAGTGTTCTTTAAAGATCATGTTTTTCTCCCTAAAGCCTATAGAGAAAGGATAATTGGCATGAAATAGAGATAGATACTCATTTTAAGGGACAAAATTCTATCTAAATAATTATTATGGGGTATATGTTTATATCTACTAAATAAACACATGCTGCCCTTGAGCCCATTTCTTTGCAAGTCAACTTTAAACCTCCCTCAATGTGGTAAATGGTTAAGGAAAGTTTGACTACAATACATGGCCAATAGGTATTTTGTGCTCATTTTTTTTCAAGGAAAAGATGACAGTGTCACTTAAAAATAGCTATTTATGTTGATCAGAGATTGAGGCTTTTCTCAAGATTAAGAAATTGGAGTACCCTCATGGTTGGATGCCTCTTCAGTAATGATCAATTTTTAAAATCACTTTACTCATGGAAACACCAAAAAGAACCTTCCAGAATAACAAATGTTCCCTTACCAAATATATTATACTTTAAACTCCAGTACTAATTACTAATGAACATTCATGTGACCTAGGGATTTCAGAAACTCACTTTACCTCTATTAATTCTGGATAGATTTCTAAAATAATGACTAGGATAACAAAAGAAAATTATCTCTACTACACCAGCTCTAAATCAAAACTGTGGTGCATCCTATGCTGTGATTTTTTTTTTATATAGCAAAACAACAACAACAAAAAAGCAGATATAAATGAAAAGAATAGCTGAAACTTTTGGTGCAAGCAAACATTCAGTCTGATTCTTACATGGAGAACAGAGGATGGTGAGAGGAGAGGTACTATGTAGAATAAAATAGAAAGGTTGTAAGAGAGAAAAGCCTTTTCTCATTTGAGGTACCCAGGGTTAAGAGTATTGTGTTCTCATTCTAATTTAAAAACATCACAATGTAAAGGAGAGTTTTCTCCTCTCTTTCTGTACACTTTTGAATATTAGTAAATATTTAGGACAGAGTAAAGTTAAAAGCACAAAAATGATGTGGGAATGCCTTTCTGTATGCTGTGAATATCAGTCTTTAAATAAAGGAGTTGTTTTGGGCCATGACAAGCACCATAGAAGAAGTAGGAGGAGAAATCAGAGCATAGGTAGGAGAAGTGGGGTGGAGTCAGAGACAGATCAAGCCAGCCGCCAAAGGAGCAACATGTAAGGAACACAGGTGAGCCATGGGCCTCGTGGCAGACAGATTAATAGAAATGGGTTGGTTTAAGATATAAGAGCAAGCTAGCAATGTGCCTGCAACAGAGACCAAACAGCATAAAGTTAATATAAGCGTCTGAGTCATTTCTGGGGGCCTGAGCAGCAATGGCTGGCAGCTAAGGGGTCTGGCATGGCAGGGTCTGGGCCTCTGGCCACCCGGGACCAAGAAACCCCCACTGCAACACAAAAAGATTTCATGAGAATCATTAAAGCATTCAAGATATTTTTAACTATATTAACATAAACTAATACACATTTTCTCAAACATCTCTGAAATGATCAGAGTAGGATAATTTGGTTCAAAGCTTTTTTTGTAAACTCAGCAAAGTTACAAAACATTACATATTTCTTTTACGCAGAGTTTACTTAGATGGCACCAATACCAGATAGATATTTATTAAAATAAAAACCAACACTCACGGTACAAGTAACAGATTACAGTAGCACCTAGAACGGTGGGCGAGTGATGGACAGACGATGGATTCCAATCCTTTCTCCAACAGCCAGGAACCAGGAAGAGAGAGTCTCATGTTCCAGAAGCCCCTTTTCAATGGGCTTTCCCTGCCCCCTTCAGGGGCCCAGTACCCTGGATAAGTGTCTTTTGACCTTATTGGCTGACACCTGAATCCCACAACATCTCCCCCTTTTATCTAACTAAGAAGGTTCTAAACTAAGACTATGTACAGTAGGAATTACTATGAGGTAGTATCTAGGAGAGGACAAAGTACAATTTCTAATCAAAGCCTAACCTATATAAGGTACATCAAATAGTTCTAGAATATTGGTAGATAGTAGGGTGTATAGATTATTTCAAAGGGTTAATCTGGGAAAGTGAAAATTTAACACCTGAGTGTTCTTATCTAAGGGATAATAGGGTGATAACCTTAAATACCCATTCTTCAACCTCTTCAAGACCTGAGAAGGAAGGTGAATCACCTGAAAGTCAGAAGTACATGGAAGTAGTGACTTCCAAAATTTGGGAGAGGACAGCAACACAGCTACCTGGACAATCACCTCTGGATTTGTGCACCGTTAGAGCATCTATCATATTGGCTACAGGCCTATGATATCTGACAGATCTTTTCACAAGCAGGGCAATTTTGGACGTGGTCCCTTTAAGAGAACTTAGTGATTCAGCCTAATTTGCAAAAATTATGCTTCTTTTTAAAGACTGTATTTTGAAAACTCTTATGGTTAGAAGATGATTAAGGATTCACAATAAAACAGATTCAGATAAAAAGAAAAACCTGTAAATGGGTTACAATGTTTGTAAAAGGTATATAGACTTCAGAGAAAAAAGAAAGAGGTTAGAAAAAGTCTTTAAAAAGAGAAGTAGAGTAATAAAAATATAATAAGCCACATAAAGATGGAAAATAGACACAAAATCTGGATTTTGGTTGTTATTGTGTTTTCTTTTAATTTTTTTTAACTGTTAATGAGCTAACTGCAGAAAGACAATGGATTGCAAATGCAAAGGCTACTAAGTTAAACAAGAATATATATTTTAAAGGTATTTCGATTTCAAAATTTGTGTCTAAGGATTTATTGCTTCGGAAGAGTTCTGCTTTTGTTTCCACAGAAGATGAGAACCTGTGGATTGCTTCCAGGCAAATATGGTTTCATCAGCCAAGACTCCCTGAAGAAAACCTCTGATGGGAAGAGATGGCCAGATCATCTTCATGGCTGCAGATTATGATTCAGTCTCAACAATCCGTGAGATTTTCAACGCCCCTTAATCAGCAGGAAGTAGTAATGGATAACTACGCCCAAATCCCCCAAATATTGTTTCTAAATGTTTGTTTTCATTATAAATGGTTAATGGTCATAGTTCATCTCTTTCTAAGAAGAAAAAGGGGATATGGCATATAAATGATTTTTTAAAAAATTAGATTATTGAATTTACTTAGATCAGGAAATCAGCTGTTAATCTCAAAATGCTTTACATTGGTATAGATTTTGGTTTATTGATACAAATTTAAGGTCAATTTTGTTATGCTGTATGTGTTTTTCTATTCTTGTTTAAGGTATGATGTTCATGTAACTGTTTTAAAATTGTAGTGTATAATTAAAAAATGAAGGTTAGTAGTCACCTTTGATAATCAGATTTATAGTTAGGTTAGTTAAGATTTTTAGGTATACAAAGATATATTTCAATTAGGTAGGTAGTCTTCAAATACTTCTAAGACCTACAGAATATGGCATTTAAAATGTTTTAAAAACTTAGACTTTTCTGGACAGTGAGACAGGTCTGCTCCTGGCAGCACTAATTTACTTCAACTGAAAAATGGGCATCAAAGAATCTCCATATGGAGTCTACTCTCTTTGTGGCAATAGTTAGCCACTGGACAAGGACCTGTTTTTATATTGACTGCTTGACAGTATGCTGTTTAAACTGGACATGCAGATTCCATACGAAGATGACCTCTGAACTTTGGCAGAAAAAGCCTAGATGGTCATTCAGGTTCCTGCTTTGCAGAGAAAACTATCAGACATTCTTCAGGACTCGAGTAGAAGCAACTGATGAACTGTGCCAGAATGGGCAGAGCAGATTTCCTGCTTCACTGAAATGATAAAAGACTCTGGGCCTGTAGGCTGAAGATGGATGCCCTAACTTTGTAAAGAAACTTTGGGTGACTGTCCGGACAGATAGGTGTCATCTCTGTCCTTTCTAGATTTTAGAAGTCGCTTGCACTTCCAGTTTACTTGGGTAAATATATCCTTCTGTGGTCTTTGACGTAGTTGAAGATTAGATAGTTATAGGTACAGTTTTTCTTAGTCATTTGAAAGGTATATTGGATATGAAACTTTAGATTAACAAAGATAAAATGATAGAGTATTTTCTTTAATTTTGCTAAATACAAATAGACTAGATATTGTAACTGTAATTCTTGTTTGATAGCTATTTTATTATATGTAATTTTTCTATGTTAAAATTGAAACCTTCCTTTCTTATTAGACAGAAAGGGGGAAGTGATGTGGGAATGCATTTATATATGCTGTGAATCTCAATCTTTAAATAAAGGAGCTGTTTTGTGCCATGACAGGCACCATAGAAGAAGTAGGAGGAGAAATCAAAGCATAGGTAGGAGAAGCTGGGCAGAGTCAGAGGCAGATGAGCTGAAGCCGCCCAAGAAGAAACATGTAAGAAACACAGGTGAGCCACGGGCCATGTTGCAGACAGATTAATAGAAATAGGTTGGTTTAAGATGTAAGAGCAAGCTAGCAATGTGCCTGAGCCATAGGCCAAACAGCATGGGCTTAATATAAGCATCTGCGTCATTTTTGGGGCCTGAGTGGGTGTGTGGGTGGCTAAGAGGACTGGTGTGGCAGATCTGTGGGTCTCAGATCTCTGGCTGCCTGGGACTGAGAAACCCCACTACTACAATTTCTAAAATTACATCAATGAAAAAATACAAGAGATAAAGAGAGGACAATATAATTAGAGACAGACTGAAACAAATAAAATAAAGACTTTCAATTAGTGTATTTACTTACTATGCACATTTGAAATATCAGGTAATAAGTTCTAGAAGTAAAGGAACATATTTGAAACAAATCACCACATGATTCTTGTATAAATTGAATGCTAGGTGATTTTTTTCCTAAAAGATTGAACTCTAGAGTTTATAGCTCTAAGTCACAACATCCTATTGATGTCCTCTCTTATACTATACTATCTACTTTGAATATATATTATTTTTTCATACTTTGTATTCTCTTCTTGAATATAAATAAATATTCAAAAATCAATATACTGAAGTAGTTAGATTCAGAATATAGCCTTCAAATGATTAATAGCATGTCATGTTTATATATCTGGAAACATCTTTAGCTTCAATCTGATTTGTTTGGCTTAAATTGATTGTCTTACTCTAAAAAAATGCAGCGGAGTAAGCTGTCAGTTGTATTTCTAAATATATTATAAAAATATGGCCTACAGTTGCCATATTTTCTCAGACTTTCAGTACTATATTAAGTACATATGGAGAGAGTAGACAATATTCCCATGTTCTGTATTTCAGTAGAATTGCTTTACATTTCTCTCCATTTAAAGTAATGCTGACTGGTGATGCTGGCCGGACACTACCTTTGGTAGGATGAAGTATGTCTTTTATATATTTAATCTCCCCAGGAATTTTGTCATGAAAAGCCAATGTATTTTCTTAAAGAACTTTACTATATTTAACAAAATGCTCTTATGGCTTTCTTCTTTAACTTTGTTTATATATATATATATATATATATATATATATATATATATAGTGGATTATAGGGTTTTTCCCCCACAAATTGATGCATGCCTGAATCTCAGGAAACTGGCCTATAATTCTGTTTCTTTGTTAGGTTTGGGTTTTTGTGTAGTTGTGGTATCAGGTTAAATGTGGCCCTTAAAATCTAATTAGAGAATGTTATTTCTGTTTCTATTTTTTGGTCTAATCTGAATAATAATGACCTTAACTCTTCTCTGAAAGTTTGGTAGAATTATGCATTAAAACCATGTTGTCCTGGGTTTGTATTTGTTGGTAGACTTTTAATTGTTTCTTTATTTCACTGGGGATTATAAGTTGGTTCAAATTACTTATCTATCTTATTTTAACTTTGATAAGTGGTATGTATCAAGAAAATTAATCATTTCTTTCAAATTCTCCAATGTGATTGATTGCAATGTTTTAATATATGTCCTTTTATTTCTCTGTATTTCTTCAGTGTCAGTTGTTAACTGTAAACTGATATAGATCAATTAGATACATATTGTAATGGAAAAAGTTAAAAGTATTTTGGTTTTCAGATATCATAATAATTATATAAACAAATAATCATAAAGTTTTGACCACTGTCTGCAAGTAGAAAAATTCAGATGGGTCCATACTAACCATCTGAAACAAACTCAAGTGAATCAAAGACTTTAACATAAATCTTGATACACTGAACCTAAAAGGAAAAAAAAAAAAAGTTTGGAATGGTCTTGGACTCAAGGGCACATGAAAAGATTTTCTTAAGAAAATGGTGTGCCGCACAGTGGCAAGAATGTGGAATAAAGAGCATTCATCTATTGCTGCTGATCAGAGTGAAAATTTGTAAAGCTACCCTGACATCGTAGTGGTGTTTTCTCAGGAAGATGGAAATCAATCTACCTCAAAATTCAACATCTACATAAAGAATGCTTCATCCTTTCACAGAGATATTTGACCAATCATGTTCATTGTTGCTATTATAATAGCCTACTCATAATATAATATAAAATGGAATACTATGAATAGAATCAATAATATCTCTGTTCATAATAAAAATTGGAAGTAATCTAAATGTCCTGATATTGAAGGATGGACAAAAAGTATGTATACAGTTATATAATGAAATATTATGAAATCATTAAAATAAAATAATTAAGTGCACAATTAAATGTATGTAACTAAAAAAAAAAAACAAGTGAAGTAACTTAGATACAGACTGAAAAATATGTATTTACTTATATTTGGATATTAGCTCTTAAGTCAATAATAATGAAGATAGAAATCTCAGAATCACTGTGGTTAGGTGTAAAGTAACTGGGAGAAAGAAATATTTCTTGAGGAAAAGGAAATAGATAGTTACTTACGGATGGATTGGGGAGAAGAATCTAATGGGAATATGAAATGGGCAAGAGGAGGCAGTATGGGGACTAAGAAGTGAATATGGACAAAGACAGCCAGAATTAGGAGCCATTTAATAGGTAGTATGGAAAACCAATATAATAGAAGCTTCATAAAATATATACATATATATATTAGTCATGTTTCTCTAGCAGAACTGAACTTATGTACTATGTGTATCTATATCTAATATATTATCTACTTATAAAGGGCATTTTCTAGAATGTCTTAAATGGTGTGTTCCAGATAATCCATAATGGCTGTATACTAATGGAAGATTGAAGAAGACTAGCTCAAAAGACTGAATGTGTCAGCTGATTTCTAGTATTTTCTGGCGTTCCAAAAAAATAGGCTTTAATGCTAGTAAAGGAATATACTTACAAATAAGGATGGCAGCAAGCAGAGAGTAAACTTCCTCTTCCATGTCTTTCTATATGCTGACTGGCCCATATTAAAGGAGGATCTTCCTGTGTCATGAGATTTGGATTAATAAGGGATCCTCTCACTTCAAAATCAAGATAAAAAAAATGGTCTTATCACTTCAAATTAAGAATAACCATCACAAATCCATCCATTTTTAACTTGACAAACAATTGTATTTCCTTAGGTAATTCTTAATTTCTAAATAAGAACAATAACCAGGTCACACTTATGTCTAATACAATATAATTATCCCATGTAAAATCTCCAAAACATCATATATTTAACCTTGTTGGTTGTAATTATGCATAACATGATATAAGTATCCTTTGTATAACCAAAAACATATTATATATTTAAACTAGGCAGCAATATCCCTTTGAGTAGCATTTTCTAGTATCTCAACTTAAATATAACAACTAATATTATCTTTATTTATGTTACATTACATGATTTAAAAAGTAAAAAAAATACAAATATCTGTATAAATACATTCTTAACAAAATACAGTGAAAATAGTCATTCAAATTATAATGGTTTTTGCACTTGATTATATAGCCTTAATTGATATTTATAATTACCATTCTATATATATACTACCCATGTTGCATTTCCTTTAACCTCAGCAAACACTCCAACAAGTTTTGACTCTATTCTAGAGGAGTGTTCTATACTTTTATCCTTGAAAAGTCTATGCCCTTGTCATATTGCCTGCATTAGGTTTTCATATTTTGCTGTTGACGTTAATCACAGGACATGATAGTAGCATTGAAAGCACCCTAAAGTATCTTGTCCACTCTAGACTAAACTTTCATACTTTTCTTGTGGAGACAGAATCCAGTTTCCCCTTGGTAATCTGGTTTAATCAACGTCCTTCACACTTTACTTCTCTGTTTGCCTTTTGGCCTATGAGCAACAGAAACTCAAATTGCCCTTGAGAAATTCTGATTGCCTAGTTCAATAGAGTGTTTATTGTGGCTTCTGGTAAGAGCTTTAACCTATCTGGAGCAAAAGCTTCCAGTACAACAAAATTTTAGATCATGAAAACCGCAAGCAAATGTTTTCCTAATGTGCTAATAAGAGTGATAGAGAGTGGAACACTTTTATGCCTTGATTCCCGAACTCTTAGGTTCTGTACCGGAAAAAACCATATCCTACATTGGAAACTGATTAAAAGAATATATCATCTTATAGAGAACCCTGTTCCAGCCTCAGGAATGCTGCCACATAATTGTCAATGTAATTATGTCTTCATAGGTCATTCCATCTTTCTGCCAGACATGCTGCTTGAATGGTGAGAAACATGCAAGGAAGAGGATTCCATGATTATGAATCCACTGTCCCACTTTTCTAGCTATGACATGAAATTTTGGTCAGAAGCGATAATGTGTGGAATATTATGACAATGAATAGGCCTTCTATATGCCCACCTATTGTGATTTAGGCAGAATCATTATGTGTTGGAAAAATCCGTAACCAGAATAAGTATCTAAACCAGTAAGGACAATGTGTTGGTCTTTTCCTTGAAAGTAGTTGTATAATATAGTCAATGTAACACTGGGTCACTAGTTGTCACCCTCAGGGAATGGTTTCACATCTAGAGTTCAGTTTTGTTCTCAGCTTCTGGAAAATTTGGCACTTAGCAATAGCTGTAGCCAGGTCAGTATCAGTAAGTGGCAGTCAATGTTGTCGATCCCATGCATAACCCCATCTCTGACATCGTGGCTCCTTTGTTCATGGGCCCACTGGACAATGGCAAGGATAGCTGGAAAAGAGGCTGACAGTCCAGAATGAGTCATTTTGCCTACTTGATTATTATACACCTCAGATGAAGTTACAATGCAATGTGCATCTACATGAGATATAAATATCTTCATATTTTTTGGCCTTCTGGAGATGTTATCCATATACTTCTCTATATGTCTTTCTTATCAATTTTCCAATTATGTTCTTTCAAGTCCTTGACTGTCAAGTCCAATTCATGTGACCTAAGCTGCCTATCAGGAGTTGGGTATATCTGGACCACCAAGTACATGTATAGAACATGTACAACATGTTGAACAATTGCACATCTAGACATTTCACCTTCCAGACAAAGTATATGACCACATGTATCACCCAATATGACAGTTGTAAAGATTTATTTATGCCAGTGTCTTTTAGGGTTGTCCAGAAAAAGTTTTACTGAAACTACCACTCCTGGGTAGTGCCTTTATGATGTAAAAAGTAACTCATATACCAGGTCCTAGTCTTATTTTTCTCAGTGAACTTATCATAGGGCACATCCCTTGAGGCTATAGATGAAAGCCTGGCAGCATACAACATTGCAATAAGAGCAGAAAACCATAGAAACTGGGTAACTTCTTTATATAAATTAGTTGTACCTTCAGTACCTTCTTGGGACTGACCACATACTTAGTGTTTTCATTTGATGATGGATTGTTGTTGTGCATGCTCTGTGAAATTACTTGGTGGTCCAGATAACACCCAACTCCTGATAGGCAACTTGGGTCACATGGATTACTTGATGGGCCATTGTCAAATGTTCAGTTTCCACCAGTTCTCAGTCTGATACTGAGTCAGACCAAGAGTTACCTCACAAGAGGAAAATACTTATCTGTAAACGATGGTAGAGCCTTACTCCCAGTTCCAGAAGACTTTTTTTCTGAATCATCAATAGAGGCCAGCCAAAGCTCCAAGCAGCATACCTATCTGTAATGGACAGCTCAGATGACATAGATTCTACTCTATCATGTGGTCTAAATGGCAGAGCTACTCTAACAGCAGCATTGACCTGTTGAAAAGCTTTCTCCTGTTCCAGGTCCAAGAGAAAGTTAGCAGCTTTCTGACTTACTTGGTGTATGAACCAGAGTAATAAACTCAAATGTGGAATGGGTTATCTCTAGAATATAAGTAAGTAAACTAAAAAATATCATTTTTTAATGGTGGTAGGGGAAGCCAGGTACAGCAAGTACCTTATTTTTCATTTAAGAAAAAACAACTCTACATGCTTTCAGAGCACTGGCCACCTTACAATTTCACTGAAGGACAAGATCCTTGAATTTTCTTTAAATTTATTTCCCGTCTTCTGATGCACATGTGTTACCAACAAAACCAAAATGTTTGCTTCCTATTTCTCATTTGGTTCAATCAACAAAAGGTCATTAATATAGTACATGGATGTATTTTTTCTTGAAGAAAGAGATAACTATTATCACTTTTAACTATGTTATGATATAGAATTGAAAAGATAATGTATCACTGAGGTAAAACTGAAAAAATATACTTCTGGCCATACCAACATAAAAAAACAAACAAACAAAAAAACCCCAAAAACCAATTCTTCTTGTTCTTATGCACAGATAATGAGAAAAGGGCATTTTGCTATATCAATAGCTGTATGCTGTGTATCAAGAAGCATGCTAATTTGCTCAAGCAAAAAAAACCGCACCTGATTCAACAAATGGAATGTAGAGTCACTATTTGAATGAATTTTTATACTAAACTGACACTTTCAATGATCCATCTATCTTTTACAGTGGGCAGAAAGGAAAGTTAAAGAGGGATGGATGGAAACCACTACTCATGCATCTTTCATGTTCTTGATGGAGGCACTAATATCCTCATTTGCTACAGGGAAGTGATACTGTGTTTATGTACTATTTTCTCTTCTAGAACCAACTCTAAGCTATTCCATTTAGATCTTCTAACAATAATAGTATTTACTCCCCAGGTCATGGAACCAATATGAAAATTCTGCCAACATCTAACTATATTTATTTCAATAATACATTATGGAACTGGGGAAATAGTCCTCTATTTGCCCAGGATATGCATTGAGTCACGCTATTAAACAACTCCATTAATTACCTGAAAACCATAAGCCCTTATATTAACTGCACAGCCACAATATCACTTGAGGTCATCTGGAATCACAGCAAATTCAGAAAAAGTATCAAATAGACCCCCAGAAAGTCTGGTTGTTTCCTTTCCCACACACAGCATACAGTTACCCTTGTAATAGACTATAGGTCCCATGTGGGTGGACTGGGAAAAGGTTTCTAACAACAACAAACTCAGCTTATTTTATCAACGACTTTCCTCATGGAAACTTGGTTGTTCCTTCTATTAAGGGGTTCAAGGTCTACAAACTGTCACATCTGGGAATTGTTTTATGTGCAAGATTCCCTTTTACATAGTCCAATATACTATTTGTTTCATTTATTTGAGAATTTTTCCTAATTATACAAAACAGTCAAAAATGCAGAAGGCTTCTTATCTATTTCATGCCTGGAAACACCATAATTGATAAGCTAGAACCGAAGGTCAGTATGAGTCACCCTATTGTACAATTCACTCTGCCTGTGCTGACTATTATGAGTCAGTCCATTATGGACATCATTTTGTCTATATGTCCCATTATAATAAATACTATCACATTGCCTTTTGAAATTATGTACTGCTACTGAATCCCTGCTACTTTGGGGCCCAATTATATTACACCCAATACAGAGCAGCAGTATTTTCGTCCTTAAAGCCTTGCATAAGCAAAGGGAAAACCAGAAAGCCCTTTAAATGTACTAGTATATGTCATCATTTTGTTTTATAGGATTAGTGAAGGTCAAGTTATTTGGACTTTCCCATTGTGAAGGATTAGGATTTACACAGCATATTCACTCTGGTACACACACACACACACACACACACACACACACACACACACACACACACACACACACACACATACACACACACAGACACACACACCAAAAATTATGAGATTTGTTAGATGGCAGATAGGTTGTGGTCCAGTTAGTTTACCAATGGCTGTTATCCATGGATGTCCAATAAGACAGTATTTATTTTCCATAAATCTGGATGTCTCAGCTGAAGTTCAGTATATTCTATAGTCTCAAAGAAGTGGACTGCAATGCCAGTGAATAAGCAGATTTGCTAGAAAGAATAAGAGTAAGGATACAGAGTCATGAACCTTTCATCTTCCATATATATGCTGTGGGGATTCAGTAAAAGTTTCAGAAGTTTTGGAGATATCAGAGGGAATCTACCCACAGTTATGCAGAGACTGGACAACAAATGACACAGCTACTTATTTCAGGACTTGACATTTAACAAAACTTTTCTTTTCAGGATCCCCAAAAGATGCCATCCTCCCAGTCAGCAGGAAGTAAATGTAAGAACACAGCATCCACACTCCCCAAGTGGTGGGGTGGGTTGGTTTTGGTTCCCAAGTGGTGGGGTGGCTTGATGTTGGTTGTTCAAACAGTTATAGATGATTTTCATTGTTTAGGTTAATTGGTTTAAAATTGTTCATGGTTATGGTTAGAAAAAAGTTAAACAAGAATGATTAGATTAAAGATTTGTGTTTAAAAAATAGAAAGAAAAAGGGGATACAGATATATAGGATATAAGGATAGAGTATGGAATCTTTTAAAAGGATTTACTAGCTTTAAATATTTTATATTGCATTGGTTTTCTGTATACAAATTTTATATCTTGAGATTAATTGTGTCATTGTACAAATATTTCTATGCGTGTTTCAGGTATTATACTTAATCAGTTTATCTAACATTGTAATCCAAATTGCTAGTCCATGAAAGTTTTTATTTCCAATTAATTAGAATATAAAGCAATGCAAGTCAGTAGATAGACATTACATTCAGACATAGTCATGTTAGATATGTTTTCAAGGTCAAACAAATATATTTTAGATAAACAGGTCTTCTTTAAAAAAACTTCAGAGATCCATAGAATATGGCATTTACAATACTTTTAGAACTTAAAGACTTTTCTGGACAGTGAGACAGATCTGCTCCTGGCAGCCCCAATATACTTCAAGAGAAAAAAAGAGCACTGAAGAAACTCCATATAGAGTCTACTTTCCTTGTGGCAACAGTTAGTCATTGGACAAGAACCTGTCCCTGTATTGACTGCTTGACAGTGTGCTATTTGAGCTGGACATGCAGGTTCCCTCAGAAAGTGACCTTTGAACTTTGAAAGAACAAGCTGAGATGGTCCTTCAGGTTCCTGTTTTTCAGAGAAAACTGTCAGAGATGGCCCGTGGATGGCGTGAGGCCGGTAGTGGCCCCTGGTGCACTGGGCCTGGATCTTCCTGGAGTTGGGTTGCTTGGGAATGCAGTCCAAATGGTGGTAAATTCCATCTAAAGCTAAATACCAGCACGAGACCGATAACCAACAAGTACCGCAAAGGAAAACTGAAAAGAACTTTGAAGAGAGACTTCAATCTTCAGGACACAAGGAGAAGTGACTGAACTACCCCAAAATGGACAGAGCAGATTTTCTGCTTTATTGAGATGAAAAGAGACTCTGGGCCTGAAGGCTGAAGATGGATGCCCCAACTTTGTAAAGGAACTTTGGGTGACTGTTCAGGCAGATAGGTGTCATCATTTTCATTTCTAGTTTCTGGAAGTTGCTTGCTTGCACTTCCTAGTTATTTGGGTAAATATTATTTCCTTCTTGGGTCTCTGAGGTAGTTGAAGATGAGATAGTTATAGTTACAGTTTTTTAATAACAGTTTTAGAAAAGAAATTTTGAAGTTAAAGTTTATAAGTTTAAGAGACATCAAAATAATAGCTTTTTGTTAGAAAGGAAATGAATTAGATATAATCCTTTGAACTCATCAAAATAGGATAATTAATTGAAATTGTCAATTGTTAATGGACTGGACATTACTCATTTATTGTTTGTATATATTGTATATAATTATTGTACCTATTGTATATTGTTTTCCTTATGTTAGCTATCACCTTTTTTTTTTTAATTTGACACAAAAGGGGATATGTGGGGATTCAATAAAAGTCTCAGAAGTTTTGGAGATATCAGAGGGAATCTACCCACAGTCTATGTGGGGGGTTCATAGAAGCTCCAGAAGTCCCAGAGCTCTAACCACAGTAAGTCTAGGAAAATCAGAGAATGGTGATTCAAATCTTTAATCCCAGCACAGGGAGCATCCTGGGAATGGTGACCTATACCCTTAATCCCAACTGAGTCCAGGTCACTTTAGATTATAGAAGGAATTCCAGGCTCCCAAGCAGGTGTGGTGGGGCCATGCCTTAATTTATGAAAGGGTACTTAAGACAGGATTGAAACACAGAGGGAAACCATTCCATTCCAAGGGAAGTAAGGCTGAGGAAGCTGGAAGACAGCTGGGTAAGATTTGACTGTGGTGTTTATTCCATCTAGTATTTCCAACTTCTTCAGAGATCTATCCCTGAGTCTCATTCATTCGTGCAACAATATGCTACCAGTAAAAGTTGTGGCCCAGATTAAAGGTGGATTGTTATACTTCAAGATATATGGATTTAAGTTTTATCTTCTCAAATAAAAAAATCAGGATTAGATGAGGATCATACCACTTCAAATGATTTAATTGTAAAAACAAAAAACTTCACTCCTGTGTCCAGCCATTTGGGTATTATTTAAATTCAGCTGTAGCCAATTTTGTAACTAAAATTAGCCATAACTATATTTGAATGAACTCTAAACAAAATCATATCTATTCCATAAGAAAAATATAAAATAAAAATACTCAGCTAGTTAAAATATACCAACACACAATTCACTATAGATTATATTAATGTAAGACAAAGCATAAGAGAATAATGAAACTATGGTGTGTATTTTCATTATTTTTAGAGTTAATGGATTTTCTGTGAAAGTTATGTTAGCATGCCTTGAACAGGTAAAATAATGAATAATAATTATGTACATAACACAGTAGCATTTATTCTGAGATAGACATATGTTTAGCACTTGAGAAGAGAGAATCAAAGAGGTAAATTAGAGTTCAGAAAATATTTTCTACCCAACATTTTAATTTTTCAAAAATAATTTTTATACTATATTTAATACTTACTTATTTTCATTTTTATAATAAATATTTTTGAAAGATAATTCACATTTTAAAAATTAAATATGTAGCAATATGACAGTACAAATTTAATTTAGAGTTGAATTCATATCTACACATTTTAAATAATATTCAGAAAAGTAACTAAATATTGTCACATAATTTTTTCTCAAAATAAACACATATAAAAATGCTAAGCTCATAGAATTATAAAAATATATTTTTAAAAACTAAGAAATATGGGAGTGGGAAGTCCCAGAATATTATCACAGTTGTGCAGGGCATCTGAATTTCTGTTTTGAAGTCTTTGTAAACAGTGCTGACTGGTGAATTGTGTGTGTGTGTGTGTGTGTGTGTGTGTGTGTGTGTGTGTGTGTGTGTGTGTATGTGTGTGTGTATGTGTGTCTGTCTGTCTGTCTGTCTGTCTGACTCTCTGTGCACAAAATTGCTCATATAAATTAATTATCACACTTGAGGTAGCCATAGCCTAGTAATTGTGATTTTAAAATACTTCATTGCAGTATGAGTACATAAAAGCTCAGAGTTCTTAAGAGAAACAGAACAGATTGAATGAATCTGTGCACAGGGATTTCTTTGAATAGCTTAGAGGCTGTGATCCAGCTAGTCCAACAATTCCTTTGTCTTGATGAAGAAACCAAGAGTTGCTCATTTCAGAGGCTGGATGTCTTTGCTGGTCTTCAGTGTATACTGGAATTCCAAAGAAGTAGTGTGTTGTTTGTTACCGTTGTTGTAGTTTTCCATGCTTTCCTTAGGAACCAAATTAATAATAATAATAATAATAATAATAATAATAATAATAATAATAATAATAACAGGAAGTAAATAGACAAACAGTGTTTCTTTAGCTCTGCTCCTCAGTAATTCCATAGTCATCTTCTGGTAACTGGAACATTATGGGATAAAATCAGTTGGATTGCATGATGGGGGAAGGTAATATCTGTTCAATATTTCACAAATCTTTCAGCTTTATGGCTGTCCCACATCTGTATTCTGTATCCTGATCCTGTAATCAGGCAGATAAACCACAAAGATAATACCAAAGACCAATATGATGTTAAAAAATAGAGACAGCTTGCATATTTCAGATGTTCACCAAAGAGTCCTTTTCATAATCATGAAAGTCTGGGTTCTCTTGATCAGAGCATGGTTGTTTATCATTGATGGGTTCCCTTTAGTGCAGACAGAGTGAGTACAGCCCTGGATGATTCACCAAGAATGCAGGAAGCCTGGGACCTACCTTTAACTACTGTTGTTGAGAAACAACAAGCTTACAGTCTTCACAACCAGGTGGCCATAAAAGCGTGTACTTGAAGTGAATTCTAATACTAGTAATGCACATAATAAAGTAATGTCTCTGAAGCAGATGAATAAACGCGAATGAGCGAGTGAGAGGAAGCAGGGAAAAACAAGAGCTTCTTTCTTTCATGTCCTTTATTTTGGATGACAGAAGAGAATACGGACTAGATTAAGGGGGACTTTTTTCTGACCTCAAATTATCGAGGTTCACAGTTATTCTGTCTGTCATGAGTGATTCAATGAAGAAAAACCAGTGACAGGTGTGATTATCTGCTTCAGTTTTAGTTGATTCTAGATATACTCAAGTAGACAACCAAGATGAGACATAAGAATTATGTAGAAATTAGTCACATATATAGAGTTTAGTGAAAATTCTGTTCAGAAGATGAATACTTCTGAGCACAGTATTGCAGTGTAGTGACAGAGTCATATTCTTATATCCTCTTGAACTCTATGGACCAAACTTTTCTCAATTTTAATTTTGTAGTTAGGCCTCTAAAATGTGTCTCTTAAGTATGTATGTGTAGTTCACATATAATTTATTTATATGATGATCTTTCTCCAAATTGGTATATTTAGTCGATTTACATTTAATAAGTTTATTTGAAAAAAGATTTTCAGAAAAAAAGTTCAATGTCTCTTTTTCTGTGCCCCTTCATCCTTTATGCCCCATTTTAATTGATTATTCCTTTAATGTGCCTTTAAAAAAACCCTTCAAAACCAATTAATGTTTTAAAAAATATTTTTGAATTTGTTGTCTTCCATTTGATCAAAATTGGCTTATCAAAGGCTAGAGTCTTTAAAAGGCAGAGTCTTCTCTTTGCCTCAGCTAATTATTTCATTGATAGTCCTTGGACTTGCATAGGTTTTATAGATGTCATAAACACTGTGAATTCATATGTAAAGCTGTTTTGCTACCTACAAAAAATATTTTTGTAGTCATACAATGCCTAAGCTTTTATACACTTTCTTTCTACTTATCTTCAACAATCCCTGAGCCTTATGAGAGATGGTGTGATACATACATTTTTTTCATTTAGGTCTGAGCACTCTGCAATTAAGATGTATTAGTAATGCACTCTGACAAACACCTTGTTTAATATTTTTGAGACAATGTTTATTTATGTTTTATATATTCTAATGAAGAATGTTTGAATTTTTATGATGTTATCAATGATTGAAGGTGACCATGGTGATATACTCCTCTAGAAAGATAAAGAAGAATTTAGTTTTTGCTGTGTTCTTGTTTTACAACCTTATAAACCTCCTACTTGAACTCAATTACAACTCTTTTGGTCTTTTCACTAAAATGTTGTGGTAAAAATTATCTATTATGTTGCTGGTATTAGTAGAGGTTGTAGGTCAGTAACTGCTAAGATTATGATACACTAAATGACTCCACCTTTGCAGACTTTTAATGACTGTGTAAGTAACTGTCCATATTTTGAAAGTAATGACCTAGAAGATGATCAATTGGTAAGACTTGAAAACTGGACATAGAAACTAAGATTAAAGTCTTTCTATCCATTATCCAAGAACAAAAATCCTGGGTATCTGTAATATAGCTACTTTATCTAGATTTTTCCCAACAATTATATTAGCTTAGAAGAGAATCTTGGTACTACTGCAATAGAAAAAAATTGTAAAGGAAAATTCCATAAGTATAATAAAACTTATTTGCCTCTATGAAAATTTACATATGTGATGTGGGTTAGTTGACTAATCCTCCCATTAATGAAACATCTACATTCTTTCTAAATAGTGGTTTTCCTTTAACAACGATAATTATGAGCAACTAGAGTGTTTCAGTTTGACCATAGGCCCTTATATTTTAGACAGCATGAAATCATACAGTCATTTGGAAAATATACACAAACTGTTATGGAAATCTTTATTTTTATTTTAAAATCATTAAGGCTACACAAGGCAAATCAGAAGATAAAATATTGACGACTTCCAAACTAGAAAACCAGATGGATTCTAAAGTGAGTGGCAGAACACTTGACTGTGTAATTCCCTGGGTTGTGACTTAAGAATAATAGGTTGCTGAAAGATGTAGCTGTGCTCTCTTTCCTTTATAACTGACCTCTTCCTTTGTAAAAGTACTACGCCGAACTCCTCCAGAGATATCTAATAGCCATTAGCTGTTCTTCCTTTGTTAACTTCAAGATGGGACATTTGCAGTATCTCTGTATCAGATGAGTCCGTGTAGGTTTAAAAGACCTCAGAACAAATGGGTGAGGTTCAGTGACTAGAGATGTCATACTACATTTCTCTCTTGAGTTGTTCTGTGATGTTTGCCAGGATCATATACATGCAATAGTGGGAGATATACTTTAATTATCCATTAAGCACAAACCTTACTGCTATAACAACACTCCAGTGCTTGTTCAAATATATGAGGAGATGCATTCAATTAAAACTACAATACTGTTCTTTTCAGCACAAACAGATGTTCAAAAAGTATTCCAGAGGGACAGACAGTATTACAGAAAACACTCAGGAGTAGAAGAAAAACATAAAGAAAATAAGGGAAGAATGGGGGAAACAAATAAAGGAGAAAGAATAAAAGAAGAAAGGTGAAGAAATGTAAATACCCTACAGCTAATGGTAAGACTAGAAGGTCTAGGTTGTAAAACTTCCAAGACGGTTAACTTAAATTTGTTCAAAGTCTTGCAATAAAGACCATTTTCAGTTTGTGTTTCAGCCATGCAACACTGTAGTATACAAAATCACTGTTGCAGTGTTCAGCAAATACAATTGGATAATTCAGCTTTCATGCATCTGTCCCTTATTAAAGTGAAGGAAATGGTCCCACAATGCAGGTCACTTTCAGATTAGTTGGCAGTGCACAAAATATTTTAATTACAGAGAGAGAGAGAGAGAGAGAGAGAGAGAGAGAGAGAGAGAGAGAGAGAGAGAGAGAGAGAGAGAGAGAGAGAGAGAGAGGAGTTAGAAAGTTGTGAGCTTGCTGGATGTAACTATTACTTACATTATAGTCAAACTTTATGAAGGCTAAAATAAAATTATGACATTTGTGGAACAAATGGACACACACACACATACAGAGAAAGAGAGAGAGAGGCAGAGAGACAGAAAGGGAGGAATAAGTTATGAATTTACTGAATGTGACTATCGCATTTTACTCAAATTTTATGGGGACTAGAATGAAATTATATTTGGGGAAACAGATGCTATCTCTCTCTCTCTCTCTCTCTCTCTCTCTCTCTCTCTCTCTCTCTCTCTCACACACACACACACACACACACACACACACACACACACACACACACACACACACACACACAGGAAGGGGAAGGGGGGTGCAGAGAGAGAGTTACCATGCAAGCTATCGGGCATTTCCATGCAGACTTTGTTTAGACTGAGTCTTCTTTCTTCTCCCTCCTTCCCCTGCTTAAAGACGTGCACTTGCAGATTTTTTTTCCACTTTTATATGACACATATTCTATCATCTTCCCAATACCTGTTCCTGTAACCTCTAGTTTCTTCTCTCATGCACCTTTAATAATTTCTGCCTACAGATATGGAATATAGAAGCTAGCATATGCCTACTAGAGCAAACAGGAATATATCTTTTTAAGCATGAGAAAACCCACTTACCAAATATTTTCCCATTTCGTATATTTACATATATGTTTATATCAGTATTTAAAACAGATTTGTTTACATATATCCTGATGGTGTATAGCTCCCTATGTAGTTATCTACATAATTTGGTCAATGTCACATAATCAGATTAGTATCTTAAGTAGTGATATTTTCAGAAATGATAGTATGGATAGGCTATAATATCTACTTCACGAAATTTATAGATAGCACGTATCATTTTAATAAATCATTTCATAATTATTTATATATAAATCAGCATTTTCTAATACATATTTCTCCAATTGTCCCTTTAAGCTTCTATAAATAATGGTTAAAATTTAAGGGATAGTTGCATCTAGCAAAACTCAGTACCTATTCTTTTTATTCCATTTTTTTCAGACATTTTTACTTGTATTTTGCTAACTTTAAACTTTTTATTTAAATATCAATAAAATTTTCCTTTACATACCCTCCGTTGTTCACCCTTCCTCCTCTTCTTCCCCCTCCCCACTTTTCCCTTCCTCCATCCACCATCTACTCCTCAAAGGGTTGATGTGTCTCTTGAGGAGTTAACACAGTATATATATATATATATATGTGTGTGTGTGTGTGTGTGTGTGTGTGTGTGTGTGTGCGTGTGCGTGTGTGTGTATATACATATACCAAGCTGAGGCAGGACCTATCTCCTCCTCCCCATATCATGGCTGAGTAAGGCATCTCCCCATAGGGGATAGGTTCTAAAAAGCCAGTTTATATAACCAGCTAATTTATGGTCCCATAGCCAGGGGGCCTACTAACAGCTTGATCAATACAACTGTCTCCCTCATTCAGAGGGCCTACTTGGGTCCCACGCAGGCTCTCCAGCTGTCAGTCAGATTCCAAGAGCTCCGTTAATTAGTGCGGGTAAGCTGTCTCTTTGGTTTTTCCAGTCATGCCCTTCACCCCCCCCCCCCCTTGCTACTCTAGTCCAGCCTCCCTCTCTTAAACTGAACTCCAGGCACTAGTCCAAGTGCTTGGCTGTGGGTGTCTGCATCTGCTTCCATCAGTCATTGAATGTAGGCTCTATGATGACAATTACAGAAGTCACCAATCTGACTTCTCAGAAAGGTTAATTTGGCAACTTCTCCAGCATTGAAAGGAGTCTTAGCTGGAACCTCATTTGTGGGTTCCTGTGGATTTCTCTAGCACCAGGTTCTCCCTAAGCACATGATGGCTCAGTCTGTCACTATCTCCTCTTTCATTGCCAAACTCTCCATTCCTCTCTCAACTTGGAGTTCTTAACTCTCATGCTCCCACCCCGTATCTTCTCCACTCTACACCCCAGTCATAGTATACATGGAGATAGTAACCATTTCCTTTTCCTGGGGCAATCCATGTGTATCCTTGTAGAATTGTAGAATCTAGCCTTTTTAGCCTTTGTTTTGCATTTGATCTTTCTGAATGAGTACATGCCATATTTGTTTTTCTGGGTCTGGATTACCTTATTTATGATATTTTTTTTCTAATTACAACCATTCACCTGCAAATTTAATGGTGTTGAGTTTTTTTAAGGATTAAGTAATAGTTCTTTGTTTAAATGTACAGCATTTTCTTTATTCAGTCTTTGGTTTAGGGGCATCTATGTTATTTCCAGGTTCTGGCTAATACATATAATGCTGCTTTGAACATAGTTGAGAAAGTGTCCTTGTGGTGTGGTAGAACATCTTTTCAGTATATGTCCAAGAGTGAGTGGTATTGCTGGGTCCTGAGGTAAGCTGATTTTCAATCTTCAGAAAAAGTGTCATACTTATCAGAGTGGCTGTACAAATACATTCAGATCAGCAATGGAAGAGTGTTTTGCTTTCTCTGCACCATGTCCAACATAGGCTATATCATTAGTGTTTTAGATCTTAGCCATTCTGACAGGTATAAGATAATATCCATTCATTTTGGTTTACATTTCTCTGGTGATTAAGGATGATGAGCAATTCTTTAAGTGTCTTTCTGCTATTTGCAATTCTGTTCAGAACTCTCTGTTTAGACATGTACCCCACTTTTAATTGGGTTACTTGATTTTTTAATGTCTGGTTTCTTGGTTCCTTTATATATTTTGCAGATAAGCCCTTTCTTGGAAGCTGGGTTGGAAAAGTTCTTCCCCTATTTTGCAGGCTGCTGTTTTGTCTTATTGACCAGTCTTTCGTCTTTCAAAACCTCAGTTTCAGCAGGTCCCATTTATTAATCTCTGCTCTCAGTGTCTGTGCTATTGATATTACATTTAGGAAGTGGCTTCCTGTGTTAAAGTTGAAGGCTACTTCTCAGTTTTTTCTTCTATAAGACTCAGTGTAACTGGATTTGTGTTGAGTTCTTTGATCCATTTTAACTTGTTTTATCCAGGGAGACAAATATGGATCTATTTGCCTTCTTCTACATGTTGACATCCAGTTATGACAACACCATTTGTTGAAGATGATCTGTTTTTTTTTTTTTTTTTTTTTTTTTTTGCAACAGTTTTGACTTCTTTGTCAAAGTTTAGGTGTCCATAGGTGTGTACCTTAATGTCAGCATCTTCCGTTTGATTCCATTGGTCCACATGTCAGTTTTTATGCCAGTATCAAGCTGTTCTTATTACTACAGCTCTACAGTAAAGCTTGAAGTAAGAGATGGTAATGCCTCTGGAACTTCCTTAATTGTATAGAGTTGTTTTGAATATACTGGGTTTTGTTGTTGTTTGCATATGAAATTAAATAGTGTTCTTTCTAGGTCTGAGAAGATCTGCATTGGGATTTTGATGAAAATTGCATTGAATCTGTAGGTTGCTTTTCTTAAGTAAAAGAATGACATCTATATAGACTTAACTACTAGAGATATAAATAGAGTTTCTATGTGTATATCTCAATACTGTAAAAAGTCTTATGTGTAAAGTTACATAAATAATTTTTGTCAATTAAAATAACATTTACCACTATAAATTATTTTTGAGGAAGTAATATCAGGCCATCACAAACTGACATAAATAAGAGAGATTATTCTATTATTCCACATAATTTAGATAAGCCTGAATCAACACTTTGGAAGAATTGACAGAACTAAAGTTTTACTACATGTAAATTGCTCATTTAAAAAAGTGAATTTTTAAAGATCTTCCCAGAGCATATTATGAAGATACACAATAACTTATACTATTTGTGGACAGAGTATGGAATTCATTCAAATAAAACAAAAAATACTGGCATGGATCGTCTGATCAGAAACTGAACTGGAAAAAAGGTAAATAGATAGACCTTTCTTTATGAAAAAGATTTGATGTAAATACTCATCAAAGAATGACTTCAAATGATTATGTTAATAATTGTGTAGATATAATGTTTTATTTTGTGTGTGCCAGGAAGTCTCTTTCTTTGGAGATTTCTGTCATCATTCTATGAGCTCAATTCATAGTAGGAAAGATAAATAGCTGTAGACAAACTAAATGGAAAGGGTATAAGTGTACCAGGAACTATTCAGAATCTAATCTGGAACAGCACAGACTAGTAGTTTTCAATCTTCCTACTGTTGATTTTCTTTACCTCAACTCTTCATGTTTTGGTGACCTTGAACCATAAAATTATTTTCATTGCTATTTCATAACTATAAATTTGTTCTTGCTATGAATTATAATGTAAAACTATATCTGATAGATATGTGACTCCTCTAAAAAGGTCACTTAACCTCTAAAGTAGATGTGGCTCACAAGTTGAGATCCATTGTTATTGACCAACGTTGTGATAAAACTACTCTCCATGAAGAATAGTCAAGGACATGATATCATGTTGATTATATTAAACTATTTTCATACAGAAAACAGCAACCCATAATTCCTACTAGATAAGACATTATCTTGTATAAATATTTGGTTTTTGTGTATGTGATACCTCTTTCAAAACTACAACCTATAGCTTTGTACTATATTTTATCTCTAATGATGCAAATCTGCATGACATTGCTAACAATCAAATAACTCATAAGTCACATTATAGAAAATTCAATAATGATCTCTTTATTATTCAATCTGTTACCATAATTGTCTACCTCTTTGAAGTAGATGACTTGCTAAAATTACAGAATTATATTTAGAATACTTGAAGATTTATGAAGCCATTTACATGTGATAAGGTATTGTTTTGCTGATTTGTAACAATGCATCCCACAAAGTTGCATGTACTTTGTTGTAGGAGGTTTCTGGCCCAGACTTTTGGGCCTAACCTCAAGGTTTAGGCCAGCCGACCCACAGACCAGCAGACCTGGAGCCCCACAGTCCCACAGAGACACACAGATGCTTTCAATGATTTTAGGATGATCAGCCTAAGGCCCAGGCATACAACTTGCTAGCTCTTTACCCTTAAACTAACCCATGTCAATTATCTGGTTCATCCATGAGGTTTGGTACCTTTCTTTAGAGCAGCATAGTTGTCCTCTGCTTCTTCTGGCTTCTCTCTGGCATTCTCTCTGTGCTTCCTGTTCTCAAGAGTTTTCTTAGTCTGGTAGTAATGCCCACACTTCCTGCCTGCCTTTGGCCAATCAGAGCTTTTTATTAAACCAGTGGGTGGGACAATTATTTACAATGCAGCAACACAATACCTCTTTATATCCCCTTTTCTCTTTTTAAAACAAAAATAACTCCAAATCTAATATTCTTTTCCCACCTTATGTATAACAACTTATAAACAATACTGTAAATAAACACAAACATCCATAATCCATGTTTTGGGAATGTGGGCATCGTTCTCTAGGCTACTTCCTACTGAATGGGGGGCATTGGCAATCTCAAGGGAATCCAAAAAAAATTTAGGATTATGGACAAGTCTTTAGTGGAGTAAAGTCTCTAATGCTGGGTCATCTCAGCCATTCTCCTTGAAGTTGTTCTCTATATAGAGCTCTGGAAACTTCAACAGAGGTGCTCTGAAATGCTGAATCATCTGGGCCATCCATATCCACTGGAGATTTTTCAGGGGGTCTTCCTCTATCAAACTTTATGTTCTTTATCCAGGAATAAATCCACAACCTCTCATTTTCTGTGGAAATAAAATGAAAACCACTTCTCCAAAGTAGCATATCCTTGCATTTCAATTTTAAAGTAAACTCATTTACAAAATATATAGGTTGAATTAGTTCAACAGCATTTATAATCAACTGTCTTTTAGCATCTTTTACTAAGTCATTTTCAGTCAAAAAGCTTAAAGATAAGACAATAATATATAGTATCCAGACATTCTTTGTATTTTCCATTTTTATGTTACTTATTTATTTATTTATTCTACTCTATTTCTTTTTAAGGGCTTCTTCTACCTTTTCTTTTCTTTTCTCTAAGCCTATGTATCTATATTTTCAACACACTCTAAATCACTTAGACTTTTTACAATAAACTGTCTTTACTGTATATTTATTTTTTTAACTTTTTCTGTCTCTGCTCACACCTTTGTTTGCCTAGGGTGATTGACTCCACCCAGATTCTTCTATTTCTTTCAGTTTGTGAACACACCTTTAATCTGCCAGGATTCAAGGTTGGTAGGATGGGTGGATGGTTCCAACCAGCTCCTACTCTAATTTCATAGAATTTATCTTTTTAGCCCCGGTACTCTGGGGAATTTTAGGGTCCATATAATTACCAAGTAAAGCTTTGCCATCTGCTACTCATTAACTCCATTTAAGTATTAGGCAGCAGGGCCTCTTAAAAAACTCACAAGTGTTTTGCCTCTAAGACTGAATCAGGAAGTTTCTCTTCAAAAAGCCAAGCCTCACTTTGCCTCCAGTAAAAGGAGCTGATCTAAGAAAACACTGTCACTAGAAAGCCATCTTTCATTCTGTTCCCTTTTTGTTCTTATGAACAGAAACCTTTAATACATCATTTACAATGTTTTGCTCCTATGAGACTTCAGGAACTAGCCATTTTACACCTTAAGCTGCACTCTAAAAGCCCGTCATTGTAGCTCAAGCCCACATGCTTCACCAGGCATCTCTGTACCACAGCTCACATGATAGACACAACTCAGAAGCTGCTTTGGGCTCTAGACCATTTTTTAAAGCTTCCTATAACTTTATGTGGGTATATTTGGTCCACATTGGGCTGCCATTTGTTGTACCTCTGTTTAGATGATATATATGTATATACATGTCTAAAATGCTGTGGCCACATTACATGGTAATATACCCCTGGCTAATGTTTGATAGTCATACTAAAAGTCATGGTTCAGGGATTGTATACCCCTTATATAGGTATTTTAATTTTTAGTACAGGGTTTATTCCAAAAGACGATAAAAACTGCAGTCAACATTACTTAAGATACCATATCCCAGTCATCTCAGATACAGGTTAGAATATCATAGATAGACAGGAATCTTCAATCATTTCATAGATCCAGAGAATATGGCATTTAACATTAGAAATTCAGCCACGAGAGACACGACGACTCCTGGTGTCACTGTTCCTTTCCCGAGATTGTGTTGAGCATTGAGGATACTCCTTTGTAGTTTGTCCTTTTGGCAAAAAATGGCCAGTTGGGTAAGGAACTGCCCTTACCTTTATTGCTGACAGTACACACATGATGTCCAAGCTGGATGAACAAGTTTATGGGTGGAGATTGACAGAACCTGCCTGGACAGGATAAAACAGTCCCTCCAAAATTGCCCTGCTTGTGAGAAGATCTGTCAGATACCATAGGCCTGTAGCCAATATGATAGATGCTCCAGCAGCACACAAAACCAGAGGTGATTGTCCAGGTAGCTGTTGCTGTCCTCTCCAAAATTTTGGAAGCCACTACTTCCATGTAATTCTGACTTTCAAGTGATATATCTTCCTTCTCAGGTCTTAAAGGGGTTGAAGAATTGATATTTAAGTTTACTACCTCATAATAATTCCTATTGTACATAGTCTTAGTTTAGAACCTTCTTAGTTAGACAAAAGCGGGAGATATAGTGGGCTTAAGGTGTCAGCTGATAAGGTCCAAAGATGCTTATCCAGGGTCCCAAGCTCCTGGAGGGGTTGTGGCCAACCCCTTTGATAAGGGGCTGCTGGAACACGGGGAGGTTTCTTCCTGGTTACTGGCTGCTGGAGAGACCGGATCACAATCCATCGTCCATCCATTGCTCGTCCATCGCTTGTATACTCTAGTCCCTGTTCAGGTACCACTATAAGCTGTTACTTGTATCATGAGTGTTGATTTATATTCTAATAGTAATTAAATATATTATTTACTATTAAATAGTATATGTTGATAATGCCTTTTATAGGCCAAGTCTGTAAATCTTTGTATTAGTAGGTTGAAATGGGACCAGTGCAATGTTCAATTATCCTAGTGATCTACTATGATTTTTTTTCTTCCCTACTGTCTTGTTATCTAGAAGACCCGTTGTTTGAGAAATAAATATTTTAAGCAGGAGGCAAATTTTGTCCCATCCACTGAATCAAAATAAAAATTAACACAAGTTTATTTGGGATTCTTGTTCATTTCAGATAACAAAAAGCAGAATGTGCTGTTCTTCTAGCATGATTATTAGGTTCTGATTGTCAAAAGGAAAGTGAACTGCTCTGTTATATAGAGTGAGACAGATAATCTAGGCCTATGGTCCTCAATGTTTCTAAAGCTACGACTCTTTAATACAGTTTCTCATGTCATGGTGAACCTGTAGCCATAAAATTATGCAGCCATATTTTTATTTTATAACTATAATTTTGATATTGTTGTAAATTATAATATAAATATACGCAAGATATCTGATATGCAAGTCAAAAGGGGTCACAATCCATTGGTTGAAAACCACTGCTACAAAGAATCTCTCAGCTCCAATCTTGCTCTATGACTAAAGTCAATATCACTTTGTAACAGACAAATTAAGGCAAAACTGGTAATGCTTAAGTCTTTAAGCAGCAAAGGTAAAGATTACTCCAATTTAGAAAGATAAATCATGGATCTGATATAAATAAACAAATATTTTTTGACCATACATGCATACACACACACAAACAAATATGCACAGACATACACACACACAGATGCACACAGACACATATACACATGCACACAGACACACACACATACACATCCAGCTGTTCTCAGTTATATGCAGGAAAATCTTGTATCCCTGTTTATTCCCTTGCTTCTCTCATTTCAACCAAATATCCTGTCTTTTTTCACAATTCTTTTGTCCTCTCCCCACTTTATTTGAAATTTAAAGCTGTGGGTATGTGTTTGTGTCTCAAGTTTTCAAAAAATATTTGGCCATGTATGTTGTTTAAGAAAATATTTATAAGAGTATTTTCTTTGTAACTTTTATTATTTCTTGGAAATTTAGTTTTTTGAAATGTCCTTTATGATAATTATGTAATCTTATTCTTATGTTAATGTAATCTGGTTTATATTTATATTTTCATATCCCAGAACCTAAAATTACAAAGGATTTGGTGCTAAGAAAGTAACTGGCTAAATATTTTTACATGAATGTATTTGAAGTATGTGACTATATGTAGATACGTAGATATGTGTGCACAAAGGCACAGGAAGTATGGGGTAGTGAATGATGAGGAGAAAGATTTAAGAATTAGGACAGTGTATGTGGAAAAAGTGGAGGCAAAGAGAGAGAGAATAGATAACTCAACAATTTATGAAGCAGAAGCCAGTTACAACTTGAAATAGTATTAGAACTTAACTATAGTGAACTATAAACTCTAATGGGTTTCAATATATCAAACTGGGAACACCAGCAGTTTACAAAATACAATATGATATCTCTTTGGTGTTACTGGTATATTTATTCAGTTAAATATTTTAAGTCAGCTAACTTGATGTCTCAAGTTATAATGATGCCAAAGTACTGTATACAGCCTGGGTTTACGAAAGTTAACAAAAGTTATTTTATATCTTCCGTAGACAGAATGTTTCCATTTCCATGATTTCCTTTTTCTTTTAGCCAGTGAAGATTACAGTTTTATTGGCTCCTCAGCTGTCAGTTAAGCAGTTTCTACTTTGCTTTTCTTTCTCCTAAAAGCTAATATTGTAACTCTAAAGATGTGGTTGCTAGTTAAGAGATATATCCTAAAAGGAAGTAATCAGATGGACCCAATATGAGAAATAAAAAAAAATGAAATAAAATCCAGGAAGACACATGACTTAAGGAAGTCAGAGCTGCTACCGGCTCCCTGGTAAAAAAGCTGCGGATGTTCTGAATTGTAAAAAGCACTAAAATGATAATCTAGATAAATTGCTGTAAATTCGGTGAGGTGATGTCCTCTTGGGAACTATGAGGTTGAGGTGCTTCCAAGATGCTTTACTCTAGAAAACCAGGAAGCCCAACATCTTCTCACAGAAAAGATTTGAGTAAGAATCCCTGGTGGCTTCCCAGTGTCTGAGAGAATAATCATTCTAAAACTCACCCTCAGTTCTTCATAACAAATGATCACTTGGGAGAAACAGTCCACTAGATCCTTGTTCTCACTGGAAAGGGTAATTTCTCTGCAGTGCTCTTCTGATTATTTTTCTCAGTTGAAGGGGAAAAATAGATCACAGAAGTCTTGGCTTCAAATACATATGAGAAAGTTACAGATAAAGAAGGGATAAATAGATGGGAAGATGAAGAAACACAAGCCCAGGGCTCTGGCAGACAAACACTGGCAATACAGTAGCCTCTAGTCACAATTCTACTGAAATGAGGCTTAACTGTGAGATTGCTGAACACTCCATCTCCTTGGCACTTCCCCCCTACAGGGGCAGGACTCCAGTGTAGAAGTGGTGAGTACATCTAAAAGAGGTAAAGGACAAGGTCTCCCCCAAAAGGCATTGTGAAGTGAAGCGGGATGATGAAAATTCAGACAAGGATAAAACTTTAGGTCACTTGAATCTGTAGCTATAACAGATACATAAAAGGCTTGATCCCAGTTGAAATTATTGTTAGCAAAATCTAGTACCTAAAATAATTTCTTTTAAATAAGCTATATTGTTGGCAACTGGCTCATTTTACCATTTAATTTGTAAACTCTCAAATTCTTTCTGTCTGTCCTTCCCTTGAGTCCAGAGGGGAAGTTGTAAGACTACCTTTTTGTGACTGACTAGACTGTCATTGGAACATGCTTATGGGCATACTTTATTTATACATTAAAGAATCTACATTCTAGCTGCAAAACCACTGTGGCCTCTGACTGTAGGTCATAGCTTTTTCCACCAGCCTTGCTCAAGCTCTGACACTTTCAGATAGCCTGAACTAGTAAGTATAAAAATATTTATTTACTTATTTTTAAATTTATAGGATTATGTCATGTAGTTGATACTGGCCTTGACCTAAGGATGTTGCCACTTTTCTCTTCCTACTAAGAATTGCAAGCAGATGTCATCTTGCTGAGCTTATGCAGCTGGAGCCTAGAAAAGCCTGTTTTTACTATTACTAAACAGGGAAGTAGAAGTCCACAAAGTAATTCAGTAAGAAGCCACTGACTTAAGCCATATAGATTTTTGATAGTTCATGTCAGCCACTTTACAAGTACTGTGACTGATAAAATCATATGCTATTCTATGATCAGTACAAGTAGCCCTTTCCATGTATGCCTCCCATGCCCCATGCCCTTTTGCCTGTAAAGTGAGACTACTTCGTTCATTTTTTGGGTCATCAAAGAAACAGCTAAGAGCTGTTTCATGGTGCTGTGTAATGCTATAACTAATTTAAAAGGCTTCTACAGAATAGTCTTCTTATCTTATTGTGATCTTATCAAGGATAGAGCAACCTGATCTGGAAACACAAACAATTATAATGTTAGTGGTTACCATAGTATCAATAAATCTGGTAAAGAGTTATAAATATATGACTTGTAAATTTATTTGTTGAGCCAGATTTTGACTAACAGTGAATGGTTAATGTATACCAGTTCTATCATTTTGCTTACACTAATTTGAAATTCTTAGACCTATTCCTGAGTCTTGAAAATGTTCTGATTATAGTTGTGTAGGGTCAGTCAAGGCATATGGAACACAGAATAGTTTCTGATATTTCTGTCATTTTGACTTTAATTATGCATTGAAGTAAAATGTGATGTTAATCTTTATCCTCATCAGCACCACCATCATTTGATTTACAAATAAACTCTTGTTTTGTAATCCATGCTGGCAATGACATTGGTATCTTCTTGCCTCATTTTCTTAAACCCAGTGTTTTCAAGAATTTGCCATTCTGAGATGAAAAACATAAGGTTTATTGTACATGATTGAAATCAATAATTCTCTAAATCATGTCATTTTAGAACATCTTATTTATTTCATTGAATTAATCTCCTTTCTCTCAATATAACATTCTGTCCCCATCATGTAAGCATTATTTTTTAAGGTAAGAGGCATAATCTGTCTTCAACCAAAACAATTCTTATTTAACTTACAGTTTTCTGACCCCTCATTCTTTGTTGTTTAACTTAAAATTGTTATTTTAATTATTTGAGTAACATATGCATATAATTTTATCAGATATATCTCCTTATCTTATGCTATAATTCTTTCTAATTTTTTTTTACCAGTTTTACTTATAAATTTTATATGACCATTTTAAAATACACTGAGTATATTTAGTGCTGCATATACATACCTGAGTGTGAGATCATCTACTGGAATACAAGTTGCCCTTAGGGTCCACATTTCTGAAGAAAATTCCATAGACAGCCATCAGTTATCAATAGCTCCTAGGCTAGGGGTGAAATTTTGTGAACAATCTTCAATCCATGTTGGAATGTTTGATGGATTAGTATTGTGCATATCTGATGCATGATGCATAAACACATAGTCACAAATACTATTTGTTTATGTGTGCAACACTGCTGGCATTTCTGACAAACATGAGACACCTATTTCTGTGTCTCTTACAGTCTCTACATGCCTATTTCCATGACGATATCTGAGTCCTGTGATGCTGATGTCTCATTAAGAGGTGTTGTGATTCTTAGCTTGGGTCATCCTTATAGATTCCAGGGCCTTGTTCCAGTTTTTCCCCTGACCCTTAAATGCCCCTGTTTCCAGCAATCTTTTTCATTATTCTTCATAATGATACTGTCTCCAACTTGCTTGCTCATGTTCCCATCCTTACCTGTTCTAAGTGCACTCACAAAATCTTTTATATTTTCCTTTTTCAGGAAGATCCAGCTAAGACTCACAGCAATAGTAGATATATTGCCTGAATTGGTCATCTCCTATGACCAGATTGGGGCCTAGTCTAATTACCATCAGAGAGGCTTTATCTAGCATCTTATAGAAACAGATACAGATCCACAGTCAAACATTAGGCAGAGCTTGGGGTAAATTATTTTAGGATCCAACCAGGTCAAGACACTACCAGAAAATCCATAGAATTAACTAACCTTAGTTCATAGGGGCTCACAGAGACTGAACAGACAACCATAGAACTTATATAGACCTGGGCACTCTGTATATATGTTACCATTATGTTGTTTGGTTCTCTTGTGGGACTCCTAGCAGTGGGAACAATGGCCATCTTCAACTCTTCTACAGGCTTTTCAGATCCTACTCCTCACATTGGGTCACCTCACCCAGCCTCAATGCATGGGGAGGTGCTTAGTCTTACTGCAATTTGATATGCCCTGTTTTGTTGATACTCATGGGGGACCTGCATTTCCTTAACAGAAAGAAGGTGAGTGGACTGGCGTATGGAAACAGAGGTGTCGTAGAGGCGAAGGACTAGGAGAGTAGGAGAAAATAAAAAACTGTAGCTGTGATAAGAAATAAATACATTTATTTTAAAATGTAAAATGATAAATTAAAAAACAGCTATTGTGTGACAAAATTTTCCTTGAAAAATATCTACTCACTCCAGTTAGGGAAGTGACAAACCAAAGAATGGATAACACCAAAGTCTAACTTGGCGACCATTGCTGAGTTTATTTACAGAAGCATCAATAACTCAGAGACAACTGTATCAGTGAAGGCCACTCCCAAATGAGTAACAGCTAGAGAAAGCTAGAACACTGAACTGTGGTTCAATCCTGAAGGCCACTCATCATGTTACAAAAGTCCCTCTGTAGGTTGATCCATTGGTCTGAGCCTCTTCTACTGCCAGAGAACGGTAATACCAGTAAATTCTTCAGTAGGAGCTATGATCTTGCCAGTCATGGTTTGGGGGTTCAATAAAGGTTCTAGAAATGAATTTTGTCCTCTGATGAAGATTCCATATCTAATCATAAAATGTTTGATAATTCTGTTAACATTCGTGGCAATACTGCACCAGTTGGCATATCTTGCTAGGACAGTTGTTACTGTAATTCATGAGGTGCATACCTGAGTAAGCTTTTTGAGTACTTTGTGTTAGTCTCACCAGGTAAGAATAAGACCACTACCACAATTTATGAGCCAAATTTGAAATAGCCTTTATTAAATACTGGTCAGGAAGATGGACAGGGGCTAGGTCCATACCAATGAATGGTCCAAACCCAGAGAATGGCCCTGAATCACATTATTTAAAGACTTATAAAAGTAAAGGTGATATACTTTCCACCTAAATTCAATCATGGCTAGAATACACCCTGACATTCTTCCTGTCTACTTACTTCTCACCTACTATCAAGCATATCCTGTGCACTTGGGCCAACCAGCCTTGTTTACTAAAGTAAAAACACATGATTTGTTATCTTATGTAAATAACCCCCACATTCTAAGAAGTTATCTGTTCTTGAGAATAAAAAATAATAATAACAACAAAATATCCCTTACAGTTTAGAGATAATTTTGTTTTATAAATCTTCTAAGCATAGAAATAAATTTCAAAAAACAAAATTTTAGCCATCACATATTTTCCCTGGTAGCACACATTGAACCATCCACAACCGTGAAAACTGACTAGTAAGAATACAGCCTCCAGGCGAGGACCAGCTTGATTTCCACATACCTTATGGATCAAGCAAGTGGTGTCTCCAGCAATAGGGTTTTACTGTTAAATTCTCAAAGATAACCAAAAACAATGGTGATGGTGGGTAATTTTTGAAGGTGGTATTTTGGATCTACTAATCAACAACTAGGAAAAAATGATAATCCATCTCCAACAATGGCCTTTTTTCTTTGAAGTCTAATTAAGTCTGTGGAAGGCATTGTCTCTCCATGAAAAGGTAACTCCTTTTAAGCCACTTTGAATATGTAAATATTTTAGGAAGCTTCTAAATAAATTTTTCAAAGGTTTTTAGTGTCAGTTATCTTTCCATATACTCCCTCCTCAACTCTGCCTTGCCAATTCACTAAATTAACATTTCTGTTTATCATTACAATTCCCCAGTTTTTGCCATCTTTATTCTATCACCCTTTCATTAAAATTTCCATGCCCTATTTTTTATGTATACTTAGATTTAAATAAGCATGTAGAGATTCAAATCCAGCATTCTAATCTGAGAAAGAAAACACACCCTTTATCTTCCTGAGTTTTATTTGTTTTTCTCTGAATTATTATTTCCAGCTCTATGCAATTGTACATGAATTTCATAATTACACTTTTTTCACAGCTGAAATATATGTTCTTGTGTACAGAAGCACATTTTCAGTATCTGTATATCCATTAATGGAAGCATTTGACTTGAGTATTGACTCTTGAGTACATCTCAAATTCAATAATTTTTAAACTTCTTTTCTTCAATTTTTACATCATTTTTAGTGTGTCTTGAAAGATAATCTCATGATTTAAAATAACCTATTAGCAATCAATGTTACAAATAAAAAACAACCTTTTTTATAAAGTTTACACATTTATGATGTGATGTACTATTAACAATACACTTGTTACTTACAGAAAACAAAATAAAAACTTGTCTGGAAGTCTTTCAACAGTCCTTATTCAATGACCATTTACTATAGTTCCTCATGTTGCTGTGACCTTCAACCATAAAATTCTTTCCATTTTTACTTCACAAGTATAATTTTGCTACTGTAATTAACTGTATTCTAAATATCTATGAAGCATATCAGATATGCGACCTCTGTGAAAATGTAGTTTGACCTCAAGAAAACCAGAGCTTGAGAACTGCTTATAGATTGGAATTGGTAATTACAGAGCCTTTTTTCTGATGTTCTTTCTTTGCTTAGAGAGGGTATCTATACATGAAGGAACCTCTAAAGCACGTAATTAATCAGAATGGAAGAAAACCTTTGCCTGTTAAATATGATAGAATATTATATCTAGAAGATTAAAGATTACTGTAAATAACTAAACACCAAGCAAATAATGACTAATTAAAAATAGACCATGGAACTGAACAAAAAGTTGACAAAACAAGAAGCTAGAAAAGAGTTTTAAAAAGTGCTCAACATTCTTGTCTTAAGAGTAGAAACATACAAAAACTACTTGAAGATGCCAACTCGATACAATCAGAATACACATCACATCAAATGCTGGCTTGGATGTGGGAAAAGGGAAACCATAATACAGAGTTATGGGGAATGTTAATTAGTGCAACCACTTTGGAAATATGTCTGAGGTTGTAACAATGGAACAAATAAACACTGAACAGCAATTTCACTAAGCTTTATAATTCATGGCCATCACCAGAGGCCTTTATATCTTGCTACAGAGAATATTCATGTTTATTGTGACTCAACACAATAGCTAGGGCATGCAATCAACTAAAATGCCTATCAACTAATAAACAAATAAAAATACATACTCCTAAGCTTTCCTTGTGTGAGTGATAATATTCAAAAGGAATTTCCATTTCTTCTCAGGAATCATCAGAGACAGAATGTACCTTGTTTATGACAAAGAAAAGAAAAGATCTACCATTATGGAAACAGAAATACAGAATGATCAGTAGGTTTGAAACCTTTACCTTCCCTATTTTACCCATTTTAATCTCAGTATGACTACAAATTCTCCAGATTGTAAAACAGGAGATATAATTGCAGATGACAGAATTTTAATTTTGATACTCAGAGATATGATATCTCTACCTATATCTGAATTTTACTATTATGATATAGCACATAAAATAGATCATCTTGCAGCTGTTTATAGGATGACATTCCTTTTTTGCTATCTCTGCTCCAATTTAAAAAGCTGAAGGTTTTATTGATGATTGATTTTTTTTTCTCCATCCAAGTGTTTTGTGTTCATCTTCCTAAGAGATATTGAGAGTATTGAAGAGAGATTTCTCACAGTGCTGAAGCACAATGTAACATTTGTCCTCATCTATGAGAATATTTTAAATGCTTTATCTACCTATCAACACTATGTCAAACAATGCAATCTTTAAAAATGTGTTTGTGTGTTCCTATTGTTCATTTTTATTTCTTGACATGAATTTCTATACTATATGTCAATAAAATATCCTTGCTGGAATGGAAGGGTGTATTGGGGGTATAAAAACCTAGTGTAGTGGAAACTTCATGGAATTTATGAGAGTTATCCTAGTGAGTACTCCTAGTTGTAGTAGTTTGGTTTTTTTGGTCCTGGGCGACCAGAGGCCCAGACCCTGCCACGCCAGACCCCTTAGCCGCCCACTGCTGCTGCTCAGACCCCTAGAAATGACTCAGAGGCTTATATTAACTTCATGCTATTTGGCCTATGGCTCAGGCACACTGCTAGTTAGCTCTTACATCTTAAATCAACCCATTTCTATTAATCTGTCTGCCACGTGGCCCGTGGCTCACCTGTGTTCCTTACATGTTGCTCCTTTGGGACAGATTTCTAGAAATGAATTGATTTAAGATGTAAGAGCTAACTAGCAGTGTGCCTGAGCCATAGGCCAAACAGCATAAAGTTAATATAAGTGTCTGAGTCATTTCTGGGGGCCTGAGCAGCAGCGGTGGGTGGCTAAGGGGTCTGGCATGACAGGTTCTAGGCCTCTGGCCATCTGGGACCAAGAAACCCCATTGCAACACCTAGTAACAGAGGATACAGAGTCTGAGCTGGCCAACTGTTTTTAGCCAGGCAAGGTTTCCAGCAGTGAGATGAGAAGGAAATTGGTTGAGCTGTAGTCCCAGAGGTTTCTGTGAAGATCCCTAAACAACCCAGGTTAATGCTAGGAGAGAGAGTCTCTCTCTAAAACCTCACATCAGGGCCTCATTGCTGAGGCCGTTCACACATTTCATTGAAAGTAGGGAGGTCAAGCTGGTGCTTACATGGAACCTTCACAAGATACTCTTGTCACATTTGTATGAGAAGGTACTCTTCAGGTTACCCAAAGAGAAACCTGGACGCCAATCTAACCAAAAAAATCTTCCATATACCATCTATTATGCTGATATGATGTGCTGAGAAATGGTGGCACAGGACTTGTGGGAGTGGCTAACCATATCTGATTTAACTTGAGGCCCACACTATGAGTGAGATCTCATGATGTACACTGCCTGAGTCATCAGGAACCATATTAGCCTAGCAATCTAAGGCAGAATCAAACACAAATAACAACAACAAAAAGATACTAATCAATAAGATGATTCCTAATGAGAGGATTCCTCCAGCAGCAGATGAGAGCATGTACATAGACACACAGACAGACATTGTGCAAAGTCTAAATTGGGAAGTCTTTTCTTCTGGGGCATAGAAACCTGGTGAAAAAGGGGAAGGAAAACTGTAGAGACTGAAGGGAGGAAGGATATTACAAGAACATCCATCACCTACTGAATAAAATAAGGAGATCACATATGGGCTCACAGAGACTAATGGGCCAGCACAGACCTTCAGTGGTCAGTCCCAGGTCTTCTGAATATATGCTTCAGCTGATAGCTTGGTGTTTTTGTGGGAGAGAGTTTGTCTCTGAATTTTGCCTGTCAAATTGTAATATGAAGGCAAAAGCCTTTTCTTAATGTATCTTGTTTTATTGTCTTTGGTTGTTTTATCTTGGAGGTCTTCTCTTTTCCCAAGGATAAATGAGGAGTTGATCTATAATGGCTTTTTTTTTATTGCTTTATTAATAAATAAAGCTTGGGAGTCTGATATTAGGGTAGAAACCTGATACAGTCACAGAGCTATGGAGAAAATGATCAGCTGGCTGTCCTCTCCACCTTCTTATAATTAAAAAGGCCGCCAATTCTTTCCAAGCTCCTTGTTCATCCAGAAAACACTATGATTTATTCTGGCCAGATAAACATAAAACCTTTCTTCTGAATCAAGGGCTAATGCCAATGTTGGTTTTGAAGCAAAAACATCAACAAATCTACTACAACATGGATCTCGGGAAGAAAGAAGGTGAGCAGGAGCTGGGATGAGTGGAGAGAGTGGAAAATGTGGTTGATATGTGTTGTATGAAATTATAATCCATTTTCAATATAAAAATTTGTTGATTCCTACTAATGATACACACAAATTTATGTCTATGACTATCTGCTAATCTACCAGCAAACACTGCATTATCCCTTATCAAGGATCTTAATCTTTCCAGAACTTTGTTATGTGGACATAATGATATACTAAAACACTACTTGTGATTTGACTATTACTGACTGTAGCAGCAAAAGAACAAGACAGATCTCGGCTTCACATTATCACTGATATCACCCGCATGAGAACAGGTACCAGAGTAAAGAAAGCAGAGGTATGACAGTGATGAGGAAGGAAAGCGAGGCTAAGATGAGTGAGGATGAATCACACATCTACAGAGCCTAAGCGGAAAGTTAAATCATAAGAAAGTGCTACTAGACCCATGCTGTTGGTAGCTCCCAGACTTTGAAATAAGAGCTGATGGCCCTTCATGGAATGCATCTGGACCCCCTAAATGTGGATGACAGTCAAAAGACATGGGTAGTTCCTCTTGTAATTGCACCAGAATCTATCCCAGCCTATGAACTGGCTTCTGGAAGTCCATGCCTAGAGTTAAAACACCGCTCTGAGGCTTGATAATTGGGGGTGGGACGTGGTCCTAGTTAACTGGATATGTCAGACCAAACTGACTCACCTTGGGATTCTTTGCCTTCTCTGGGGAGTGAAAATAGAGGGGTGGGTGGGGTGAGGAGAGGCTGGAGGAGGACTGGGAAGTGGGGCAGGAGAGGGAGTAGTGGGTATTGGGGAAAATTAAATAAAAATAAAAGAAAAACAAAGAAAGTGGGTCTAGAAATGACTCAGAGGCTAAGAGCACGTTTTCTTTCAGAAAATAAGGATGTGATTCCCGACAACCACAGGGCAGTTTTCAAACTGTAACTCCAGTTCTGTGGGATTGAGTGCTCTCATACAACCCGCACAGACACTGAGCATAACACAGTAGACAGCTATGCATTCATGCAAAACTCAGATATATAAAATATTCTAAGTCACAAAATTTTAAAAACCAGAAATAATTCATTAGAAAGCTGTAGTTTGGTCAAATTAACTCTGGTTTTATTTGAGAGGGCCGATCACCTAGCTCCCAAATAAATTATATATAAATACTTATTCTTAATTATAAATGTCTGGCCTTAGTCTGGCTTGATTTTTGACAGCTTTTCTTAATATCATATTATCACATTTAACTTTTGCCTCTGGGCTTTTTCTTTTTCTTCTGTATATCTTACTTTCACTCTGAATCTGTGGCTGTGCAGGAGTATGTCTGGTTGGCTGTGTGGCTGTGTGGCTGTGTGGCTGTGTGGCTGTGTGGCTGTGTGGCTGTGCAGCTGTGCGGCTGGGTGGCTGGTTGGCTTTGTGGCTGTGTGGCTGGTTGGCTGTGTGGCTGTGTGGCTGTGTGGCTATGTGGCAGTGTGGCTGTGTGTTGGTGTGGCTGTGTGGCTGTGTGGCGGTGTGGCTGTGTGGCTATGTGGCAGTGTGGCTGTGTAGCTGTGTGGCTGTGTGGCTGTGTGGCAGTGTGGCTGTGTGGCTATGTGGCAGTGTGGCTGTGTAGCTGTGTGGTTGTGTGGCTGTGTGGCTGTGTGGCTGTATGCTGTGTGGCTGTATGCTGTGTGGCTGTGTGGCTATGTGGCTGTGTGGCTGGTTGGCTGTGTGGCTATGTGGCCGTGTGGCTGTGTGGTTATGTGGCTGTGTGGCTGTGTGGCTGTGTGGCTATGTGGCTGTGTGGCTGTGTGGCTGTGTGGCTGTGTGGCTGTGTGGCTGTGTGGCTGGGTAGCTGTCCCCTAGCATCCTCCTCTTTTTGTTTTCTTGTTTCTTTTTCTCTTTTGCTTCCAGATTTCTCCTTTATTTTTAATTTTCACCTGATATCCCTGCTGGTTATATCTCCTGAATCACTATTGGCCTTTCAGCTCTTTATTAAACCAATCAGGTGTTTTAAACAGACACAGTAACAGAGTTTCACAGAGTTAAATAAATGCAACATCCTAAATTCAATACAGCTTTGCATCATTAAACAAATGTTCCAGAATATAAATACATGTAGCACATCTTGAAATAATATTCTATAATATTTTTCTCTTTTGCCTAAATATTTTTTTAACATTTACATAATAAAACTATACACAACAAAAACAGTTTCAAGTAAGAGTTACATTTAGAATATTCTGCTCATTTGTAGTTAACATATTCAGAGAAAATTATGCATTATCTGTCGTGTCTTAGTGAATCAAAATTTTCACACCTAACTTACTTTCTATCAAAACTATCTATTTTTTAACTCCATCAAAGACCTGGAAGAATGCAATATTATCTAACAGAGAGATAAAGGGAGATGGAGATAGAAAAAGGTGGGAGGAGAATAAGGGGGCTGTATGGGGGGGGGGGAGGAGAGAACAGAAGTACAGACTCTTCCTCCTAGTAAGATAAAGAGAGAGAATGGAAAGGGTTTGCCTTTAATCAAGGGATTTATTGCCAGGACATGGACTCAATTCACACAGACTACTATGAGCTGTCTAGATATTTTCCTGAGTACTGACAATGAATGCATTGTTTTAGGATCTGGAAGCCGCTAGAGATGCCTGAAATGCTAACAGGTACAGTACCTTTAACAAGAGTAGCAACATATATACAATGTAACAAAAATAAATTTGTATCAATATGCTATGATTTCCCAAATAATACAAACATTCGTAGCCCACCAATTAACTAGAAGCTGCCCATACTCTTCTTGGGAATGTGGGCATACTGTTCTGCTAACTTCTTGTTGTTCTTGGTAGATGAAGGCATTGCCAGGTTTCCCTGAGGAAATTTGAAATAATGGCAAAATTCTGAGGAGACCAACTACATACAATCTTTGTTGATATTTCCTGTCAAGATACAGTAGGCCTCCTTTGATCAAACCTGATCCATATTACCTAGAATAAATTACAGAAACTCTTATCCAAAGCATCTTTTATTTTCATTTGACAAATACATACTTTTTACTTCCATTTTAAAGTTAAGGTAGCCCTAATGTATCTGAATTGGTTTAATCCTGCAGGATTACTCATAACCTCATGTCTCCTGAAAGCTTCTCTTGCCAATCATCCAATCAACCATCAAAAAATAAAAAATAAATACAATATTTTATAGGATCCAGATTCCTTGTGTATTTCTCATCCTGCATGGCTTTTTTTCTTACTCTCTTAAGATCTTTATTTTATTTTAAAACTATTTAATTTTTCCCATGACTGTCTATATCCTTTTTCTTTCTTTCATAAGCGCATACACATATTGGAAACTGTTTGGGTTTTTTTGTGTCTGGACCTCTTTTATTGCATACACTTCAGCCTTGTTTGTCTGCAAACAAAACAAATAAACCAACAAAAAAAAATGCTAATCATTAAGGCTGTGACTCTTTTTCAAAGAGAAGCTTTGAAAAGCAAGGTCTAAAGCTCAGGGCCCAGTTGGAGGTTCATGACTGTGACCAAGATCTGCATTAAACCTTCCAAATGATGGAAGCCTGTAGCTGCATTGGCACAAGTGATTTTTACTTAGCTTGCTTTTTTAATTTAGTTCTTCTGGCTGAACAACTGTGCCTCTTAAAGAGCCACATCATTTTTCTTTCTTTCTTTCTTTCTTTCTTTCTTTCTTTCTTTCTTTCTTTCTTTCTTTCTTTCTTTCTTCCTTCCTTCCTTCCTTCCTTCCTTTCTTTCTTTCATTCTTTCTTTCTTTCTTTCTTTCTTTCTTTCTTTCTTTCTTTCTTTCTTTCTTTCTTTCTTTCTTTCTTTCTTTCTTTCTTTCTTTCTTTCATAAGCGCATAAACATGGACTGAATTCACACATGGATCACTTTGGCATCCAAATTGTAGTTGGTTGCTTTTTACTCTTAAGCTATTTAGTCATTGCTCTTTTGGGGAGGCCCACTACCCACCTCCCGAATAAATCATACATAGATGTTTATTATTAATTATAAATGCTTTAAAAAGTGATGAAGGAGCACAGAACATGAATAGAAGATAAAACTGATATATTCACTCATTTAGACAAAAAGTATTAAAACTTCTATGTGCAACTCCTGAGCTCTTTGGGAATTCAACACAGAGTTGGCAGAACAGTAAGAAACTGCCTTCGTTTCCTGTATCCATGGACATCTGATTCTAGTAATAAATAAGATGCAGAAGATTAAAAAACTAAATTTTAAACTGTAGTTCAGTGGATACTGAGACTAGTTTTACTCATTGTTGCTGTGACTCAATATATGACATCAATTTAAATGAAAATGGAGCCTTATTTTTTCTTACAAATTGCAGCAGCATGAGGAATTTGACCACACTGTGACCAGGATGCAGAGAGAGGACAGGGTGTGGATTTAGAGCCATAAATCCTTAAGTTTTGTTCTCAGCGATCAATTTCCTCTAGTTTCATCCCACCTCTTCATTGCTCCAACACCTTTCATAATGACCCACTGTGTAGGAATCCACTGTTAAACAGTAATTCTCTGTTAGAGCAGGGGCTAGTATTTAAATCTAACAATTCTCATAGGTAAAATGGAGAAATGAGCAGAGAAATCTGAAATATTAAGTGTAGGGGTATTATGTTGTTTCTTGGCAAATGATTGTCCCACCCATTGGTTTAATAAAAAGAGCTGACTGGCCAAAGGCAGGCAGGAAGTGTAGGCAGGGCTTCCAGACTAAGAAAATCTCTGAGAGCAGAACACCAGAGGGAATTCCAGAGAGAGGCCCAGAAGAAGCAGAGGACGACTATGATGCCTTAAGAAAAGGTACCGAGCCCCATGGCTGAACAAGAGACCTGGGTTAGACTGTGGGTCTGTGGGTCTGCGGACCTGCAGACCTAAAATTTGAGGTTAGGCCCGAAAGTCTGGGCCAGAAACCTCATACTACAAATGGCAGCCCAACGTGGTTCAAATATACCCACAAAAGGCCATAGAAAGCTTAAAAAATGGTCTAGAGCCCAAAGCAGCCTCTGAATTGTGTCTCCCACATGAGCTGTGGTACAGAGACACCCTGGTGAGGCCTGTTGGCTTGAGCTACAATGGCAGGCTTTTGGAGTACAGTTTAAGGTGTAAAATGGCTGGCTCCTGAAGTCTCACAGGACCCTCAATATAAGGAAAAGGTTATAAGTGATGTATTTAAGGTTTCTGTTCAAAAGGGCAAAAAGGGAACAGAATCAAAGATGGTTTTCAAGTGTTGATGTTTTCATGGATCAGCTCTGTTTGCTGGAGGCAAACTGAGGCTTGGCTTTTTAAAGAGAAGCTTCCTGATTCAACCTTAAAGGCAAAATACTTGTGAGTTTTTTACTTGTGAGTTTTAGGCCCTGTTGCCTAATACTTAAATGGAGTTAATGAGCAGCAGATGGCAAAGCTTTACTTGGTGGTCATATGGACCCTAAAACTCCCAGAGAACCAGGGCTAAAAAGATAAATTCTAAGAAGTTAGACTAGGAGCTGGGTGGAGCCCATACACCCATCCTACAAACCTTAAATCCTGGCAGATTAAAGGTGTGTTCAGAAACTGAAAGAAATAGAAGAATCTGGGTAGAGTTAATCTCCCTAGCCAAGCAAAGGTGTGATCAGAAACAGTGGCTGATTAAAGGTGTGGTCAGAAACAGAAAAAGTTAAGAAATAAATATACAGTAAAGACAGTTTTTTTTAAAAGCCTAAATGATTTAGAGTGTGTTGAAAATATAGATACATAGGCTTAGAAAAAGAAAAGGAAAGGTATAGAAAGCCTTTAAAAAAAGAAATAGAGTAAAATAAATGAATAAATAAATAAATAAATAAATAAGCCACGTAAAAATGGAAGATACAAAGAATGTCTGCATACTATATATTACTGTCTTATCTTTAAGCTTCTTGACTGAAAATGACTTAGTAAAAGCTGCTAAAAGACAGTTGATTATAAATGTTGTTGGAGTAATTCAACCTATATATTTTGTAAATGAGTTTACTTTAAAATTGCAATGCAAAGATACGCTACTTTGGAGAAGACGTTTTCCTTTTATTTTCACGTAAAATGAAAGACTGTGGATTTCTTCCTGGATAAAGAACATAAAGTTTGATAGAGGAAGACCCCCTGAAAAATCTCCCATGGAAATGGATGGACCAGATGCTTCAGCATTTCAGAGCACCTCTGCTGAAGTTCCAGAGCTCTGAATCCAAAACAATTTCAAGGAGACTGGCTGAGATGACCCAGCCTTAGAGACTACTCCACTAAAGACTTGTCCATAATCCTACATTTTTCTTTGGATTCCCATGAGATTGTCAGAGTCCCCATTCAGCAGGAAGTAGCCTAGAGAACGATGCCCACATTCCCAAAACATGGATTATGGATGTTTTTGTTTATTTACAGTGTTGCTTATAAGCTGTTATAGATAAGGGGGAAAAAGAATTTTAGAATTGGAGTTCCTTTTGTTTTAAGGAGAAAAGGGGATATGTAGGGGTATTATGTTGTTTCTTGGCAAATAATTGTCCCACCCATTGGTTTAATAAAAAGAGCTGACTGGCCAAAGGCAGGCAGAAAGTGTAGGCAGGGCTTCCAGACTAAGAAAATCTCTGAGAGCAGAACACCAGAGGGAATTCCAGAGAGAGGCCCAGAAGAAGCAGAGGACAACTATGATGCCTTAAGAAAAGGTACCGAGCCCCATGGCTGAACAAGAGACATGGGTTAGACTGCGGGTCTGTGGGTCTGCGGACCTGCAGACCTAAAATTTGAGGTTAGGCCCGAAAGTCTGGGCCAGAAACCTCATACTACAGTTAAGAGTTACTAAAATCCTATGTTGCTTTTAAGATCTATCCTAGACTACAATGACCACAATAACTGTCTGTGTTTAATTTTTCTTTTCTAAAAAATATCAGAAATAATAAACAAAAGTAAAGCAGGAAAGGTAGGAAGTGAGGGAAGAAAAAAAATTAATATTGTGTAGTTCATCACTGAATGCTGGTGAGTCCTCTGGAAACTGTACTGCTGGAATCATCTCAGAGAGGGCCTAATAGAAGCAGAATCTCCTTGTTAACTGTTGTCAGAAGTTCAGTCTACAATGATGGGTGCCACGGATCACTTTAGATAAAAGAACATAGAGTAAGCATGTTAAGGTTTACAGGCCTTATTGCTAAATTCTGCAGACATATGAGATAGTTTAGAAGGAGCTATAGGCAAGAGAGAAGTCAATGAGGGTTTGTTTCTAAGGTTCAAATTTTATTTACAACTACATTTCATGCTGAATCACCACTCCAAGCTATAGTTTGCTTACTCTTTAAATAGCATTATCACCATGAATATTTTCAAGTTTTCTTCTTTTCATTTGCCCCTATCCAAAAAGTTCCTTAGAGAACTAACTTAGAAACAGTAGTCTTTTTGGAAAAAAATAGCCAGAGCATAAAATATGAGCAAAAAATTATTTGGGAAAATATCTGCATTTCCTGTATGCCTAAGTGTGCCTGCTCTCATCCTTGCATGTCAGCAAGGGCCCATACATAACCTCAGCAGAAACACAGGAGTTCCAAGGTGCCAGTGTCACATGAGGAGCATAAATCTTCAGACTGACATTTCATCAGTAAGAAATACAAAGGGATAGGATGACCTGCTATGGCTGGACCAGAAGGCTCATCAGAACTCCAAGAGAAGTGAACACAAAGCTCAGAGAATTTCTCCACAGAACACAGACATTTCTCTGAGGCCAAGCAAACTCCTAACAATGTGCTGATATCATGTGTCAGAAGGTACTTAAACTATAGCCCCAAGCATAAATGAGATTGTATCCAGAAAACAAATAGATGAGGGACCAAATTTTATGCATCTTTGGTGAATGGATATTTCATATAAAATTGCAAGCAAGTGCAAATGTCCTGAAATTTTAATTCGCTGCATGGTTTAGAAATATGAAGGATATTTGTGACTGGTAGAGTCTAGTCATGTGGAATTGATTTATGTAAGAAAGTAAGTGAAAGAGTTTGTTAGAAAATAAATGATGGAATCCAAGTCACTACAAAGTTTCTAGTTTTTTTTTTTCCACAAAAATATTTTTAAATTAAGTACCAGTGAGAAATAACATATGCTTGTGTTCTAATTATTCTCATATGCATTATGACAACAAAAATATATTTTTTAATTTTATAATATTATTTTTATGTAGTTGTGCCTTCTTTTATAAACAATAAACATAACAAAATGAAACATGATAAGATAAAACTAAAAGTATCCAATGAAGTGGGACATATGAAGTCAACAGAAGAAAAAGAGCCCAAGGGAAGAGACTAGAACCAGAGATTCACTCTTTCACACACTCAGGACTACTATAAAAATACCAAACCGAAAGCTATGATACATACATGAAAGACCTGATGTAGAGCTGTGTCAACCCTGTGCTTGCTGCTCCATTCTCTTTTAACTTTGCTTAGTTGACTTAAAGGGCCTTGTGCTCCTGGTGCTAACCATTCCCTCTAGACCTTACATTATTTCTGCACGCTTCCTCCTCTTTAGGGTTCACTGAGCTCTGAGGAGAGGAATTTTATGGAGACATCCCAGTTAACATTATGTAAAGATCATTCTCTCTCTCTCTCTCTCTCTCTCTCTCTCTCTCTCTCTCTCTCTGAACAATGTTTGTCTGTGGGTCTCAGTATTTGTTCCCATTTGTCTAAGGACAAACTTCTCTAATGATGGTTGAATAAGGCATCAATCTATGAAAACACTAGCAGGAATCATTTCATTGTTACTTTTTCTTTCTTTTTTTAAATTTTTTTTTAGTACAGTAGTATTTATTTTACACTAGGTCTATGGGTTATTTTATCTTTAGTTCTTTGTCACCTAAGCAGCATCAGCTATGAGTTCTATCTCATGGACTAGACTTTTAAGTCAAACCAGACATAGATTATTTTTCCAGCAAGCTTTGTGCCACTATTGCCCCAGCATATCATCCTCTTTGTGATAATTTCCACTGAAATCCCAATTCAGTGAGAAAAAGAATAATGCAAATTTTAATCATGAAAAATAAGAGTATTTTCATAATTGAATATTTTCATATTCATAAATTTTTCAAATACCAGTAAAACCCAAGCGCCTGATTCAAAAAGAGAAACCAAAAGAACACAGCAACCAAATGTTCTGGAAAGAACAACAGAAAAATTTAAGGTGGAAGATTAAAACTGAGGTATATTTCAGTAATTTAAAGTGTTTTTCTAATGAGTAATTGCCAATGAAAGATTTTTAACAGTAAAAGAACTAGGGGGTGTATACAAATTATTTACTCTATAGTAATTTTGTAAAACTGTCCACAAGGTTTACTTAAAATTAAAATAAATATTGAGTAAAATTAACAATAATAAATTTGATCATAATGTTTATCTTTGGATGAGGAAAAGGAAGACATTCATGAGAGAAGTTTAAAGCATGTTTTGTTTATATGTATGTATGTCTATATGAACATGGTGATGCCTGTGAGGGTGACAAGAGTTATTTCCACCTGAGTTGAAGTTAGACCTGGTTATGAGTCACTCTATATAAGCATTAGGAATCATACTTCTGTACTCTGCAAGAGTACCAAGTGTTCTTAATCATTGGGCAGTTTTTTCCAGCACTGTAAATAATTATTTGAGCTGAGAGAATATCACTGAAGGGAGAGACAATAAGTTACAAGATTGAAATATGGATAAGAATGTCTTTGGCAGAACTGAATTTTCTAGGCATCATAAAGAAACTATACCTTGAAATTTTAATTATATGGCTACCAAAGTTACATGGAACATGACAACACCAATTGATTGCAAAGATGAAATGTCTTTTGGCTTCCTTCCTAGGTGAACAACTAAGAGGACTTAAACTATATATATATAAACTCAGAGAAAAATAGACTTTGATTTTTTGAAAGGATGAGCAGTAAAGGAGGGTTTTAATAGAGGAAAGAGAAAGTTCTATAAAAGTTTTTCAAAAAAAAATTACACAGATCAACTCTAAATCACACAATTTAAAATAATTGTGGAACTTCCATGGTCAACATGGTTAAATCTATGCAGATCAAAGGAAATGCAAAGTTCTCATATGGCAATTTAGGAAACAAATCATGTGAACAGAAATGCCATAAAAATGGAGCATTTCTCATTATTATTACATAAGCAATTAATATATAGGTGCTGTTTACAGTTAGCTAAAGCAAATGCAAGCCCAGTGAGGGACTATACATGATTCTAATGTATGAATATTTTAAGAGGCATAAATATTCTTTCTAGGCCTTTGACATTCCCACAAAGATAATATGAGCATGCCGGATCATTCCCTATATGTCCTTGAACTCAAGTATATTCATTAATCACAGTTTATGCAATTCTTTCTAGACGGACACTTTGTCAGAAGAACATTCTGTACTCTATTGCATACATAATTCATAACAAGTTCACAACTTTTTACACATAATCTTACCATGATAATAATTTTGATAAAACAATATTTCTGAAATAGAAAAAAATACACAAAGATTTTAATGATCTTGAAAAGAATAGGAATAAATACCATAATTAAGCTTGAGAAAATAAAAATATATTGCTGAATAAAATGACAACACAAATTCAAATCTGAAAAGCCCATTATGTAAAGAGGTAGAAATACTGAAGAAAACCCAACCTAATATGAAGAGGAAAATAAAAAACTTGATAACTCAATTAGGAAACTCAAAGTAAAGCCTAATAAATAATACAGTCTCAGGTGAAGACAGACTACTAGGACTTGACAATACTAGAAGAAATGGATAATTCAATCAAAAAACATACAAAATTAAAGGGGAGATATGGGGAAACTTAGAAACCCTATGCAGGGCCTATGTATTCAAATAGTAGAGACAGACGAAGGAAGAAAGAGAATCACAGGTTTTGACAGAATTTTAATAGGATAATAAAATAAACTTTTTCCAAGTTAAATAATAACATACCCATGCAGACAAAAAAAATAGTGAAGAACCAAAAAAGACAGGATCAGAAAAGAAATTGCCTGCATGTGTTATAGCTAAAACACTTAATATGTGGTGCTAAGAGACATTATTGACAATTGTGAGAGAAAAAAATCACAAATCATATATTAAGAATAATAGATTCTGTGTTATGGAAATTTTAAAAGCAGATAATGATTGAGACATATACTCTAAGCAAAAACAGCACAGATGTCAATTCTAGCTACTTTATCACAGAAAAATATGTGCCATGAAGGAGTAGAAAAAATTATATGATAGGAACAAACAAAACAAATTGAAATCCAGTAAATTAACCCTATACGGAACATGCGAAGCAATGCTATAGACTGAAGAAAGTAATTAACACACTCAAAAAAAAGTGCAAAAACCAAAGTAAATGAAGCTAAAACTATCAAACCACTAGGCAGGTTTAAGAACAGGAAGAAGGAGAAAAAAAGAGGGGGGTGAGAAAGTGAGTAAAACTCCAAAACATAGAAGTGCTGTATGAGGTTTCTGTCCCAGATTTTCCAGCCCAGTCTCCTGGCCCAGACTTTCTGGTCCAGTCCTGTGGCCTGAACTTTCTGGCCTAGCCTGGTGGCCCAGACTTTCAGACCCACAGTCTCATAGTCCCAATGAAACACACAGATTGTATACTGAATCACCTAGAGCCCAGGCATATAACTTGCTAGCTCTTTATCCTTAAATTAACCCATGATTCTTATGTCATTCAGCCATGCAGCTCGGTATCTTTTCTCAGAGCAGCATAGGTGTCCTCTGTATCTTCTGGCTTCTCTGCAACATTTCTGCAGTCTCTGCCCTGTTCTTCCTGTTTGCAGAGTTTTCTTAGTCTGGTAGTCCTGCTCAAACTTCCTGTCTGCCTTTGGCCAATCACCGTTTTTAATTAAACTAGTAGGCAGGACAATTATTTACAATGAAATGTCATAAATCCACTTCATATCCCCCTTTTTTTAAATCAAGAACCCAAAATCTAATTTCCTCTGTATATTTTTTCCCTATTATCTATAACAATGTGTAACCAACACAGTAAACAAAGACAAACATCCATAATCCATTTTTTGGGGGGAGAGAACATGGGTGTCATTCTCTAGGCTACTTCCTGCTGAATGAGGGCATTGGCAATCTCATGGGGATCCAAAGAAAAATTTAGGATTATGGACAAGTCTTTTGTGGAGTATCTCTAAGGCTGAATAATCTCAGTCAGTCTCCTTGAAGTAGTTTTGGATACAGAGCTCAGAGACAACTTCTACAGAGGTGTTCTGAAATGCTCAACTGTTGTGGGATTCAGGTGTCAGCTGACAAGGTCAAGGGACATTTATACAGAGCACCGGGCCCCCCGACCTGAAGGGGGCGGGGGAAAAGCCCCATTGAAAAGGGTCTGCGGAAGACGACACTCTCTCTTGCTGGTTCCTGGCTGCTGGAAGGAGGTTCCCATCGTCCGTCCGTCTGCAGACTCCGGTCCCTGTTCAGGTGCTTGCTATTGTAATCAGTTGCCTGTACCGTGAGTGTTGGTTTATATTCTAATAAATATCTATCTGGTATTGGTATCCTTGTGGGTAAACTCTGCCTACACTCAACATCTAGGCCATCCTTTTCCGTTGGAGATTTCTCATGGGGTCTTCCTCTATCAGTCCTTATTTTATTTAATCAGGAATAAATCAATAGCTTCTCATTTTTTGTGGAAATAAAGAAAAAACTTCTTCTCCAAAGTAAAACTTCAATTTTAAAGTCAGCTCATTTATAAAATATATAGATTATATTAATCCAGGAGCATGTGTAATCAAATGGCTTTTAGAAGCTTTTACTACTTCATTTTCAATCAAAAATCTTAAAGACAAGACAATAACATGCAGTATCCAGACAGTCTTTTGCATGGCTTATTACTATTTTCTTTTACTCTATTTCTCTTTTAAGGATTTTCTCTGTCTTTTTATTTTTTTCTTTTCTCTCTCAGGCCAATGTGTATATATATATATATTAGCACACTCCAAAACATTTGGAGTTTTTTTTTTTTTTTTTTTTTTGAATTTGTCTTTACTGTATATCTCTTACTTCTTAATCTGTTTCTGGCCACACCTTTGCTTGGCTAGGGTGGATGACTCCACCCAGATTCCTAGATTTCTGTTTCTGACCACACCTTTAATCTGCCAGGGTGAGGATAAGGATTAAAGGTTAGTAGGATGGCTGGCTCTACCCAGCTCCTAGTCTGGCTTCATAGAATTTAGCTTTATAGCCTAGGTACTCCGGGGAATTTTAGGGTCCATGCAATCACCAAGTAAAGCACTGCCATCTGCTGCTCATTGATACCATTTAAGTATTTGGCAGCAGGGCCTCTTAAAAGACTCACAAGTGTTTTGCCTCTAAGGCTGAATCAGGAAACTTCTTTTATAAAAACCACATTTTTGCTTGCCTCCTTCAGCAGAGTTCTCCCAAGAAAATACTGTTATTAAGAGGCAGTCTTCGACTGTGTTTGCTATTTGTCTATATTAACAGAAACCTCAAATCCACCATATGCAGTTCCTTGCTTACACTGAGGCTCAGGAACTGGCCTTGTTCAGCTTAAATTGCATGAAGAAAATAAACCAATTGTAATTTAATCCAATACACCACTCAGTCTTGTTACCATGGCCCACTTGAGAAACATAGCTCAGAAGCTGCTTTTGACTCCATTGTTGTGCTCTAGACTGTTTTCAATCTTTTTATGGCTTTATGGCTTTATGTGGGTATATTTTACCCATGTTGGGCAGAAGATCATCACACACAATTTAAAAAATAACTTTAATAATTGTCTCAGGTACCAATTCAGAAGACACAGTTTAGCTAAATGTATCAAGAAAAAAAAATCATCATTTTGTTATATGCAAGAAACTCATATTAATTTAAAGGTAGAGAACCTCTTTAGAGTGAAAGGGTTAAACAAATATTCCAATAAAACGAGGCCACTAAGAAAGATGGTATTACTATTCTAATATCTGATAATATAGTATTTAAATTAAAATTGATCAGAAAAAATAAAGACGAGTTTAGTTCTGTTAAAGCAAACAATTGATCAAGAAGACATTGTGATGCTAATCACATACACATAAAGGTCCTACTGGAATTTGTTTTTAAAAGGTGTATTACCAGACTCAAAACACGGATTAGCCCCAAGTCAATAATGGTAGATGATAACAACACCCAAACTTTCTCAATAATCAGATAATCTAAATTAAAGTAAACACAAAAACATTTGAATTCAATGACATTAAACATTAAATGGACTTTGTGGTTATCAACAGAAGGGAAGAGCACATCTCAAAACCACAGAATGTATATTCTTCTCATGGAAATTTCTCTAACATAAACTGCATGCTGAGACACAAAACAAAACTCAACAACAATAAAACAAAAATAACTAACTTCATGAATCCTATTTTACTATAATAAAGCTTAAAATAAATAGTAAAATATTTTCTAGTAACCAAATGAACCAACAAAGATTAAAGAACATCTTACAAGTAATAAAATAGGTAAAGAATGAAATAAAAATATTTTTGAAACAAAATTTAGATTAAAAAATACAGACACTATGTATCTATAAGGTGCTCAGCACCACTTGATATGTATATATTGCAATTCCTATGCCCAAGGCTCAGGGAAAATAATGTTAAAGAGGGCATAAGCACTCTAAGAGAAAGAAGACCAAGACACCAGCAGATAGATTATGTCCCCTATGATATTGAATGTAAACACATGAGACCTCACCATTGTAGTTCTTTGAATAAGACATAATTAATGGAATCAACATTTGAAGTGGACTAGCAAATTCCACAAGATCCTGCAATGCTCAATGGACTGACCACTTGTGTGTGTGTGTGTGTGTGTGTGTGTGTGTGTGTGTGTGTGTGTGTGTGTGTGTGTGTATGTAGCAATAATAAGAAAGAAGAGGAGATTATGAATTTGAGAGGAATGTGAGAAAATGTGGGAGTGACTGGAAGGTGATGGAAAGGAGAATTGAGAGTGATCTAGATGAAATTCTCATATATAAAGTTATCGAGAAAAACTAAGTTAAAAGTGAAGATTTATAAAGAATTCATTAATGTTAAATTTTTAAATAGAAAGGTATTGAGGCTCCGTAGACTGATAATTGTCCCCCGGTAATATAAGTTAATTTAATTAAAAATGCCAGTCTAGGTATCTGTTACCTTCAATATAGGTTGTTATTTTTGAGGTCCAGAGGTCCCCCACAAGTACAGTGTATTGATATTATTCTTGGTTGCCAACAAGAAGACTTAAATGCTGAAGACATCATATTTTTGGTTACAGCACAAATAGAGCTCAAACTGGAAAGGAGTTATAAAGAGTGTATGTACTGGCCATCTTTTCTAACACCAGAAAGTACTATGTTAGCTGACAAAGGAGAAAGTTGTCAACAGTTCTTTTTTATCTGTGAGTAATGCTCTTGGAATAATGTGCCCTCAGATGTAAGACTGGCATAGCTGCAATAGGAATAACCAACTAATTTTGGAATATTTTAGGGCTGCTCCACAAATGGCACTAATGCTTAGTTTAGTAATCGTGGTTAATATCTCATGCCTTTGAGATCATAATCTACATGCATCTACTATTGTTTATAAATTATGAGGTTGTGTAGCTCCTTTCTAAATGGTCATATTTATGTTCATAGATGAGTATTACAATCTGTATTTTTTGAGTTTAATTTCTTAACCTATGCAGTGATTGCATAGAACTGAACTACACTTTACTTATACTGAAAGAGTTTATAGAATCAGATTTTGGAAATACCAGAATTCTTACAATTGAAAGGCAAAATAGAAATGATATCAATAACAGAAACAACGAAAAAGAAAAACAGTTGCACATTTCACACTATAAATGCTACTATGCAGTATTTTTCCACAGATAGGCACTTCTACTTCCTCTCTAAGGCCAATTGATAATCACTGAAGTTTAACACTATACTATGCACAAAATTACTGATGTAATCTGTATTCAATACAAAAAATTATCTTTAATGGGGCTGTTGGGGTATATACTGAAGACAAGGATGACAAATAGCTTGTGCAAAAGAAAAGTACAGTGGATATCATACATTTCAGAAGTGAAATTAAAATGTAAACTTCAAAGTAGACTAATACTCAAGTGCCAGAGTGGTATGACATGGCAGTATTAGTAAGATCTCTATTGCCAAGTATTACCAAGGTTTAAGATTTAAGACTTAAAAAGTGCATGTTTTAAATTTTTTGACACTTGTGGTTATTTGAATGAAAACTTCCCCAATAGATTCACATACTTTCATGCTTATTCCCAAGTTAATGAACTAAAGTGTTATAACATGAGATTTCTGGCCCATCTGGCTGCGAGTCCAAACCCACAGACCAGCAGTCCCAGATGGACTAGCCCCAAATCATTATACAAAGGCTTATATTAATTTCATGCTATTGGGCCTGTGACTCACACATATTGCTAGCTAGTTCCTTCATCTTAATTCATTCAACCCATTTCCATTAATCTGTCTTGCCACGTGGCCCATGGCTTACCTATTTCATTATATCTTGTTTCTTGGGCAACTGGATCACATCTCCCTTGACTCTACCTTCATTCTTCTACCTATGCTCCAATTTCCTGCCAACTGCTACGGTGCCTAATATAGGCCAAAACAGTCCCTTTATTCACAGCATATAGAAACACATTCCCACAACAAAGTGTGGTTTTATTGCCATAGATCTGGTCCTGTTGGAGGAGACATATTGCTGGGTCTGTGGATGAGCTTTCAGATTTAAAAGCTTAGATCAGAACTAGTGACTCTCTGCCTGTTGCTTATGGATTATAATGTAAAGCTGTCACCTATTACCTCTCACTATGCCTATCTGGTTGCAATCATATGGAATGGAACCCTCTGAAATTATAAGCAAGCTCCTAATTAAATGCTTTTGTAAGTGTAGCCTTCATCATGGTTGGATTTTTTTTCACATTAATAGAATAGTAACTGTGGCATCTCTGAAGCATGGCTCACATCAAAATAAAAATAATGACAAATGTCACAACAGTCATTCAAAGTAGAGTTGATAAGAATTATTGAATTTGGCTTTGTTTTCTTATCAGTGGAAAACCAAGAAGTAATTATTTCCATCAATTGGGCTTCTGAACTTGTTGAATAATTGATGAGAAGAAAATATCATATCATAGTAATCTATTTAACTAGCAAATACCACATTTTGTTTGGCAGAATACATTATAAAGATATTATAAAATTATAGAGACTAATAATTTATTGCCTAATGATACCTATATATTTATATTTAATTCATGAATTGGTGAATGAGGATCTGTAGGATGCTTTATAGAGTTCAGTTAATACAGAGGTTAAAGAAAAAAAACTCAATTTTTGCTTCCTAGGAACTAATTTTAGAACTTGTGATAATGGAGAAGATTTCCAAAGCTAAAAATTTTATATTACATTTGTTTAAAAAATGTATTATTTTAAAAGCTTTTTATCCATGTATACCCCTGTTCTCCCTCCCTTCCCTCCTCCCAATCTCTCCCAGTCTTCCCTCAGCCTCCCTGCACCCCATCCCCCACTCATTTCCCAAGGAGGGCAAGAAACCCCAAGGCATGTCCGTTCAGTTTGGTGCATCCATTTGAGATAGGTCCAGTTCTCTCATTCCATACTAGGGCTTGGTTAGGTGTTCCTCTAGAGGAATTGGCTTCAAGATGCCAGTTCAGGCATGGCTCTGCTTTTCCTCAAGCCATAAATCTTTTTTAGAATAGATAGAATAAGATATGATCTCTATCCTGTAAAGTGAGCTCTGAAGTGAGAAAGTACTTGACTGTACCTATAACAATTATATCACAAGTAGGTACATCATGACTAGTATGTTGTTGTTGATAGAATCATGAAGGTTCTACCACCAAGTAAGAAAATTGATAACATCTCTCCAACATCTAACATGTTACCTTTTGGCACCAAATGCCAGCCAGCAGGAGAGAGATTGTGGGTAAGTACCAGATAAAGCTTGTGGAGTTTTCAGTGACAAGATTTTACCATTTAATTCTGCTAGGCAACCAACAGCACTGGCAGTAGTCTTGTGGTTTGTGGGGGTCTTAGAATTTCTTGTAGTCAACAATTCACAAGAAGGTTGCTCCTTGTATAGATGTTTTCACTCAACATCTTTATGCTCCCTGGAAATTACTTTTTACACTAATGCATGAAACTACTTACCTGTTTTTTCCATTCAAACTCCTTAAATGAAGTTTTTACTGTCCTTCCAATTTCTTTTCTCTAGCTATATGACACTGAAGGTTATAATTCTATAACAAAACCTTTTCCACAGAGACTTTACAGGGACTCTGAATGCTTCTTCTCTTTATTCCAACTTCTAATAATTTTCCTATAAAGATAAAAAATAATTTAAAAATTATCAATATGCTTTTTAGCAATTATTTATTGTCAAAAGATAATGAAGTTTATCATTACATGGATAAGAAACACTACCTCCTTGTGCTAATCTTTTTTCCTCCTCCACTTGAGCTGAGTTAGAGTCACCTGGGAAGAGGGAAATTTCAGTTGAAAAATGCCTCTATAAGTTGGTCTGTAGGAAAATTCATAGGGCTATTTCCTTGATTAATGACTTATTTGGAAAATTAGAGGCAACTAATGTGAAAGATGTAACCACAGGGCCCATAAAAGCCATGAGGAGCAAGCCAGGAGCAGCATTACTCCATTGTATTACTTCAGTTTCTTCCTGACTTTCCTTCCTTGAGTTCTTGCCCTGGCTTCTCTTCATGGTGAACTGAGAGCTATAAGATTAAGTAAACTCTTCTATAGCTTTCTTTTGCTCATAGTGTTTTTCATAGCACAAAAAGCCAACTAGGATACCAAATAAACACTTTGTAATTCATAGACATTTTATTCTGTGCTAGTCTCCTCAAATGGGAGATGTCACACCTCCAATGTGCCTGGTTTGGATTGCTTAAGCTAAGTCATATAAAAGGGTAATGCTCTTTCCTATTAAGTCTACCACAAGATCTAACCCTTCAGTTCTAATATGCTCTAGGCCAACTATACCTCACTTCTGAAAGGATCCTGGGAAATATGAATAACTCCTATTCACAATACACTTTCCATTGGAGAGAAATGCACATAGTAGGGAAAACTGTACCCTTAAGAGAAAACTAATACACTTTATTTTTTGTTTGTACCTATAGGATTTTCTTAATTACTTTTGCTTCCATGAATATTTCTCCAGCTTCAAGAAGCTCATTTCTTTTCTATTTCCTTCCTCTCATTTTTCACTATGGAGATTTGTTTTTTGAGTGACCAGAACAAACCACTTAATCTCCTTTGTCCTTAATTATCTATTTTTGATTGTATCATATTTTTAAAATAAACCAAGTACAGGCAATTCAAGTGCACCAGAGCCTCTTCTATATTTCAGATTTCATGTTTCAACATGGGGTTCAACAAATACACTAAAGCCCATTATATTCATTCCATATTTATATTTAGTTTTATGGCTCAATGATTTTATCCAGTTCAGCTGTGTGATTTTCTTTTCCTAGGGAGGCTTACACAAATATTTGTTCTCCTGGTTTGGGCCCATAATGATAGACCAATTTTTTTTTAAATGATTTTACTCATATTTATCTTGGTGAATCAATGATTTTTTGGATTACTTACAAAAGCATGGGTCACTCAAAGGAAGTTACATTTCTAGATGCCCCACTCAAGTGTAGGAGATAACTAGAAAATTTGGCATTCTTGAAGCTTTTTGCTAAATTTTCAGGCAGCTCCAGCTGAAGAGACTCTTCTCTCCTTGATTGTGGGAGATTGTGTTGTTTCATTGTAAATAATTATCCTACCCAGTGGTTTAATAAAAGCCCTGATTGGCCAAAGGCAGACAGGAAGTGTGGGCAGGGCTACCAGACTAGGAAAACCCAGGGAACCTGAGGAATCGTGCAGAACACCAGAGAGAAGCCAGAAGAAGCAGAGGACAACTATGCTGCTCTAAGAAAAGGTACCCAGCCGCGGGTCTGTGGGTCTGTGTGTCTAAACCTTAAGGCTATGCCTGAAAGTGTGGGCCAGAAACCTAATACTACACTTGAAATTGTTTACTACTCTCAGAAGATTAGAGAAAGGTATTGAGAATCTTATAACATGTATAAACCTTGTAATTTTCATTTGTTTCCTGAGTTTTATGATTACCCCCACCCTTTCCAGGTAGAAATCTTTCAGTTTAGAAAAAAAAAATATCTACTAACATGACTTCCAAAGGAAATGAACTGATCTTAAATTTATAGTGGCATACCGGATACACACATGAGCACATATATTCTCACCATAGTATAGCATTTAGTTTTAAGATAATAAGCAAATCTTGTCATTTTGGACCATTTAAATTAGAAACTGAAAAAATGTAGTTTAGATAAGTCAGACTGAAAGATGATATCTACTTCATATTATTTATAGATGAAACCATTAAGAAAGTTTATGTTTCATCACAGATTAAGACAGTAGTTGGTGGATGGAGAGATAGAATGTACAACCAAGCATACAAAGGACACATATTAGCTATGAGTAAATCCATAAACCTGGCACATTTATCATCTGCTAATGCAGTAGATATGAATGTGCAGTTATCTCTTCAAATAACTGATTTTAGTTTTATTATAGGTGATATTAGTTTTGACATTATCTTGATACACTGTATTATAGATGGGTTATTTGAAACTCATGCTTCCCTGGAACACTATGGTAGATTAATCATTAAAAGTTTCAAACCTTGAATCCTAGAAAAAAAAATACTAAAGTTAAAAAGAAATAAACTACCATCACCACCAAACTTGTCATTTCCAGGGTTCCCACACAGTATTCTTACTCTAAGAAAATATTTCAAACAACTTTAAGTTCTTATCTAGTTTTAAATTTTGAATAAACAACAAAGAATGATTAGAAAGCCTTTGCTTTGAAGTCTTATCATCAGTTCATGTTTTACATATTCAGAAACATTACTACTCATTTTCAACAACTTCAAAGTGATATAAGAATAAATCAATTAAATTAAGTGAAATATGCACATAAGTTTCATGAATTAATGAAACTCAGGGATAGATCTCTGAGAAAGTTGGAGGTATTAGAGAGAATAAACACCACAGTTGGATCTTACTCAGCTGTCTCCCAGCTTCCTCAGCCTGGCTTCCCTTGGCTTCCTCCTCTAAGTTTTCTATCCCGCCTTAAATACTCTTTTGGTAAATTAAGGCATGGCCCCACCACTGCCTGCTTGGGAGCCTGGAATTCCTTCTATAATCTAAAATGACCTCAACTCAGTTGGGGTTAAGGGCGTAGGTCACCACTCACAGGATACTCCCTGTCCTGGGATTAAAGGTGTGAACCACCACTCTCTGATTCTCCTAGACTGACTGTGGTTAGATCTCCAGAACTTCTGGAGCTTTTATTAAATCCCCACATAGACTGTGGGTAGATTCCCTCTGATATCCCTGAAACTTTTGAAGCTTTTATTGAATCCCCACACACACTATGGATGAGCTGTTTTTATTTCTTAATTTAAAAACACATTTTAAATGTTTTCTTTATTTAATTTTTTTTATTTTACATACCAACCAAAGTTACCCCTCCCTCTTCTCCTCCCATTTACCCTTCAGCTTCTACAGGTCATCCACTCTTCAGAGAGAATTAATAATCCCATGGGAAGTCAACAAAGTCTGGTTTATCAAGGTGAGGCAGGACCAAGCCCCTCCCACCAGTATCAAGGCTGAGCAAGGTGTTCCTCTAAAGGGAATGGGCTCCAAGAAGCCAGTTTCTGCACTAGGAATAAATTCTGGTTTCACTGCCAGAGGTTCTACAAATTGCTCATCCCATTTGATTGTTATCCACATTCAGAGGGCATAGTTCAGTTCCATGCATGTTCCCCATCTGTCAGTCCAAAGTCAGTCATCTCCCAGTAGTTCCAATTAGCTGTCTCTGTGGGTCTCACCATTATAATCGACTTCTTAGCTCATATAATCCTTGCACTCTCTCCTTGACTGGATGAGAGCTCATCTTAATGCTTAGCTGTGGATCCCTGTATCTCATTCCATCAGTTGCTGGATGAAGGTTTTATAATGATAAATAGGGTGGTCATCAATTTGATGACAAGGGAAGGCCAGTTCAGGTACCCTTTTTACTATTGCTTAGAGTCTTAGCTGGGGTCAAATGTGTGGATTCCTGGGAATCTTCCTGGTACCAGGTCTCTTCCTAACATCCCACATGGTTTCTTCTATCAAGATATGTTTTCTTTTCTCTTCTGCTCAGTCTCTCCCATGACTCAACAATCCTATCCCTTTGAGTTCTCTTTCCACCTCCCCTTATCCCTTCCCCCACATTAAAGTGGATATTAGACATAAAGCAAAGGATAACCAGGTTACAATCCATAATCCCAGAGAAGCTGGGAAACAAGGAGGGCCATAAAAGAAATATCCATGGATCCCCCTGGGAAGAATAAATAGATAAGGTCTCCTGAGTAAATTGAAAAATACATTTATATAATATATTCTTATCATGATTTCCTCTCCCTCATCCCCACCCAGATCCTTATATTCACACCATCCAACTCCAGCCTTCTTTCCCTCTCCCTTTGTTAGGAAAACAAAGAAAGAATGAATTATCAAAATAAACCAGAACAAAAAAATCAAAAGAAAAAATACAACAAAAAAACAAAAAGTACAAGAAATATATGCACACACATATACAAATAACAAATACATATATACATTCAGATACAACACACAACCCAAGGAAATACAAAATCAAAAGAATAATATATTAAAAAGATCCACATAGACAAAAAAAGAAAGGAAAAAAAATCCTCAAACAATAGCTCATACCATCGAGTTTGTTTTAATGGTTTGTTTGACATTAATTTCTGGGCATGGAGAATGACCTCAAGTATGGTGTGTAGGCTCTGTGACACTCCAAAGGATCACTGCAGGGAAAATTTTTTTTTTTTTGAGAGAGAGATATTTTCAATTGGAGATAACTTCTAGGTTGGGGATAGAGTTTGTGTCATTTTCCACTCTCAGTGATGAGTCTTGTGTAGCTAGAAAATTTTCCAGGAATCTACAAGGATGGCCCCAGCTTAGACTACTAGCAATAGTGGAGAGAGTGCCTGAGAACTAGCCTATTGTGTAAGCAGATTGGTGAATACACTAACTGTAATTATAGAGCCTTTATTTAGTACTGATGGAAGCAGATGCAGAGATCCACAGCCAAGAATCAGAAAAAAAGAACTCTGAAATTCCAGTCAAAGAGAGGGAAGAGAGATTATCTGAGTAAGAAGGGTCAAGTTCATAATAAAGAAATTGACAGAGACAACTGAACCAAGCTAGTGCAAACTTATGAACTGACAGCTGTGGAGCCTGCATGGAACCCAGTAGGCCCTCTGCACAATAGGGACAGTTGTGTAGCTTGGTCTGTTTAAGGGGACTCTGGCAGTGAAATTAAGATCTATCCTTGGTGCATAATCCACTGGCTTTTTTAAGAGCTTATTAGCAATGATGAAACACCTTGCACAGCCTTGATGCAGAGGATGAGGTCTTGGACCTGCCTCAACTGAATGTACCAGGCTTTACTGACTCCCCTATGGAAGGTCTTACCCTTTTAGAAGAGAAAAAGGGAGATAGGTTGGGTGGGTGAAGCTGAGGAAGTAGGAAAAAAATAGAAGGGGGATCTGTGGCTGGTATATAAAATAAATTTTGAAATGTATTAACTAAAACAACAGGAACTGCAAAGCACTGTGTAGGCTCTGTGCATGTTGCCAAGGTCTCTGTGAGTTCAGATGTGTGTCATTCCTTTTGTGTCTGGAAAGCACTACTTATTTGATGCCTTTCAACACCACTGACTCTAACAATCTTTCTATCTCCTTTTTCACATAGCTTCTTGAGCCAAGAGGTACAGAGTTTGATGAGGACATCTCAATAAGGACCGAATGTTCCGAGGTCTTTACACTCAACACAACATCCAGGTTACTTCTTTGTATTGATTTTATTCTTTTGTGAGGGGAAGCTTCTCTAATACTGTCAATGAGACCCTGAACTATGAATGGAGCAGAATGTCATTAGGAGACATTTTATTGCTACGATTTTTTTTTTTTGGAACAATAGTATTTAGTTTTCCCCAGATATGCTTTCTATATAATCTCATTTTTGTTGACACAAGCAGTTTGAAGATGGGTTCTATCATGGAGTGATCCTTAAATTTGATCAAAAAATGCAGTTTCTCCAAAAACTTTTGTTACTATTTCAGAAATTATTGTATTACTTGCAAACAATTATTGTATTAGGAGAATCAAGGTGAAAAACGTTAACATATAAATTAAGCATAGGAATGATAAGAAAAATTGTTGTAAATATGCTATAAATAATAAATATATTTCTTTTATCACTGTCAGAAGGGACTTCCTGTTATGCCTACTAACATATCCAAGCACATGGTGGTCTCCAGGCTCCCCCAGTACAGGGAGCACCAGAGTTTATTCCTGGTGCATGAACTGGCTTCTAGGAGCCCATTCCCTACAGAGGAACACCTTACTCAGCCTTGAGCCTGGGGGAGGGACTCTGACCTACCTCAGCTGGATTTGCCAGACTGAACTGACTCACCTTGGGATTCCTTGTCCTCCTTGGGGAATGAATACGGAATGGAGAGGGAAGAGGTTGAGGAGGGAAGGGGAGGGAGGGGTAGCAGTGGAGTGTATAAGAAAATGTTTTTTTTTTTTAAATTAAAAAGAACTTATAAAAGTAATAAGAAGAAGGAGGAGAAGGAGGAGGAAGAGGAGGAGGAGGAGGAGGAGGAGGAGGAGGAGGAGGAGGAGGAGGAGGAGGAGAAGAAGAAGAAGAAGAAGAAGAAGAAGAAGAAGAAGAAGAAGAAGAAGTAGCAGCCAGGCCCAACTGTCTAGGGATAACACCACCCACAGTGGTCTGTGTCCTTTTAGATCAATTAGATCTCAAGAACATGCCACACATTCAGGTTCATAAGGCAGTCCTGTAAAGGTAATTTCTCAATTGCTATTCCCTCTCAGTTTATATAGATGTATGTCAAGAAAACGAAAACTAGTTAACAGAGTAATGGAATTCCTTGTTTTTAACCCTTATGCAATTCTTATGCCTAAAATAGAATTTACTTATATTCAAAGTACATTATTATATTATCCAATTGGATTTATTATTTAAAAATATCTCTACAATTATTTTTCTTATACTCAGTGTGCTTTATTTTTCTGTTTACTTTTTACCGACAGAATAATTGGTGGTCTCTGTTTTGCTTTACACATAGAATGTGAAGGTAAATTTCAATCCTTTGTTGTATGTAGAGCATTATGTTCCAACCTCCTAAAATAGTATTCTTCCAAGATAACATCATAGTCAGATCCACAACAAAAGGGGAGATTAAAACATCAATGAAAGGCCTTCTAATTAAAAAGAAGTTCAGGTCTAGAGTGGCTATATAAATTCACAGCAGAATTCTATCAGGCTTTTAAAGAACTAACAAGCAACACCTTTTAAACTCTCCTAAAAAGTAAACAGAAAGATCACTCCCAAATTCATTTTATGAAGCTATTATTGATCTAATACTCAAAGCACATAAAGAAACAAAACAAAATAAAAAATAAAATACAAGCTAGAATTGCTTATGAACATAGTTGCAACCAAATCCAAACACATATCAAGAATATCATCCACAATGGTTAAGTGTCACCTGCTCTTTTCAAAACTTCCAGAAAAAAAATTAAGAAAAAAATGATAATTAATTCTTTGAATTGAGAAAAAAAAAATGGTGGACTAAAGTAGTTAGTATACCTGAAGAGGAGAAATGTCAAAATCTTGAGAAAAACTAAGTATATGAAAGAAACTGCTTCATATATTTGGTTATGATGATCAAAAACAGTAACAAAAGTAACAAAGATTTTCAAGAAGTAATCATTAGAATCTGTAGGACTTAGGGATAGGTTAGGAAGAGATGTCTCCCCATTGAATATTCAAAAATAAAGGTGCCCAGAGATGCCTACAGGACATCAGCACTGTGGACCATGATACACTAATAATTTACACTTGTGATTTAAGACTTATACATTCTATTTATATTTCTGTTAAAATTCTGAGCTTTTAATAATTCAAAGATAGATACGTTTATTTTATAAGTAGTACATGAATTGTGTGTGTGTGTGTTTATATTCCAAATTTTAGGGTTATTCAGAAGAAAGATTAAATATAAATTACACCATATCTCTTTCTTTATTTTCATTTTTGTTAATGTGGAGAAACAAAACAAAATTATATCTCAGATACTGTGACACTCTGACTTAAGCATTGGGAGCGTAAATTAATAAGCCTTGGTGGTTTGTACTTAAACAGTCTTGGAATACCAAAGCTTACCGTGATCCAGTGAAATATATTGAGTCAGCTGCACTTTTGCTTTGCAGTCCCCTCTAGTATGAGTACAAAAGTTTAAGTACCACTGTAGTAAAGGCAGGGACATTGGTCCCACTGCTATTAGAAAGACTGAAAAATTTTTAACTGCTTTTAGCAGTGAGATAAGTGAAGCTCTGATTTAAAAGTAGTTGTATGTTTTTGATAAAAATGACTGTGTAATGGGAATTATATCACATGGGTCTTAGATGAGTTTAAGTTCAGTCCTGAAGTACATTAAGTTCCACACCTGACCAAGCCAGATAAATGCTGAAGGACAGGAAATGGAACTTTTATTTCTAGATTCAGGGATTAGTTTTGAAAGCTGCATTACATGAAAATGGTGAATGTGGGATTTATTCTAATTCTCTTAAAATCCAAAACATAAGCAAGTATTTCTATGATTGTACCAAGCTTGTCGACAAATATTTAGGAAGGTCAGTTTTAGCTTTTCATTTCATTTCGAAAGCAAAACAGAATAATTTTATTTTAGGAAAAGAAAGGCAGTAAAATTGCATAAAAGCTAAAATTAGATGTGAAAATATGTCAATTTATTACTGTGCTGATTAGTTTCTGTCAATGTGATATAGACTCCGAAGTTGAAGGAAGAAACAAAGATTCCATAGGGGCCATTTGAGTGATGCTTTAGGAAAATCTTATCTGTACCACTGGTCAGTGGAATGGCACATAAAGAACTAGCTATGATTAATAAGACATCTGCACCACTGAAGTGAAACAGCTTTACTAGGACAAGAGATGCTGGTTAAATGGATCTGAGAAATTAGCAGGGAATAAGAAGAGAATAGCCCCATTGATGATCTTAAATATTTGAATACTTCTACGGGGTAGGCATACAGAAGCTCTGCTACAATGTTCTCAAGTCTGTATCATGTGCTGGAAGCAAAATTTGGTAATGTGTTAGAGTCTCTCAGATAATACCAGTTTTGAAGGCACGAAAGAGTTGTGGAGAGAAACTGAGGAAGGCACATTGAGAGGCCAGAAGAAGACTTTGGTGAAGCTGTATTCTCAGTTGCAATAGAAGCTCCAGGATTGTAGGAATCATGAAGAGAAGTTGACACTTGCTACCATGTCAGCGTCTCTGAAGACAGTCCAAAAAAGCCTATTGGTGAAAGAGGTGCCAAATTTCAGCAGAGACTCCAGGATTCTGAGGATGCCATTATCGTGGGCAAAACACAAAGAATGGCAGCAACTGTGGAGTGGAGACAACCCAAGCCTAGGATACAAGCCGTATGTGCTGTGAGTGGCAGAACCTAAGCTTTTGACACTGGAAAGATTATGAGACTCAGAAGTCAGTGAGCCTCACACTGTTAGACGTAGCATTGCTTTGCTTTTCCTTGATTGTGTGCGTGTTCTGATATTCTCTTGAAGACAGAAAATTGTAACCTACAGCTTGCAATTACAACACTGTAATGTTAAAATTTGAGGAGTCAAGAGATTTATTACAAAATCTATTTATTAAGAAATATGGGAAATTTTAGAGACTCTGGGTTTTTATAGTGTTTGATTTTTCAAAGTGTTTGAATTTTGAAAGATGACAGAATTCTTGAATATTGAAATGTTTTATATCATGACATTGATATTAATATGTCATCTTGAGGAAAAACAAGAAAGGAAAAGTTCTAGTTTGATATTGATATGTTCACGTGTCATGTTGTAAATGGTTGGTTGTCCAGGTTGATTTGTTGACAGAAGTTAGAGATATATAGGAAAAGAACTTTAATTGAGAAAATGTCCCAAAGACATCAGCTGTGCACATGCTAGTGAGGAATGTTTTTGATTAATGTTTTGTGTAGGAAGGCTCAGGCCCTGTGTGGATAGTTATGAGTTATATGAGAAACCAGGCCAAGCAAGTCATAAGGAACAAGCAGTAAATAGCATCCCACCTATTCTGTCTCAGTTCCTAGGTCTGTGTTACTCCTTTGAGTTCTTTCTCTATGTTCCCCACATGTATTATACATGTAAGCCAAACAAATTTTTCCTTCACGCATTGTTTTTGGTCATGGTGTTTATAACAATAGAGAGCCTAACTAAGACAGCACCCATTTTTAAAAGTAAAATCTGCCACTCCCTATCCCTTTATGAAAAACTCTATGAATTCTAATATTTATAAGACCTCAATCAGAATGTATAGTTTCTTAATTTGGGTTTTTATTTTTTGAGTATTTGACATATGAGTACTGTTTTTATGTCACTTCCACTGTTCCTCCTTTCCTCCACCAGTTCTCTTCCATTCTCTCTACTTCTCAGATTTACAGAGTCATATCTGGTAGTACTACAATTGCTTTCTCCTCTAGGCAGCTTGCATAGTACCTTCTGATACTGTGAGAGGTATTTCTTAAAGAAGAGCCATCCAGTACTGTAGTTCAGTTTTCTTTGGACTGCCAGCTTCCAAAAAATAACACAAAGGCTTTATATTGATAATAACATCATGGCCTTAGCGTAGGCTTGTTTCCACCTATCTCTTAAGAGTTAAATTAGCCCATGTACATTAATCTACATTCTTGCATGATTCATTATCTCTCCTCAGTGCAGTACAACCCACTTTCTACATGTGGAAAATTCCACCTCTCTTCTTTCCAGACTTCCAATCTCTTCCTGGAAGTCTTGCCTATTTCCCTTTGCCTAGCTATTGGTCACTCAGCCCTTTATTAAACCAATGACAGTGTGCATTTGTAGAGACACATCTTCACATTGTAGAAAAGGATTATCCCAAAATATAACTCAGTTCCTGCTTGATTTCTCCAAGTTCATAAAGTCTTCCAAAGAATACAGGCTGCATTAGTTTACTGTTTCTGTGACTCAGCCTCCTGAGAGATGGGACTGTTGTACATTTCTGAGTGCATATACTTACCTCTTTATTTTTCTTCTCGAAATCAATTCACATGTTGCTTTCTCTTCTTTGATGTTTCTACCATTTGTTCTCTTTTATTTCTTATCTAGCAGCATACTACTAATCATCATCCCTGATGTAAGCTACTTCCTCTTTCTTTGTTTTTCATCCATTCAATCCATTAGCACACCACACTTTGATGTCCCTTTTCTATAAAAAACTAATTAGTACATAAGTAATTGCTGTTCTGTACTATCATTTTCATGGTCAGTGATTACTGGACTGAAACTGTAATTGCAGACATTAGACAACTCTCCTGATGTCATAAACTAAAAGAGTGAAGGGGATTTTTTTTTAAACCTGAAATTTGTTCTTTCTTGAACTCTGCAAACAATATGACTCAAAATGTCAAAGTTAACTGATTAAAAAAAAATCAATCTTAATAAGTATGTAACCAAAAAGGGGCAAGGCCCATAAAAATATACAATTTAAAAAATACTTGGAAAATTCAAGACACATAATTCAAATAAACAATTATTAGTTTATCCAAACAATCCAAAGGACAATGATATATTTCTCCCCAAACGCTGGCAGAAATAAAGCTATTTGAGGACACAAAAATATATAGGTAGACTTTTTCTGTTTCACCAGCCAGCTCCTCAACAGCTACATGGAGAGTTCCTATTAATTCTGAAAGTCTGACTAATAGGTTAAGCTTATTTCTAACTAGCTCTTATATGTTAAATTAACCCATCTTATTGATTCATTGTTTCCTACATGATTTTTAGCATTAGCTTGTACTCCTCTGTGTCTTTCTTCCTCTCTGTCTGGCTGGTGACTCCACCCTTCATAGTACATTCTCTGCCAGAAAATTTTGCCTAGTCATTGGACATTCAGGTTTTTCTTAAACCAATCAGCATGACACACAATTGGAGTACATAAAAAGATTATTTCTCATATCCCCCTTTGTATAAATAAAAAGGAAATGTTTTAACTTTAATACAGTACAACTATATAAAATAAAAACAAACAGATTTACAATCAACATTTCATTTGCGTTTGGTAAATAAGAGAAAATAATTTATTATCTATCTTGGTGAATCCAAACTGTTGGACCTAATTCACTTTCTATTACCAATCCAAACCTAATTTTTTGACCAAAAAATATTTTGTAGATAAACAATTTAAGCTTTTATGTCTCTCAACCAACCTTACATACTTTATATCTCTTATATAAGGTGTTTTTTTTTTCTAAATTTGGTAATAGGAAAAACTGGAAAACTATATCTAGGTTTTAATCTCCATTAGAGACTCAAGAAAGGTAACATATTACTTGAACAAACAGAAAATACAGCCAATGTATTTCAAAAATATAGAAATGACAGAAACAGCTAACTGGATATTCACCCAGAGTTCCTCTGTAACTTTGGCACTTTCATTTTTTACTTACATGCCTAGAATAACTAGCAGACTGTAGGCAGATGTTCTTTTCACATTTCAGGCCACCAGTCCCAAATAATTAACACAGAGGCTTAATATATACATTTGGCCAATAGCTCAGGTTAGTTACTAGCTTACTCTTAAGTTTTTAACCCTTCTTTTTATGTATGTTTTGCTCATGGAATGTTATCTTCTTTTCTATATTTCCCTCTTTTTTTTTGGTATCTGTCTGGCATCTTTTTTGACTGTATCCTCATTTTTTCATAACTCTAGTTTGGTTGTCCTGCCTATAATTCTGGCCTGGTTATTACCCAGTCAACTTTTTATTAAACCAATCTGAATTACAAGTCTTCACAGTGTACAAAAGAATTTTTCCACAGCAGCAGTTTGGCAAATGTTTTCTTTTGTGTCCTGCTTGTACAATTTGGACAGCATTCCCTCAGCAGTTGAGGCAAGGGAAGTTTCTTTGTCCAGTGGCTAGTTTTTGCCACCAAGAAAGAAAATTCCATATGGAAGTTCTTTGATGCCCATTGTCCTTTTTTAGAAATAAGTTGATGCTTCCAGGAGTAGATGTGTTTCATTGACACAAAAAGCCTTATCTTATTAAAACATCTTAAATGCCATATCTTGAAGATCTCTGAAGTGTTTGAAGACTGCCTTTACTTCTAAAATATATCTGTTTGACCTTGAAAACATACCTCACATATGTTTAATTGTTTTAAATGACTAAGTACTAACCTACACTTCTTTATTTTCTTAAATAGTTTGTAATAACAGCTTTTATTTATTAGGTATTTGCATTGTATTGTTAAAGAAGCTGCATAAGTGCAATATTTTAACATCAGTACAAATTTATGTACAATATGTTCTAACAAAAGTAACCTTAAGTTTCTTTTAATAAACAAAAATGTTATCTGACATTTGGGATGAAATAAACAAGGGCTATGATAAATCCTAAAATTTGGCTCTAATTTTCCTACACCCTTCTTCCACTGATCTCTGCAATCCCAATAGTTTGCACAGATCTAACCTTGTTTTTATTGCATTTCTGGACTTTATTTCCACATTGATCCTGTCACTATTTTGCTACACTAAGCTACTCACACTCCACTTAGTCTCATAGACTGTTTACTGTTTGTTTTACTGTTTTGTTTACTGTTTCTTATTTCATTTTGCTTTAGACTTTATTTCTTTTCTTCATCACTTCACACAGTGATAGAAATGTTATGAATATTCTTATCCAGTTGTGAATCTAAACTATAGTAATGATTTTCAAGGTAGGATATGCCCTGTGTCTGGAGAAATCTAGGTGCAACTGGTTGATTGAATTTGAGGCTTATACTACAGAAGAGAATTCAGGCCTGGTTCTGTAAGTCAGGCTAATTTCACATTGCTGGTAACTCTAAGAAAAAATGAACTACTAGTATTCTGTTAAGTTCTCATGTTGTCCATCAGCCTTCTAATAGTTTTAATACTAATACTCATACTCATACTTATACTTGAGATTAGTGTTGCTTCCACCTTCAACAGAAAAGCTTCTTACTAAAGCAGATATTAACTACTGAAGAGACCCGTAATAGGTCAAAGTGTTAAGAATAAGGCATATTGGAGTGATTGGACATCAAATGTTTTTAAGACAATGATGAACAATAGCTAAATGAATTAAATACTATGCTTTAGTTTTAAATTTTATTTTTTCACATATTAGGATGATTAGTGGCTTTACCTGTGTTCCATTACAACTTGCTCTCTTGCATGGCAGCTCAAAGCTCTCTGTCTGACTCTGCCCTCTTTATCCTTTATCTATGTTCAGATTAATCTTTATTCATTAATTTCATGTACATATGCAAATGGAGATATGTATGCTCTCTTATATCTATTTGGTCTACAGCCAAAACAGTTCCTTTATTATTCAATGATAATTCAAAGCATATCAAAAGACATCTCACACCAGAAAGTTTCTTATTTTCTCAGGGAATGTTAATGGAGACTCATTGAAATATTGCATTTATTCACTAAATATTCTTAGAATAAGAGAAAAGAGCCTCCATTTAATGATAAGATTTGAAATATGATATCATATATAATCTTAAATATAAATATTGATGTATCTTCAATATCATAAATTTATTTCCTTTGGAAATATATCCAAGGCTGACTTCTTGGATTGTGTATTAGTGCTGTGTAATTTTGTGAAAGTCCTCTGCACTTCCGTCCATTGCTAATTTGCAATGAGCAGGTTGTTTTTATTTCTCCTCCTCCAAGTACTTATATTTAGTATTTTTGATATTTGCCTTATTTCCAGAAATGAGGTGATATTATCACTGCATTTTTAATATTTTTTCAGTTATTAGTGATCTTGACAATAATTTTAGGTGCTTGTCCATTGTGAACCCACCACATGGATGTGAACTCTGCAGCTCCCATTTTTGCTGTCACACTGCTTACGATGGCCAAGGAATGAAAATAAATTGACTCTTCAATAACAGAGAAATAGGTGAAGAAATGGAATTTTCCCATAAAATTCTATGATAGAATAATATGCAGTTAATAAATATAATAAAATCCTGTTCCTTGGTGAATGTGAATAAATATGAATAAAATTATACAAAGTGAAATAAGGCAAACTTATAAAGACAACAGTTACATATAAAATCTTAATTATTTACAAAGTCGGAAGTTGCAAAAAACCTATGTCTAGGAAGTATGAAACAGGCAGTAAGGATGCAAAATTATTATAAATGGATATTATGCTACAGTTATAATCAGAAGTTCTGGTGTATGATTAGTAGGATAATCACAAATGACTTATGAGCTGCATTTAAAATATCAAAAATAAATTAGTGAAAGGGTATTTTTAAGTTTTTATATGTTTGATGAAGAAAATGTCTGATGTTTACTTTTAAAAATTTAAGATGAAAAGACTACAAATGTATGTGCATTTGTACATAGCATACAGTATATAGTACCCAAAATGCATACTAAATTTTAGGGTCATAGGTTTAAAATATATAAACAGTGGAAAGTGCATTTGAAAAGTACAGAAATACCAAGTATTAAATGTAAATGTTTCATTTTAAAAATTAATAACAATATAAGAGGCTCTCTTGGATTACTATGAAATTCACATATTATTCTTCCACTTTATTCTTACTATTTTTTTAAATAAAAATGTATTTTTTTCTATGTATCCCCTGCCCCCCCTTCCCTCCTCCCAATCCTCCCAGTTGGTCTTCAGCCTACTCCTTCTCCATCTGTAGGGGGATTATGTCACATTATAAATAATTGTCCTGCTGATTGGCCAAAGGCAGACAGGAAGTACTGGTGGGGCCATCAGACTAAGAAAACTCTGGAAACAGGAAGAGCAGGGCATAGATGCCACACAGATACCAGACAACCCAGAAGATGCAGAGGATACCTATGTTGCTCTGACAAAAGGTACGGAGCCACATGGCTGAACAGGATAAGAATCATGGGTTAGATTAATAGTAAGAGCTAACAAGTTATATGCCTGGCCCAGCCCCAGGTTAATCAGCATAAAAATATTGTAAATACCTGTGTGTCTCCGTGGGACTTTGAGACTGTGAGACTGGGGGTCTGCAGGTCTGCAGATCCAAACCTTGAGGCTAGGCTGGAAAGTCTGGGACAGAAACTTCATTCAGAGACTTCATACAACATTCATTCCCTCTCCCAAAATGGCAAGAAGCCTCAAGGAGAGTGAGCTCAGCATGGTACATTCACTCTAGGCAAGTCCAATTTCCATCAATTTGCCTGCAAATTTTAGGATGTCATTTTTTTTTTCTGTTGAGTACTCCTTTGTGTAGATGTACCACAGTTTATTAATCCATTCTTCAGATGAAAGGCATCTAGGTTGTTTCCAGGTTCTTGCTATTATGAATAATGCTGCTATGAACATAGTTGAACTAATAACTTTGAGGTATATACTTTGAGGAATCACTCACCTCTTACTCTGGAGTGGGGAATCTGTACATCTATTTGCCACTGAGGTTGGTGGGTGATGGTGTAGATTGGGGAATGGGTCAGGGCTTTGGTGCTGGTGGTGTCCAGCAAATGGGGTTTTACTTGGTCTTCTGGCCTGCAGGGGCTTTTCTTGCTGGCCTCTTAGTTTGATGTAGGACTGATATCTGTGGATTTCAGGCTGATGCTGAAGTCACTGGGTGATGGTGTGGATTGGGGAATACAGTGTGGTTTTCCAGCAAGGGATATCCAGCAAGGGATATCCAGCAAACGAGGTTTAACTGGGGCTTCTGACCTGCAAGGTTTTTCCCTGCTGATCTGGATTTAGGGCATAGGTGAGTAGGGGTGGGGATTCAAGTGTGTGTCCCAGGTCCTGAGTTCTGGAGAACAGGATCAGTGCCTGGACTAGGTAGGGTGTCACTCACCTCTTAGTTTGAAGTAGGCCAGACCTCTTTGTGTGTTTATACAAACATCCTGGTAAACAATAACACCTACCTGAATTTTAAAACAGTCTCTTTTATTTTATGAAATTGATCATTTTTCTAATATACAATTATTTTTGTATACAGACTAAGTGAGAATGCAAGGGTTATAAAGACAAAGCCTTTTTATTTGGCCCTTAGATATAATTTTAAATCAAGGTGTTCTATGTATTTTGTACATGAATAGGTTTGTGAAGATAGAAAAATCTTGTTTGATTCTTTCCCCTTGACTCCCTTCCTGAGGTCCCTGAAACTAGCCAAGGTTGACAGAGTTTCGGTTCCGTTGTATCAAACACACTAATGGCAGCTTGTTCAGAACAGAGTTTCGGCTCCATTGTATCACTAAATCAGATGGCAGTTTGCTCAGGGCTCAGATTCTCGGGAAAGCTTTGTTCACAGGATTTATGGCTGCTTGCTCAACTGCACACAAGATGTACTTCCTGAGTTCTTGGGACCAACCTGGTCAGTAGCTTAACCTTCTGGACTTCACTCGGACTTCACTGACCACCCAAGATAAGGCCCTGGGACCACATTCCTGATGTAGCAACCTGGGTGGGACCACCCAGGAAAGCCCTACCATGAGAACTGTTACAACTTCTATCTCACCAGTTGGATGTATCCCTCCCCCTACCCAGAGTACAGTATAAGAATTTGACTCTGAAAGCATTCGGGGCTTTTGGCTTCCACAGTGCCTTGAGCGGGCAAATGTGTGTACCAGTATATCATTCATTAAACTCTTTTTCTTAAAAGTTAACAGTGGTCATTAGCTGTGGACTTGGGATGTCTAGGGGCGCTAAAGTTAGGGGCACCTGCCCGTTACAGGTTCTAAAGAGTAGGAAGCTACAATATGATACTGAAGCTTACAAACTAAATATTTTTAGAACATATCTTAAGTAATTGTTTGGAATCTATTCTCTGGCTGGTGTAATTTTAATTTAAATAAATAAAATTTAAAATATTCTTTTAACACTGCATAATAGTCCACACCTGTTAGTCTAGAATTTAGCAGTCAGAAACAGTATTGCCTGTTTTAAAGGTCAGCCTGGGCTGTAAAGTAAGACTTTTATACAAGAAATCAAAGTAATTAAATATATCAGTAGATAAAAAAATATTGTTTTTAATAAAGCCAATTCATTAGTGCTTATTAATCTGGTATTTAGAAAAGTTTAATTTATATATTATATTAATTCCTTGGTAGTTTTTACTGTGATATGGTTTCTATGTTGTTTTTATGAAGAATAAGAGTATTGCTTGAATTATTTGTTATTTACTTATTTACTTATATTTATTCACTTAGTGATAGCAGCATATCTTCTTTATGAACTTTGGATCTAGTAGCATGATGGAAACTCTCATAGCCTACCTTCCTTGGAAACAACAAAAAGACACCACATTGGCTGTGGCTCCTATGATCCTTGACCCAATATTTCAATGTAGTTTTAAATCTTGTGGCTGCAAAACTGAAGATAGAAAACCAGTTCCACCACCTGCTGCTGCTGCTTTGGATGATATCACTGAGCATTTGAAAAGATGCCTTCTCAAGCCCAGCATGGGGGAAACTGCTGTCTTCTGTGAGAAAAACAACCTGGGCTGCATACAGCACCTGGCTGTGCCTTGCACTTGCCTTCTGGCTTCATTTTCAATGTGTGTTCCTGGCTGAAAATTCCATCTGATCTCTGTTCCTCTCTGTGTTCTTTTGCAACCATCTCTCTTATACTGCAACATATACATATAAAGCTTAAATACCATCATTTTTTAAAACACCACCTGTATGTAAGACTTGATGCCTTAAACTTCTGTCTTAAATTCTTTCTCCTATTTTTAATTCACTCTATATACATATAACATCAATTATCAAGAACTTATATTTCACTGTGACAACTGATTTATCATTGGCATACGCATCTGCCGTTTTGCCAGCAAAACTGAAATACTGAATTGTACTGACTTTTGTAGTCTCCACTTCCCCCAGTTCAATAATAACTGTACAGCTGTGTGTGGCTAACGTACCTGCATTTATTTTTATTAACATTATTCCTCAGGTTTTTTTTTGCCATTTATTGAACTTATATTGACAGCTAGAACTACAAATTTCCAAAGGAAGTCCTGACAAATAATAGCTTTAATTTATTTGAGAAGGATTTTTTTCATACTCAGTATCAATAATATTAGAATTTGGATGAATATAATATTGAAATAATATTCACTCCATTTTACACATCAAATATCCCATCAAATATCTTATATATGAAAATCTTGAAAGAATAACACAATAAACTATTCTATCCTAAAACAGGTATTTTAAGATCAAACATTTTTTCTTACTCAAAAGAGAAAAATTGAAAATGGTAAATTATTGTATTTCAGTCTAGAGAGCAATCGAAGATTAAAATACATAGTGATCAGTTTGAAAAAGAAGTATATATGACATAAACAATATTATTGACACAACATGAATCAGAGTAACACATAGCTTATAAATCAAGGAGAGTTTTCATGTAGGAAGGGGAGGAGAAGATGAAGTAATTATATTACAGTCTCAAAAATGTTAGAAATTTTATCTGGGAACTCTTAGACATTACTATGAAAAGCTAATAGTAAACAATGCCAATATATAACTTACAAGAGACATTAACTTTGACAAGACTTACTGCAATTATCTGTACAATGAAACTTTTATTAAGAATACATTCAATGTCCTCAAAATAAATAAATATAAATTGTCAAATCTTATTTGTAACATTAGAGGATAGTGGGTTACATACATATTAGTAGAAATAGTTGAGTCAAATATCATTGGGGAGCACATGGAGTGATTGGAGAGATGAAAGGTGTGGGAGGAAATGTAATTAATTTTAATTAAAATGTTTGATTATTAAAAACTAAACAAAGTCTATCAAAAAATAAACAACAATATTTCCTTAAAAGCTTCTTACTCTCAAATACTTTGTCACAGCAATGGAAATCACACACACACACACACACACACACACACACACACACACACACACACACATACACACAATCTTCTATATATCAGATAATGATATTGATGGTGATGAAGGATATAGCCATTGAAACAAGAAAAGTGAAGTAATCAGTACAGTCTATTTAAACTTATTAAAATTAAAGTAAACAGAGCCATGTAAGTACCTCTAAGTCCATCAGACAATTGCGAACAGAGTTGTTCCCTAATGCCTTTCTTTGATTTTGAAATCTTTGTTTATAAGTTTTGAAATGCTAAACTTGTCTTATCCTATGATGTATGATAATAAAAATGAGTATTATTTATATACAATCATAAAAACAATGTTTTATAACTGACTAAAATATATATTTTTTATTTATTATTTATTTTTTTTGTAAGTGATCTTGAGGTGAGTCTTTGGAAAATTCAATAATGCTCCCACACACGCTGCTGCTAGAACTCCTGTTCATTTGTTTGAGTTTGCTGAGAAACAGAGATCACTTATTATTCTTTCACAAATAATTACTATGGTACATGGTCACTTAATTATTAAAACTGTCTTTCTCAGTTCAATAAGCCTTATCAGTTGCATTATCAACACCCGTTTGTGGCTTTTTGTGTTGTGACTACTAATAAACTTTAATGCCCATGATTTTGTCACATACCGTGATTTTTGACCACTGGCCTAGGTGGTCATACACATGAGGACAGCATTGCAAAGTTTGACATTTTAACATGTCTCCTAAATAATTTTAATCAAATATCTAACAGTTGTTTTGGGCAACATTGACGTATTACATTCTTGTAAGGCTTATAAACATAAGGAACAGAAGCAACACCATTTAAATGACTGACTGGGAGAAGAACTGAGAACATTTTATGAGATAGTAAATAATTAATGAATCGAGTTTCAAAGAACTAATTCTGACCTTTGTCACATTGAAAGGCTCACTGACAAGCAGACATAATTTACTTTAGTGTCTTGTCAAGTTTGTGGACCTCAGAAATTATGATACCTCTTTGCTCTCTATATACTGATTAAAGAACCAATTTCCACAAAAGAGACCCTGAAGACAACTATTCTTCACAGAGATGCATCATTTCAAAGTAGCAACCGTAGAAGAACAAAAATTAAAGTAGCTGAGCCATACACAAATATGTAGAAGAAGGCAAATATTCAGAAAAGATTCATCACTCTTCTGGATGACATTGTGATTCAGGCCCCTGGAGATTTAAGCCCAAATTGACTGGCACAGTCATAACTAGATTACTATCAGTTTTTATAGAGAACCAGAAGATAAGGAAAGATTGTTTAGAATGGCTCTGAGCACTAACGAGATATGTTTTTTCTAAAGTTGGTTTTAAGTGTTTTATGTCAGAAGCATTACAAGTCGATGAATACACATTTGGAAGTTACAGTTACATGTATGGGTGTGCATACATTTGCTTCCTTGGGCTATAATGGATTAAGTGATGTACTAAGAATTGGATTAAATTTTTAATTAAATATGCTGAAGAATAAGTGACGTGCAGAAGTTGTGTGTTGTTAATGTATATATTTTTGTAAGCTTTAATGCTAGAATAACTTTACTTATGGAACAGGCACAACATTAAAGATATATGCATATTCCCTCAAATGTTTCTCTGTATTTAATTTTTCATTCTGCTGTACCACAGAACTCTAGACTGAAGACAACCCAGCATGTCAAATAATCTCACAGTGGCTAAATTTTTTTCCCATAGTTCCCAATAACCATAGTATTATTTTTATGGACTTTTAGTCTTTTATTGCTTTGGTCTGTTTGTGCTATTATGACACAATACTCGAGACTAAGTATTCTGATACACACACACATATATGTAATAGAAATATATTGTTGTCTTTGGATTTTCTACAATTTTTGAAAACTTGAAATTCAAAGATCAAAGAACTTGAGAGTCTATGAGAGATGAAGCCTTCTTGCTGTGTTTTCTGTGAAAGAAGAAAAAGGATGTGTGTTTGTGTGTGTGTGTGAGAGAGAGAGAGAGACAGAGAGACAGAGACAGAGAGAGAAAGTGAGAAAGAGCATTAATGGAATTGTGCTGGTCAATGTCTCATCACTCTGAAAAAAGATATATGAAAAAATACTTGAAAGAAGAAAGATGTATTTGACTTATGGCTTCTGTGACTTTGGTAACAAACAGATGCTGTGTTGCTTTTGACCAATGGCAAATCATTCCAGGAAAACTTCCTAACCTTATTGTAGCCATTTAAGTTTAGAGTTTCAGAAGGGGGTTGAGAGTAAGAAACATATTTTCAAAGTACATCTCCCAGTAAACTAATGTCTCTCAATGAAGGTACTTCTCACTTCCTATTGTTTTCCAATAATGGCATCATTTGATGAATTTATCAAGTGGACAATACACTGATTAGGCCACAACTTTCAAAACTGACTGACTTCTCATATTCTCATTGTTTGGCTTCAGTACCTTAACATGTGACTCTATTAAGAGAACAAACATATTGTATCAACATCATAGTATTAGGCAAACTCATACCTTTCATCAGGAACACAATCTTGCAATAATTAACCTGTTTTCAGCGATGATTCTATACATCAATTCAAGATAAAAATACCCTCATGGACTTTTGTCCTTTTATAACCACTGTATCTCAACCATATGACATTTGATATTAGGATTTCAGCACATTGGTGGTCACATTTAAACTATAGCAGGCAACTGAGAGAAATATGTAGTATGAGTTTTGTTCTGGCTTAGTCATCACTATAAGGGTCTCCAATTCAAGTGAGAAAGAACTTTTGCAGTTAAGATTTAGGATTTTCCATGGAACACACACACACACATAAAGTTCCATGTGTATTTCTGTGTATGTTTATCCAACTTTACATGTCTATTTATCCCTCAATAGAAATACATAAATGACTTGAATATTTACCTGAATAAGATGTATGACATAGAAATGTCAAGAAATAGTTGAAAAAAGATGTTTAATATTGCCAATCCTCTGATAAATGCAGTTCAAAATTACGATATAACATATCAGTTAGAAATTTATTATTCAAAGAAATAGAACTAATAAGGAAATGGTAGCAAAGATATGCTGTCAAAGACACATAATAATGCTAAATAATATAATATGTCTTCTGTGGAACATATTATGGTGTCAAAAAGAAATAATATGAAACATCTATTTTTCCTGGCATAGCCTACTTTTAGTATGTATACAAATCAAGATTTCTAAAAGACATCTGCCCTCCCGAGCTGTAATTGACAATTGCAACTCTATAGAAGTTTTATAGTATTGATAGAGAATTTCTACATGCAGACTTGAACAATTTAAATTTAAAATCTAACCCCACAAACAACCCAGTATTATCTCTACCGTAATTTATTTTATTTTTACAAGATCTGTCAGTCTTCTCAGCTCTTATAAAATTGTTCTATCTTCTTTGTATACACTTAATCCCCTAGTACTTTTATTCTTTCTTGGGAAATGATGATCATTTTACCAGTCCCCAGAAAGAATGTGATTCTGTTCTCTGGTAATCCAGGCTGATTTCATTAAATACGCAATATACTACCACATGTAATTTATTTGTTGCAAAGATAATTATTTACTTTTTTCTTTTTATTTAGATTTCCAAGAGGAACTAATCTCTCCACAATATACTAATAACCTAATAATATAACAATAATAAGAATGTAGAAAAACACTACCAAAACAGTCTTTATTTTAATGCATATCTGAATTTTTTCCCTTGCCCCATGTAAGGCTGTATACTTCTATATAGGAGATGTTCCTGTACAAACTCAAGAAATATCTGAATTAGTTGTTGAAATTGCTAAGTCATAATGATCACCAATATGGAGACAGGAGAAGTATCACTGGTTTTTGGAGAAATAATATACATAAATACTAACTTTAATATAGTTAATAGATCCATACCACAGACTGCTGAGAAATGAACCACATCATAGATAGTCTCTTGGAGCCATTTAGAAACAATAATATTACAGCATAGGATTTTCATGTGAAGAAGAGGAAAAATACAGACAATTATGATTAGAAAATTTTGATGTGATATATGACTTGTTAAGTTAATTAATAGGCCCATATCTTTTATCAAAATACATATTTTGTTTTCCACTAATATGTATAGATTTGTGTATGCATATATATAGTGTATATACCTATCATATTTACGGTAATGTATATTTTGTATGACTAAATTTAATTTATTATTCATTCTATGTGTATTTGCTAAATAAAGAATGTTAACATTTGATAAATTTGGGTTTTCCAGGTATTTGGCATGAACTACCCACAGAAAGGATCCTTGATAAAACTAATGGGAAAGAAAAAAAAAATTACGTATAGCCTACACAATAGAAATCCAGTAGATACAATTGCTAAAATTTATCCTGTAATTTTATGTACATGTAATATATGTCTTTAAAAGGTTATAGAAAGGAAAATGGCTTGCAAATAAAAGAGAGATAATGTTGAATATTAACAATTAAAATATATTTGTCACTATGTTCTGAAATTCACTTTTTCAGATCAGGTCTTACTCTGTTGCACACATTGACCTCTGAACTTCTGCATCTGAATGACCTTGCTCCCTCATCTTCTACAATGCCTGGGTATAGCTGCTGCATGACACTACACATCATTTTTGTATTTTATCTTTGTCATATGTTCTTAGTAAGAAAAACATGAGTTGATAAATGAATCACAAAGAGGATCCAGTGAATAAAAGGTTATGATATAATGCTGCATCTGCATATTCTGTATAGTGACAGTAAAAATACTGGCATGAAGCATTAGTATTTCATGAGGTTTCATTACAATGCATATTAAGATACATATATTCCAGTTTTCATTCTTAAATGTTTCACTGTGCGTAAGAATTATATGATATATACATCTCCTTTCATTACATTTCTATAATCTTAGAATTTTATTGCATATGTTTTAAGCATTAACTAGATACCTCATATCTTTTAATTCAAATCTCTGCATTAAAAATAAAACTAAATGAAATAATTACAAATATAACCTTACTAAGTATCAAATAAATCCTTTAGTCATTTTTAGCTTTTCAAAATGATGCTGATCTTCAAAATCATATACCTATGTTTTACAATCCAAAAGTATGTCTCATAATTAAAACATGTATTTCACCTGTGTTACACTCACTGAGAGATTTCTAAAGCAAGCTGGACAATATTTGCTTTAAAAACATTTGTAATTTTGGATGAATACTTGCTTTAATGAACATCACTGAATACCCACACATCATTAAATGAGAGTCTCTTTATTTTTAGAAATTGGAAAATCATAAAATGAATATGATCTTGAGACATTGGATCATAATTTTATTTTGTAATGAACCTGTTTCTCAAATAATTAGACTGCTGTAACAACAGTATTTAGTCATTAAAACACAGTTTATTTAAGGAGTTGACTAACAGAAAACAAATACATCAAAACAGAAAGTTTCACACAAAAAGTTTCTCTGACTTTCCAGAGAGCACAGAGTTAACCCAATTTGTCCTGTTGTGCTGAGGATTAATTAACTTAAAAAAGATTTAGTATTTTTTTTAAATTTAGAATAATTTTTTATTAAATATATTGGAGAATGTGTTCCCTCCCAAAACTCTTTTCAGATTATCTCTACTTTGTTACCCACCTAAATCCACACCCTTTTCTTCTCTGTTTTATGGTAAAACACACAGGTTACATTCTGCTCAGTTATAGGAAACCTGCTCTTATTTGAAGGAAAATTGAGGGGCAAGAGATCTGGGGAAGAAAGGAGGTGGAGAAAGGCCTGGGATGAGGGAGGGAGAAGAGGTTGTGGTCCAGTCATGGTGCATTGTATGAGAGAAAAATAAAGAAAAGAAAAACAAATGTAAAAATAATAAAATAAAACAATAGACCAAGTATCTAAGAATCTCAAGAAAATGTTCGCAGTCTAGTAATATTAGTTTCTAGAGAAGTCTCCTTGTTTTATACTCATGTTACAATATACATATTATGGGAATTTGTTGACATTGACAAATAATACATTGCTGCTAAAAAAAAAAATATGGACAATGTAAGGCTTGATTCTTTTTAATGAATTCCAACAACTAAAAATTTACTTTCATGTACAGCTATGATGTCCCTTTGTAATCTTATTGCATTATTAACTTTCATTCACTTAATATTCCTTAAATTTCAGTTTTTTAATCATTGTGCTTTAAATTATTTAAAGGTTACCTTTTTTTCTGCACCTTACCTTAACTATCCTTGCTCCTTTATCGAAAACAGAAATTTCTCACTATTTTCTTTTTTGAACTGGGCAACATTTCTGTGTATTAGCAACTCCTCCTTGTTCTCATAGAAATTTGTCTTTGTCTTAAAGCTTTTCTCATGTTCTTAATTACAGAATTTGTAATAGGATATTGCTCTTGTACACCATAAAGATTTGTTACTTGTATAATAAAACACCTATTGGTTAATAGCCAGGTAGAAAAATACAGCTGTGACAGCCAGACTATTCGAATTCTGAGAAGAGGAAAGGCAGAGACATAGTCGCCAAACAAGCACAGAGGAAGCAGTTGAGAATGTTGGAGAGAGAAAAGGTACTAAGCCACTTGGCTAAACATTGTAAGAATTATGAGTTAATTTCAGCCTAAGAGCTACTTAGTAATGTGCTTGAGCTACTGTCCCAGCATTTATAATGAAATGATCCTTCCAGTTAATTATTAGGAAGTGGATACTGGGTATTTGGGAGGTGTTGGTGGGATAGAAACTTCTGTCTACAGCTACTAATGTAATTGCTTTGCTCACTTAACTGCAAGCTCCTCACAAAGTCATTCTGTCACACATTTGACTTTGTCAAAAAGATGACCTAGAGCAGCGTTCTGCTTCTGCTCAAAAGTCAGTTAGCAAGATTAATGGAAGTTTGTCTTCTCAAGATCCTGCAAATGAGTGGATCATTGAGTAGGATGTCTGAGAGTATTAGTGCAAAAAACACACCATTAAATAACATTGTCCCCTAACTAAGAACGATGCCATTATATATGTGATTTTATTTTGAATTAATTTTTTGAGGTCTATAAGTTTTGCATAGTATATATTACATGGCTCGTTGGTTTAGGTCAAACATAATTCTCATGGATAATTTCTGTCCATTTGTCTCAACAAATGCAATCAATTTAAAGTTATTATTTTGTCAAAACTATTACACAAAGCAATACAGGTTAGCCAGATGACTCCTAATTCCATGTATTCTAAACTAACCAGAGTAATAGGCATAGGTAATTTCAGTGAATATAAAACCAGAAACCAGGGCTAGGGAGATTGCTCAGGGAGGAAAACACTTGCTTCACAAAAGAAAAAGACCAGAATTCAGATTACTAGGACCCAAGTAAATGTCCGACAAACATAGTTGCCTACCTCATATGCAGCACGTACAAGGTGGAGGCAAGGAATACCTGGAGGTTAAAATTCAGCTATATTGACTGAATTGGTGAGTTTTATGTTCAGTGAAAGATTCCACCAAATGCTAGTTTCTGGGCTCCAAGTACACATACACATTTGCATCTATAGGCACACACACACACACACACACACACACACACACACACACACACACACACACACAGGAGGACAGTGTATTACAAATAACTTTGTCAAGTCTAGGCATCATTCTACACCTGGCATGTGAATGCTGGCATCTTGAAAATGAAAACCGTATGAGCATTCTTAAAGCCTGAATTCTGACAATGAATAAAATTAATTAAAAATCTGCATTCAACAGAAATGTAAGTTGATTATGTGCAGCTTTTCCTGAAGCTGAAGTCTTCCATTAAAATGAAATAAGTTGAGTTTCAAATTAATCAAGCCAGTCAGTTTTACAGGATGGAGGATCCACTGATCAGCTGCATTCTTGGAAATTAAATAGAATAAAATTATTTTAAACTACTAAAAAAGTGAACAGAATCTTCATGTGTCATTCACAGAAACCCTGGCCTTTTCCACTCCTGACCAACTGATGCCACACAAATGGTGTACTGACATGCAATTGATATTCTGTAAGTTAAAAAACCAGAACTGGCTCTCCATAACACAAACTTGGTACAAGTTACTATGTTTAAATTTTGGGTAGATTTTAAAAATAAAAGTAAATAAAAAGAAATATTCTGCTATCATTTGAACCTATTTGTATATTTATATACAAATCAAACATTGTAACCTTAAATGCAATGAGTAATATAAAATATGTTCAGGTTGTTTGCTTACACAGTGATGGACACAGACTTTGGAAACTATAACACATGCTGCAACTGAGGTTCTTCTCCAGCGACAGCTTGGTTGAGTACCAATCCCCAGTTCTCAGGTTCTTGGCTATAAAATTTAAAAATTACCTGTATCTAATGAAATTTTCCCTCAAACGTATAGAGAGGACATTGTGAGGACTAATCATCAGATTTTTTTTTTCATATGGCTTTATTAAAGACCTTTGTAGGGGACTGTGTTGTTTCCTGGTAAATAATTGTCCCACCCACTGGTTTAATAAAAAGCGCTGATTGGCCAAAGGCAGGCAGGAACTGTGGGCGGGGCTACCAGACTAAGAAAACTCTTGAGAACAGGAAGCACAGGGCAGAATGCCAGAGAGAAGCTGAAAGAAGCAGAGGACAACCATGCTGCTCTAAGAAAAGTTACTGAGCCCCATGGCTGAACAGGATGAGTCATGGGTTAGATAAAGGGTAGAGAGCTAGCAAGTTATATGCCTGGGCCTGAGGCCGATCAGCCTAAAACTATTGAAAGCATCTGTATGTCTCTGTGGGACTGCGGGACTGCGGGTCTGTGGGTCCTAAAGATTGAGGTTAGGCCCAAAAATCTGGGCCAGAAACCTCCTTCTACAGACCTTAATATAGTACTGGCATATAGTAAGCCAGAAGAAAGTAGCAATAATAGTTGTGATTTAAATGGTTACTATTGTCATCATTACAATGAATATTACTGAGTTGAAAACTTGAAACTCAATTAGCAAAAATGTAGAAGCAATCCCAACTATAGGCAGTCTCCATGTTCATAACTTACCCTTTTTCTTGGTATCTTAATAGAATCGAATAGAACTATAATTGTATAATAGCAAATAAATCAAAGTCATCTTCATGATCTCCTAATTACATACAAATGGTAGACAGTGAGAACAAAGAGATCATGGGCTTTTTCTAAACTTCAATGGCATTTCAGAAGACTTTAAAATATTTATTTATTCATTTATTTAATTTGGAAGATATCCTCTCACTAAGAAGTCCAGGGTGGCCTGGAATTCTCTGTTTGTTCTCAAGTGTCTAGGAATTCGCAGAGTTACCCTGTCTTTAACCTTCTTTTTAATGCTCAATTTGACCTTTTATAGTATATATACACCAAAATACTATGTTATATGAGTTTACTATAATTTCAGTTTCTCAATTATAACTCAAAAATTCCACATAAATATCTAAAACCTCCTATAATAAACCACAAAATGAACACAGTATGTTTATTATAATTTAGTTCAAATGACATCAGTAACACATAGTTTTATGAATTCTACTCAGTCTGACACAAAACACCAATTAAAATACTAATAATAATATTAAATGGTTAAGTATAAAAATAACTTTAAAAGGTATATTTTATATACAACTATTTAATAAATATTAAAACATTTGTTCTCATAAAAATAAATTCCAAATTTATGCCTAAAATAAACATTTAAATCCATAGAATTTCCAAACTTCAGTGTAGGGATTTAATAAAAGCTCCAGAAGTGTTGGAGATATAAGAGGGATCTACCCACAGTCAGTCTAGGAGAATCAGAGAGTGGTGATTCACACCTTTAATCCCAGCACAGGAATTATCCTGGGAGTGGTGACCTAAGCCCTTAATCCCAACTGAGCTGAGGTCATTTTAGTTTACAGAAGGAGTTCCAGGCTCCCAGACAGTCAGTGGTGGGGCCACGCCTTAATTTACCAAGAAAGTATTTAAGATGGGCATAGAAAGACAGAAGTGAAAGGAAGCCAAGAGAAGCCAGGCTGAGGAAGCTGGAAGACAGCTGGTAAGATTTGACTGTTGTGTTTGCTCTCTCTGATATCTCCGACTTTCTCAGATATCTGGCCCTGAGCCTCATTTATTCGTGCAACACTTCAGAGTAAGGTACTAGTTGGAATTAGTCTAGACATGACTGTTGAAACAGTCCTGGAAAATCATTAATACAACATAATACCTTCTATGTCAAGGTAGCTAATCACTTATGATGTGTGCACGCTATTATGATGGGCCTGTATATATATATATATATATTATGTGCAATATTTTACAATATTTCAACAACATATGGAAATGAAGTTTCAGCTGATAAACAGAGTGCCAGTACAGTTTAAGTAATTTCAGAACAATGAACATTTATACTAGATCATTAATTTTGGGAATTAGTCTAGACATGACTGTTGAAACAGTCCTGGAAAATCATTAATACAACATAATACCTTCTATGTCAAGGTAGCTAATCACTTATGATGTGTGCACGCTATTATGATGGGCCTGTATATATATATATATTATGTGCAATATTTTACAATATTTCAACAACATATGGAAATGAAGTTTCAGCTGATAAACAGAGTGCCAGTACAGTTTAAGTAATTTCAGAACAATGAACATTTATACTAGATCATTAATTTTAAAACATGCCAAATGAAGAACTTAATTATAATACAAACTAATATGTGAAAATTTTATTATGAATACCTTTTATCATTCACAAATATGTTATATGGTAGTTTGAAACTCAAAGCGTAACATAGTTCTTTAGTATTTAGAAATTAAATCAAGATAGAATTGTGTGAAATATGATATATATGTTCAAATTAGAAATTTGTAGAACATTTAAATTTATATGAAACAATAAATATCTGATTTTTCTTAAATATTCATTGCATTGCTATACTGATGAGAAAATTATTTCATGCTTTTAGAAATACAAATGAAATGATTTGTTCAATGCCAGTTTGAGATTAAAAAAGTAGGTAGTGGAAAGTAATATGTATAAAAATATGAGTAAAAGATTCTTAGTTCATTCTCAGACACATGAAAAAAACATTAGAATATTTTTGTGTTTTATTGGGATACAGTCTTGGTGCTGTACGCAGGTTCCCATTTCTATTAATCTATTTCCTAGGCAGAAAAATGTATTTCCACAAAGATTTCTAAACATCCCTGTAGGTCAAGCAGATGATTGAAGTAAGAAAGTAAAAATTTTTTTGAACACCAACAAAAATATCTACATCTTATTAACATTTTAAAATATAGCCGTTTTATACCCCATTTATAAATTTTATTTATATTTCCATGTAAAAAAATTTTTAAAATTGATATGAAAAATACATTATGAAAAAAACTTTATACAAATTAATATATTCATTGAAATAAGAATACTTGGAAATTACAAAACCAGAATCTCCCAGAACCTTTCAGTTCTGATTTTTAAAAAAGGCACTTTATAATAGCATCAAAATTGTCAAAATGAGAGATAGTGAATAAACCCAAAATTATCCTTTTGTTTTTGAAAGAAAAATAAATTTAATTAGGCTATTTTGATTTTCAGGGAAGAGTTGGAGTTAATTAGAATGTCCTTTCACCTGCCTCAAATGTGGGTAGTATTTTCTTACCCAGAAATATTGAAAACCTATTATTTAAAAGCACTGGAACATCTTCAGAGAAATAGTAGAATTTGTAGTGAATCATAAGAGTGTATTAGCCATATACTTTTTCAAGAAGCATGAAGAAAACTGAACAGAAATCCCCAAAGCAATCTGGGAAACCATAGATCAATTTCAATCTCACTGCAAAGTGTTTGAAAGAAGAGTTAGTCACCAGTAAAATGCATTATATATGGCTCACTTCTTTCCTGGTTTGTAGGATAACAGAATAACTGTAAATGACCACAGTTTTATAAAAAGATAACAAAGAAACTACGAATATTCAGGATACTTAATAGAAAATAATGTTCATTTAGTGAGCATTTGTTAAAATTTAAAAAAAAATCATTGTTTTAAATCCCGTCAAACTGATATTTGACATCATTAAAAAATTCAAACATCCCTTTCCCCTTATTCCCTTAACCATTTTGCTTTGAGGAAGCTGCTCTATTGTCAGCGTCTTGAGATGGGACACCCTCATTATGAGCTTCCTCACACACTGGTGAGGGGAGCTTTGAGTGAGGGATGGTGAAGCTATGGAATTAAATGTTAAAGTAATTATAGAAAATACTTGTCTATTTACTCTTTAAAAAGGAAATGACTCAGATAGCTTGCTATTAAAGTTGCTGATTCAATATGATATTGCATAAATGTCATTATAATATTGCACATAAAAGAGGGTATACCTGTGCTCCACTTTCTAATGTAATTATTGCAACAGAAGAAGGAAGCTTATGATCATAAAAATACCATTGATTCCATGACCTTTTATTCTCAGTTGGCTACAAATATTTCTGTTTCTTTAGATTCATCTGAAATATAGGGGAAGTTTTGCTATATTGAATGAAATCATAAACCTATAAAGCAATGTGTACATAATGACTACAAAAATTGGCCTACATCCATATAAAATATAGAATTTTGATGATTAAATAGATTTAATTTACATAAAATAAGCCGATATCTATATAAAATGAACATATTTTGAGTACTTAAGGAAATCGCTCATGCAGACTAATTTTAAAAGCAGCAATGCTATAACCCTTAAAACAGCAGTCATGTTAAGTTGCTTAAAAATATCGACATTCTTGAACCCAGTTCAATTTAAAGGGCAATGAATTTTTAAAATTTATTTATTTATTCTACAGCCTAGCTACAGTTTTTCCTCCCTTGTTGCCTAACAGACCCCCACCCACCCACCCACACACACACTCCCCCACTGTTCCCACACCCAATTCCTTCCTCTGTTTCTGTTCTGGAAAGGGCAAGTCTCCCATGGTTATCAACAAAACTTGGCATATCTAATTGGGTGTTATTTTAAAATTTTCATTGAATTTTTTATTATTCATTTATAATATACTTTATTTATTTATTTATTTATTTATTTATTTATTTATTTATTTATTTATTTATGTGGGGGAGGAGTAAGCCCTGAGTGAATGTGTAACGATTAGTTAAAGTTTTAATTGAATGTGTACTGTTGACATAGGCAGGGCCATGTTAAGGACATCAATGCCCAGCTACGGGAGTGGACAAGCCTTCCTCTACTCTCCAGGCACAGAGAGATGGCAGAATCTTCATCTGGCATTAACTGCGTGTGCAAGTCAAAGTGTAGAGGAATGATTATCCAGTGTGTGAAAAAAAACAAAACAACAACCAAGCAACTGACTAACCAACCAGCCAGAAACCTAACAACTACAGTTAACTGCAGCTTCCACCTCTTGGATGGAGGCATTCTGAGTGAGCAATCTACCAAGACCTTCTACTCAGACTAGCTAATTCTTCTGGTGCTCTATGCAACAGAAAAAGATAAAGGTGCTGACTTTGCAGGTTGATGTGTTTTCGGTGTTCTTCCACAGGAGAGCTTTACCAGCCCCATCTCATCTCAGCGTGTCAGTCCCTTTTGATTTGTCCACTGTCCAATCAATCAGTTTAAAAAGTCTTTTATGTTCTGGTCAAGGAATATTACTAATATTTCTCTCTTGTTCTTTCTTTCTCATGTTTGCACATGTATACTCCTCAGCAGTGTATATGGAGGTAAGATAAACGTTCTTGGAATTCTGTTCCTTCCTTTTGATATATGGGATTCTTGGAATTCTGTTCCTTCCTTTTGCTATATGGGTTTCTGGGTTTAATCTCAAGTCTTTAGTCTTGGCTGCAAACATTTTTCCCTGCTGTGCCACCTCTCTCTCCAGCATAAGAAACAGTTTCTTAAAGGTAAAAGTTTCCAAATAGTAAGCATATACTGTTGAGTCATACTCAAAAGAATGATGCACATAAAACTAAGAGAAACTCCAGAAAGAAAAAAAAAAAGGGGGGCAGAGGGTCTTTACATCAAGGGTATTATATTCCCTGGATTGTTCTTGGATATGATTTTGTGTCTTCTTTGTGAAACATTTGTTGACATTCAATTTATAAAACATGTTTATTCTTGTTGGATGTCAGGGCATAGCTATAGAACCTAATCTGGTCAGTGTACCCTGAATCTGGATATAACCTGCTTTACTTTCTTGCTTTCCCAAATATAACCCTACAGTACCTGATGGGCAATTGTATTTAATTCAGTCTGTCCTGAGAATGTTCTGGGAAAGGGTTGAACTGTTAATTTTTTAATAGGTGCTGATTGTTTAATAGGTGACTAATGTTTATTTACCTTTTTCTGATCATGTTTTTTTCTGAACCCAAACAATCTTCCTTGTATCACTGCTTTCTTTGTTACATTACTGTATAACAGTACACTGAAACCTAAGGGGTCTACAGCATTATATGGTAGTCGGCTACGTTGTTTCAAGTCCTCAGATATCCAGTCTGAAAGACAAATCTGCATAGATTAATGAAAGTCTATAACATACACAAATTGAATAGAAGTAGAGCTGTATGTGGGATCAGGAGATAAACAGGAACAGAAAAGAAAATAAATAAACGAGAGGGCTATGAGGGTATGGGCAGTATAAATTATGTGTTAATATGAAAAAGATCTTCCTATAGCACAGCACCGTGAGCAATTAATTTACACAATGAGGAAAAACACAGAGTTCTGAGTGGGGC
>JARWLC010000007.1:45575840-45886849 GCA_033318265.1 Phyllotis vaccarum
CATACCTGCATACATACCCTGCATACATATGCACATAAAAGAAAAAATCACTATGGTAAAAATAACCAAAATCAGGGGAAATGAGCTGGAGGAGATGGATGATGTTCCCTTCAATATGTCCAGGGCTGCACAGAGAAAGGGGGGGAGGGGTGCTGGCTCATAATCTACCATTTTATTCAGTCTTTCCCAGTCAATATTCAGCATCCTAGAGAATAGCAGATCTCTGAGAGTGCTTCATTTCCAGAGAGGTTGAATTCTGTTTTAGATATTTATGAACTACTTACAAATGATAAGGTTTAAGCCACAGAAAGTAGAAACTACAGAAAAATGAATGCCATTTTGTGCTCCTACCTAGATTGACCCACTATTAGTTTCTCATCATATCTTTGCCATCTTTATTTCTGCCCTCCTTCCAGATCATTCAAGTATTGGCCACTGTTGTGTGAACTCTAGTTAACATATAATGAAAGGCTGGAACCAGATATTGGGGCAAAGCTGGAATATCAGAAACAAACCCCAGCCACCTCCTCAGGCCTGTCTCCAGGGTCCTCCAGCTGATGCCTCTGGGAAAGCTGAAAGACCCTCTTCTCTTGCTCTGCCCAGCTCTCTTAACTTCCTCTCCACATTCCTAAAGCTTGGAGGATTAAAGGCGTGGCTCTTCTCTCCCTGACCTGGCTTGGTTCTGTGGTTAACTGATATTCCAGATTAATTTTATTAAATATCTATCACCACAGGCCACAGCCTTTAAAAATGTGCCTTTTGATTCCTGGAGAGATGGCTCAGGGGTTGAGAGCATTCATTGCTCTCTCAGAGAATGTAGGCTCAGTTAGTTCCCAGCACCACATGGCAGCTCACAACCGAAATGCAGTTCTCAGGGACTTGATGCCTCTTCTGAGTTCTGTAGGTGCTCACAGATGGTGCTCACACATACATGGGGAGAACACTCACATAAAAATAGGTGTTTATTTTTAGCTAGGCATTGTAACAGTTGGTGCCTGTAATCACACTTCAGGAGGCAGAAAGGAGGATCACTCCGAGTTTAAGGCCTATCTGGACTTGTCTGTAAACAAATAGAGAGAGAGGGAGAACAGATCAGGGTCTTGAACAAGAAGACGAGCACTCCACTACTTGGGTCACAGTATCTGCAACCCTGTTACTTTCAAGACTTAGCTACTTCCCCCCCCCCCCCCCTTGGAATCAGGATATTCAGATTAAGCCTGTCTAGCCTCTGAGTAATCCTTGAACGGTGCCTTCTAAATTTCTAAGATTCATGTGGTCGAAGATAAAATATTCTACTATTAAGAGAGTTTAATACCCTGGAAACTAAAGGAGTACTATTCATGAATAAAAAGAAAGTTTAAATACATATCTCCGTGGTGCTCTTCACTTTTATTTGATGAGCAGTTTGGGAAAAAGAATTTTTTTTTTTCTTTTTGTGAGGAAGAGGTGCTGCTGGAAATTGAACTCAGGTCCTCTGGAAGAGCAGTCAGTGTTCTTAACTGCTGAGCCAGCTCTCTCCAGCCCCTCATTTTATTTTTAAATGTATGGTTTTTGTATTTGTTAATTTTATATGTGTGTACACACTCATAGCACATATAGAGACAGAGGAGAGCTGTGGGAGTGATTCCCTCCTCCCATGTGGGTCCCAGAGACAGAACTGGGGTTATCAGGCTTTTTAGGAAGTGTCTTAACCCACTGAGGCCTCATGACAGCCTGGAAAATGCACCATTTTAGATGGAATTTGTGTTGGCCCCTCATGTCGGTGTTTGGAAGGCTTCTTAGGAATTTAAAACCGGTAGGTTGGGAGTGTGTGGCCTGCAATCTTCTAGTCTGGGTCTGGCTTCAGGAGCAGGAGCTATTTCTTTTCATTTTTCTCTTTTTCAGGAGATTTTGATGAATTCACTCAAGATAATAATGACATCATATTGAAAGCCATAGCCGACGACCTTCGGAGCTGTTTGCCCCCAGAGGCTATGCTTGGCTCAGAACAGCTAGCCCTTCAGAAAGTAAGTGTGGTGAACCAAATTCGTTTTCCTTTGTTCCTCTAGAAATCCCTCTTCCCTGACCCCGTACTTTGTAGTCTCCTTAGCTGTAAATTGAGCTTTAAGCTTAGTGTTTCAGTCACATCCCCCCATCTCTTGAGACTTCAGCCTTTCAATTCCCTGGTACTATGGAGTACTGTTGTGCCAACAAGTGTTTTTTAGAGAGTGCATTTATCAGCCTCCTGAAAACAAAATCAAGAGTTAACAGTCGGGCCTTTCCATCTTTCCATCTATGAACATCTGATCAGAGGAATTAATTCCTGTGTTGTTGCTTTTGGGGGGTTACATTAGAGAGCATTGTTTGCTTATTTAATAAGTTGATCAGGTTTCATTGCTCAGGTCTTACTCTTTGGTGCTGCTGGCCTCAAAATTGAAGCCTCGGGTCTCCCAAGCCCTGGGGTTACAGGTCTATGTCACCACACCCAGCTCAACATTTCCTTAGTATATGGGTCCTGTGAACACTGAACAGTTCTTAGGAAGTGCTCACTCCTTCACATGGCTCTCAGAAGGGCAAAGTAGAAGTTAAATTCAGACTTTGGAATACAGTTTGGGCTGTTGTTGGTACTGGATTGTAATGAAGTTGGGGTGCTATTAATGTTCTTATCAATACCATGCTATAATATAATGTTAAATAAGGAAAAGTATTTATTTATTAATAATTGATCTATAGCTTTCAAAAAAATACTGTGAAAGTTTTTAAAAGGAAAATGAATATGAACATGATAGCACATACTTGCAGATCAAGCACTTAAAGGCTAAGGCAGGATTTCTGGGAGTAAAGGGCAGCTGTGGCTACATTTTTATATTTTTAATATGTATAGCAGGTATTATATATGTATGTGTGTGTGTATATATATATATAAAATGAGGTTTTTTAATTTTATTTACCTGTTTATTTCTATGTGAGACAGTTTCACTATAGCCTTGGCTGGCCTAGAACTTGCTGTGTAGACAGGCTGCTATCAAACTCAACACAGGTATCCACCTACCTTTGCCTCCTAAGTATTGGGCTCAAGGCATTCGCCACTCTGCCTGGCCTGTTTTGTGTTCTGATACAGGCCTTGAATGTATTGTATAGTCCAGGCTGGCCTCAAACTCCTCAGGCACTCCTGCCTTAACCTTCCAAATGCTGGTATTACAAATGGAAACCACCATGCCTACAGATAGAAGCTTGAAGTTTTCATAATATTTTAGTAATTTGAAAACTTGGCTCTCTGAACAAAGATGATGGTGCCAAGTATTTTAATGATCATTGACATGTAAGACTTAGAAGTTAGATGTCAGCGTGTTTTATGTCCTTTCAGATTAGAGAGAAAGCTATCAGTGGCTCAGTAGAAACGAGGGAGGGAGCGACACTAAGCAAAACTGACTCAGCAGCGCTGTCTTCCTGTGACTTGTTCTCAGGCCTTGGCAGAACAGCTGCTGCTGTTTTCTTATTTAGCAATAAAAGAGTTCCTTTGTACTTCATTTTCTTTGATGTGTTTCTCCAGATACAAGAGCAGCCAGAACCCACAGTTCACGTTGATGCATTTCTTTACGATGAAGACTTTATTGATTCATTATGTGAGGAAGGAAAAATGAGTAGAAATTACTGTACCGCATGTGGCTCACACCAAACAGCACCTTTGGGTAGGCATTCAAGTTTGCAAAACTGTTAAGTTAGTGGGTTTTTTTTTTTTTTTTTTTTTTTTTCTGTGTCTTGACTGTAAATTTGTAATCAGACTATTGGTCATTTAAAAATAAATAAATAAATAAAAGTTAACCTCTAGCATAGCCATTACAAAAATTAAAAGGTAAGGAAGGAGACTACATAGAAATATTTCCTAAGGGTCAGCCAGAAGTGGGCAGAAGCACTTGCTGATGACCTGGGTTCGATCTTGAGGGCCCACATAGTAGGAGCAGAGAACCAGTTTCCTCAGGTTGCCATGTGCACATTGAGGCACACACCCATGCACTCTCACACAGTCACTAATAAGTAGATAAGTGTGTGGGTGGAAGAACATTTTATATGTTCTAGAACATGGAGATTAGTTTTCTTAGTGTCCTCTCCAGAAGTGTTTAAGCAGGGATAGCTCTTCAGCCCAGAGCCTAAGCAGACAGGACTGAAGACAGAGGACCTGCCTCACACCACATACTCAACAGATACCGCTGTACAGAGTATCTTACTTCCGTGAGAAGTGTAACTTCCAGGGCGTCTGAAGTAGTCTCCATGCTTAACAAGTCAAATAGGAGTAATAAAATATTATTGGGTGGGGTTAGGCAGAGCAAAGCATCCTGAGAAGAGTTTATTTGGGCTTTGTATGACCAGGTTGACAAAGGCTCTAAAGATGACCTTCACAGGGTAGAAAAAGACATGGCTAAGCACTAGAGGAAAAACTAAAATGTGAATAAATGAAATGCCATATACCAAAAGGCTGATTTGTAAACATTTATAGAACTGGTTTTGACAAAATAAAAATCTGAAGACAGGGCTATGTCTCCCCATATAATCAGTTACAAATGACGACTGGACACCCAGAGCTGCTCAAATAACTAATGAATCTCAGGTGTTCGTCACCATGAGTGGCTCTGACTAGTTTGGGAACTCCCCGGAAGGATCACTGGTGTGGAGGGGCTGTGAGGAGGAAGATCTAAGAGAGATGAGGATTGTGGGGACCCAGCCCCTCCCACCTTTGAGCTGTGTAACTCACACAGGCACACCCTCTATTCTCTCCCGGACACTGCTCCACCTGCTTCCATTTAGTTGCCATCTTCTGGTGGTTGTTTTGTTTTGTTTTGTTTTGTTTTGACCGAGAATCTCCCCTTCCTTAGCCATGATGTTGTGAGTCTTTGCATGTCCTCCAGGTCAGACTCTCACGGAAACTCAGGTGAGAAACGTAGACAAGGATAAAAGTGACAGCAGCCAGCCAGGTGTGGTGGTGCCGGCATCAATCCCAGCACCCCAACAGAGAGGCAGGCAGGTATCTGAGCTCCAGGCAAGCCAGAGCTACACAGTGAGACCCTGTCTCAAAAAAACAAACAAACCAAAACAAAACCCATAACTTGATGCTCATTCTCTTTTTTTCTCCAGGATTTATTTCTCATTCCTTCTCACTCATGGAGTTGAAGTTCATTTATCATCATGTCCTCCCCGATCTGTCAGGAAAACTCTTGGTTGACATTGGCTCCAGACTTGGCACAGTCCTCTATGGGGTAAAGTCCAGCTTGTGGACATACTCAACATGTGGAAAATACTTTCTTCTGCTAGCAACAGCTTTGCCTGCCACCGTTCAAGGTGACAGCTTGGCTTTATTATTCAAGTAATAGGATCTGGTTAAAATAGGATCCATTGGCAGGCTCCTAAATTCTGCTTGATGGTAATAATTGGGTTTGGAATTTCAAAGACCAGCTGTCCAATTTCCTTTCCTGGTTTGTCTCCACAACACAAATGACAAATATAAACAGAATAGACCATGTGACTGACTGACACTTTCTCTCCTCCTCTGTCTCTCTACCTCCTCGTGTTTTGTTTTGATCTAGGAATTTGGCTGGGGAGGTTTTTCATGTGAGCCAGGCTGGCCTCAAATTTACTAGGTGAGGATAACCCTGAACTCTTCATCCTCCTGCCTCAGCCCACTAGGTTCTGTGATTACAGGCTTGTCTTCATGCCTGGCTTCTTTTTCTCTGTTCTATATTAAAATAAAATTGTATGCTGAGCTTTGATAAGAACTCATAAAAATAACAGATTTACTTAGCCTAAGAAACCTTTGGCTATAGCAAGTCACACAAGTCTGGATATCTAGCTCCCTATCTTTAAATGTGTATACTAGTTGATGTCCAAGAATAAATTGTATCTGATTTTCTGGGACCCAAACTGTGCACATTATTTTTATTTCTAAAATAGTGCTTCAGCTTCAGGAGGCAGAGGCAGGTGGATCTCTGAATTCAAGGTTAGCCACATAGTTTACAGACCCAAGACAACCAAGGTTACACAGAGAAACTGCCTCAAAAACCAGAAGAAGGGGAGCGAGGGATAAAAAAATTACTGTTACTGTGTTATAAATTCAAGTAATAGGTACTTCTAATGTTTTAAGTAAGTTTATCAAAAAATCTCAAATGTGGTTTCTGATTGTCATTAATAGCTTGTTTAAAAAACAACACGTAGCCACAGTGGTAAGTGACTCCTGCCAGGAGCAGGTGCCTTCAGTTCCTGACATTGCTGCCTACTTTAGGTAGAAACTAACTCTGTAATTTCCATCTTTACATGGCTTATTAATTTCTTTACTCTGTTTTTTAAGGACTTTCTCTACCCTTTTTCTTTTTTCTTTTCTCTCTCAAGCATATAGATTTTAAACATACACAAACCATTTCAAGTTTTTTTTTTAAACCTGTCTTTACTGTATAGCTCTTATTTCTTACCTTATTCTGTTTCTGACCACTCCTTTGCTTGACTAGGGTGACTGACTCCACCCAGCTCTCTATTTCTTTCTGTTTCTGACCACACCTTTATTCTGCCAAGGTGTGGCTAAGGATTAAAGGCTTGGCTAGGGTGGCTTACTGGCTCCACCAAGCTCCTAGTCTAGCTTCATAGAATTTAGCTTTTTAGCCAAGGTACTGGTAGGACCCACAATTACCACTCTGGGGAATTTTAGGGTCCATATAATCAATCAGCAAGTAAAGCACTGACTTTTGTTGCTCATTAACTCCATTTAAGTATTTGACAGCAGGGCCTCTTAAAAGACTCTCAAGTGTTTTGCCTCTAAGGCTGAATCAGGAAGCTTCGCTATACAAAGCTGCACCTCTGCTTGCCTCCAGCAAACAGAGTGACCCAAAAAAATGCTGCTGCTACTAAGAAGCGGTCTTTGACTCTCTTTCCTTTTTGTCTATATAAACAGAAAGCTTAAACTCATCATATTCAGCTTGTTGTTTACTTCTAGGCTCCTGTGAAACTTCAGGAGCAGGCCTTGGTGCAGCTTAAACTGTACTCCAAAAGCCCACCATTTTGTAGTTCAGACCCATATGCCACTCAGTCTCTGTACCACAGCCCACATGAGAGACACAACTTGGAAGCTGCTTTTGGCTCTGATTCTGTGATCTAGAACTCTTTTAAAGCTTTCTCAGGCTTTACCTGGATGTGAGTAACCCATGTAGGGTGCCATTTGTTGTAAAAAGTTTTGGCCTGGACTTTGGGGCCTAGTCCAGAGGTTTGGACCCACTCTCAGCCCCACTGCTGCTTAGGCCCAAATAATCACATAGATGCTTGTATTAATTTTAGGCTGATTGGCCTAAGGCCCAGGCATATAACTTGCTAACTCTTTACCCTTAATCTAACCCATGACTCTTATCCTGTTCAGCTCGGTACCTTTTCTCAGAGCAGCATAGTTGTTCTGTGCATCTGTTGGCTTCTCTGACATGTCTGCTCTGCTTTTCCTGCTCCCAGAGTTTTCTTAGTCTGGTGGCTCCACCCACACTTCCTGTCTGCCTTCAACCAGTCAGTGTTTTTATTAAACCAGTAAGTGGGACAATTATTTGCAGTGGAACAGAACACAATCCCACTACAACTGGGTGACGAGTGCTGGAGTTACAGTTGTAGCCACTCAGCCCATCTTGTCCACCAGCTTTTCTTTAGAGAACATTGCCCAGCTCGAGGCATTGAGATGAAGGGTAGGTGAGGAAGACAGCATCCTCTGGTTTCCTCCCGAGCTTATGAGCATATACGCCTGCATATTCTCTCACGTGTCCACCAGACACGTATATATACACGCAGATGAAGAAAAAAGAACTAAAGGGGGAAGAGAAAAATATGCAAAAATGTGATGTCAGATAATTGTGACTGCATATCAGTGTGGATAATGTAAATATACTGACACTTTACAGTAAGTCACTGAATGAATCAGTTCTATTTTGAAACATTTTAAATATCTATGATGGGGATACAGATTCAAACTTGGTGCATGTATTGATAGGCAGGAGCCAGCCATAGTGCTACATGTCTCTAATCTTGACATAGAGAGCCACCTGGGCTACATCAATCCTGTCTCAAAAAAATTAGCCAAATTAGCTGACCTGACCTCCCATATTATTTTTGTTACTCTGCAGCAGAAAGAGATCACAGTCCCCTGTGGTTCTCTGTCCTTGTTAACTGATTTGGCCAGTCACCTTCCTGCCTCATTTGAAATGGTGTATGGTCATCTCTGCATCCCCATAGATTAACCCCTTGCCTTCTCTGCCATGACATGACTTCCTCAGAAACTACGATGACTGAATAGACCCTACAGAGGTTGGGAGTGTGTAAGTTTCATCATTTCCAACTTTGCCAGATACCCAACCCAGTTTTATCTGGAAAGTTTAGAAATCGGTCTTTTAACTAACTGAGAGGAGTAGACTTCAGTCAAGACCCTGATCAGTATAGTTCTGAACATTGTAAGTTTTATGACAGTTTGACTACTTAATTCAAGTGGATATAAATCTCTGCTTAAAGCTACCTGCCATGTTTACACATGCTGTGTCTTTCTGTTTTAGGGCTACCTTTACAGCTCAGCAGCGAAGCTCTGTGGAGTAGAGCTGAATGGAGAATTTTGCCAATTACAGGAAATGGTCATAAAAAAATACCAGTTCAGTGACAGAATAAAGGTACTTTTCCAGTATGTCTTCCGTTACCTTTTACAAATCTCACCTGACTGCTTCTTTATCCTAACCTCTTGCTGCTGCTGTAGAAATGATTGAGCTGACTGTTTTAGAGTTTTTCCCTTTTCTTTCTCCCTATCACAGTGTATTCCATTAAACTGAAAACGAAAGCTTGTACTTCTCATGATATTTATCTTCTTGTAAACTGGGAGATATTGTAAATGTCACAGGATAGGATCATTAAGGAAGGATGTCTATGTTAGGCTAGGACAAGTTTCCTCTTTTTCTTATAAGAAGAAAAATAATAAGATAAATGAGGGGTTTGGTTTATTTGGAAGGAGTCTGCAATAATCTTTGAAAATTTGATAAGGTGCTTTACTTCTCATAGCAGTAGAGAATATTAACAGCCTCTGATATTAAGTAACTGTGTTGAAAAATTCTGTGAGTTAAAGATGAAGGGAGAGGTGGATCGCTGATTAAGAGTACTTGCTGCTCTTGCAGAAGACCCAGAGGTTCCCATAGCCTACATCCGGTACTCACAGTTGCTTGTACATCAATTGCACATGCTCCAATATGCTCTTTTGGTCCCTAAAGGCACCTGCACACACATAGTGTACATACAAATGAGGAGGTACACGCAGATATCCATTAATAGCAATACGTAAGATTTTTTAAAAGATTAAGATCAAGCCTTCCCCCTTTTTATAAAAGGTAATTATTTTATTCTTTCACCTAATTTTGTTTCCCTACCCTCATCTTAGAAATAGAGGAATACGTGATCAGAGTGAATTCATCATCTAGTAGTAACAGATATTATTAGGATATTAATAATTATAGATATTAATAGAATTCATGGGGTGGGAGTAATGCTTAGTGGTAGAGTACTTACCTTCCATGTACAATATTCTGGATTTAGTCCCTGGAACTGCAAAAAATCAGTTCATGAGTTTTCTTTTTTTCGGCCCCAGTTGACTTAGAATTTACCGTGTAAACCAGACTTACCTCAGTCTGCTCTTATTTAATAATCACATACCTAACAAGAATATCTGTTAACTTGAAAATTGAGATTTAAAAATTGAGAACTCATTGGGAGCTAGAGAGAGATAACTCAGTAGTTCAGAGCATTGCAGGGGACCCAGGTACAATTCTCAGCACCAGTAAAGCAACAAAGTTGTCTATAACTCTGACTCAGTAGTTTCTGACGCCCTCTACTGGATTCCACAGATACTGCATGCATTTGGTACACACATACATGTAGGCAATACACGCATACACATAAAGCAAAAATAAATAAATCTTTCCTTAAAAATTACAACCTCTAAAAATCAGTTAGTAAACAGATAATCAAGTTCTTGCTTCTTTTAAATATAGTGACAAAAGCATATAAAATGTTTATAATTTTATGAAATGTTTATGTTTATGTTTCAAAATATTCTGATGCACACCCATGTGTTTTATCCTAGCTTGTAGCTTTTGTGGCCATCATCAGTAACTTTATAATGAAAAACTTGGGGTTTGGGGTTTTTTTCCTTCCCAGGGCCTTATATATGTGGAACAAGCATTCTAACGTTTCTCTAACTTAAAGCCTTTTGTACTACCCTATGACTTTCAGGAATCTTAACCGTTTCTCCTCCTTCAAGCTGTAGATAAACACTGTATTGAAAAGTCTTAAGGATCAACAAAAGCAGTTTCTGTAATTATTTTTGAGAAACCTGTTGAAACCAGTCTGCCCTTTCAGGCTCATTCTTTGCTTTTCTGTGTTTTGCCAGCATATATTTGCATGTATGTGTGTATATATGTGTATGTATGTGCATATCTGTGTATACATCTGCATATATGTGATATGGGAATGCCTTTCTGTACGCTATGAATCTCAATCTTGAAATAAAGGAGCTGTTTTGGGCCATGACAGGCACCATAGAAGAAGTAGGAGGAGGAATCAGAATAGGTAGGAAAGGAAGGGCGGAGTCAGAGGCAGTCCAAGCCTGAAGCCCAAAGGAGCAACATGTAAGGAGCACAGGTGAGCCATGGGCCACGTGGCAGACAGATTAATAGAAATGGGTTGATTTAAGATGTAAGAGCTAGCTAGCAATGCGCCTGAGCCATAGGCCAAACAGCATGAAGTTAATATAAGCGTCTGAGTCATTTCTGGGGGCCTGAACAGCGGGCAGCTAAGAGGTCTGGCACGGTAGGGTCTGGCTCTCTGGTCGCCCGGGACCGAGAAACCCCACTACTACATGCATGTGTATGTATATATGTGGATATATGTATATATATGTGTGTGTGTGTATATGTGCATGTGTGTGTCTATGTGCATGTGTGTATATGTATATGTGCATATATGTGTATATATGTGTATATACATGCATGTATGTGTATATATGTGTACCATGTGTCTTGCCCACAGAGGCCAGAAGAGGACATGGGATGCTATGGAGCTGGAGTTACAGGTGGTTGTGAATTGTCGTGTGGGTCTTGGGAACCGAGCCTGGGTCCTCTAAGAGCAACAAATGCTAAGCCATCTCTCCCACCCCTTTTCTTTTTTATTTGTTGAGTTTTTTGTTTGTGTTGTGAGTGGTGACTGATGGTCTTTTTAGCAACACCCTCCACAGTCTACAAATTCGTGGTTGTCTGTCATACAGTGAGTGAGAAACAAGATATTAGGGTATGACTCGGTGTCCTGTGCTTACCTTGTGCACACAGAGCTTGGGGTTTCATCTCCAGCACTGGAAAATATATAGGAAAGAAAGCAACCATTGAGTAAAGAGCTGTAGTGGACGGCTTCTTCCCATGTGCCCATGGGAAATAGTTGGGGAATATCTACGCTGTTCCGTTGGGCTAGGCTCACTGCCCAGGGAAGACCTTTCTGTGTCTCAGCTGAGTGCTCAGCAGAACCGTGGGAACTTAGTGGAGAGGAAGGGGCTGTAGAGCTGACGGTTTTCGGAAAATCATCTACCTTTCCTGCCTTCTTCTGTCCTTTCCTCATCTGTCAACTAGGTCTGCTGGTCCCCTGCTCCTGTAGATCCTACCGAGAGAATAAGCCCGTGGGAGCAAAGCATATAGGTAGCTCGCTGTTTCCTGAACTCATTTTCAGTCAGGTCTTTTTGTTTTCAGTATTTCTCTATTCTCTCCCCTGATACTGCCAACTCCAAGGCTTGTAGAGATTCTCTAACAAATCAGGCCAAATCCTAGCTTTAGTCTCGTCAGAAATCAATTTCTTAGTCTCCTCTAAATTCCTTAGAACTTTCTCCTTTTTTTTTTATTTAAACTTCAAATTTTTGTTTTGTTTAGATTTTAGACAGTCCTGCCTGTCCTGGAACAGGCTGGGCGCAAATTCACAGAGATCCACCTGCCTCTGCCTTTCTTGTACTAGGATTAAAGGCGTGCGCCACCACTGCCCAGCTATACTTTAAGATTTTTGTGTCTGCTGCTTCCATTGCTGTTTTCCTCGTCTTTCCTAGTTTATAGCAGCTCCACGTTGTCATTATAATAGTGTTGATAAGCCATGTAAGTGGGTGTCTGTGTGACCCTCTGTCTTGACCTGTGGGTCTGTTGTCCATTCTCCTGTCCCTGTCCTCCAGGCCAGCACTTAACTTGGCTCTTTGCTGTCATTGCTCTTGCTCATTCCTTTGCTTGCGTTGGGAGGGACGTCCAGTTGATTTTCCATCACATGTCTACATTATACCATAGTTGGGCACAGACACTATGCCTCATTTAACCTGTTTGTCTCCCTGAACAGGGTCTCACATATAAGAGAAATCACTAAGTAGTGGTTGAGTTTGGTGTTGCTGACTTCTGTGCTGCCAGCCATCTGGAGGCTGCCTCTAAGCATCCCTCAGGGTTTCCCTGGAACCCTAAGAGCACTTGTGTTGGCTGCCATGATTAACTGATCCTCTGAGCCTTCTTTCTCTGTCTGTGTAGAAGAATGAAGAGAAAATAACAGTAAAGATAATTGGGAAGGAAACGGAGGAACTAAGGATAAGAAGAGGAATTGCATAGCTAGGCTACATGTTTACATGTCTGAAAGTATTAACTGGGTTGTTTGTGACAGGAGCCTTATCCTTGGAGCTGTCTCTCTGGCTCAGCTGTCTTTCTTCCTATTGAAGACTGTCATAGCTGTGCGTAAAGGTTCTAGGCCAAATGAATTAAAACTTTTTTAGAATGTTTATTATTTAAAAGAATTTTTTAAACTAGGCCATACAACACCTTGCATATCTTTTGTAAGGCTTGAGTATTTCTTTGAAAATAACTCACATAGATAAAGTAAAGGTCTTTCTCTTCCTTTTAAAGTAAAATATATTTGTTTTGTTCTTCTTGTTACATGGCTGTGGTCTGCAAAGCCTTAATTATAGTTTAAGTTTTTTGAGTTATATAGGGTATTTTAAAGATTTATTTTACTATTTTATGTGTATGAGCGTTTTGCCTGTATGTGTATCTATGTACCATATGCGGAGCCTGGTAACTACAGAGATCAGAAGAGGGCATTGGTTTTCCTAAGACTGGGAGACTGGAGTTATAGGAATTTATGAGCTGCCGTGTGGGTGCTGGGAATCAAACCTGGGTCCTCTGGAAGAGCAACAGTGCTCTTAACCACAGAACCACCTCTTCAGCTCTTTATAGTGTGTAAATAAATTGTTTTGCTTACCTTTTTTTTGACAGGTAATATATTAAGTGAATTTTAGAATAAAGATATATGTGTGTGTATGTATATATACATGTATACATATATATGATGGGCCATATTAATATTTGACAGTTTACAGGCTAACGATTTTAAGGGGATTGGGTTTTTTTTAAGATTTTCTTTTAATTATATGTGTTATGTTTTTGCTTACCATATATATCTATGTATCACATGTGTGCTTGGTGCACACCGAGGCATTGCATCTCCTGTAACTATGGACAGATTGTTAGACACCATGTGGGTGCTGGGAACCAAACCCCAGTTCTTGCAAGAGCGGTAAATGCTCTTAAACAGTAAGCCATCATTCCAGCCCCTTGAGGGTTTGGGGTTTGTTATTGTTTTCATATCTGCCTTTAAATTTACCACTATGAATAACTACCTACCTGAGAGTACAAATCTATTTGGACAGAGCTATCATTTACACTCAGATCCTTGGCTTGTAAACCAATAATATTGGTTTGTCCAATATTATTTTAAGATGTGTCTAATAAAGAACTGAACGTCCAGTAGCGAGGCAGGAGAAAGGACAGGTGGGCTGGGAGGCAGAGAGAAGAACTAGGAGAAATCTGGGAGGAAAAGAGAAAGAAGTAGCCAGAGAAGGTGGAGGACCTGGGGGCCAGTCATCCAACTACACAGCCAGCCAGGGGTTAGAGTGACAGATCACAGAAGAAAAGGAAAAGCCCAGAGGCCAAAGGTAGGCGGGATAATTTAGGTTAAGAAAAGCAGGCAAGAACAAGCTAAGGCAGGCATTTATAATGAAGAATAAGCCTCCATGTGTGATTTTGGGAGCTGGGTGGCGCCCCCCCCCAAAAAAAAAAACAAAAACAGACAACACTTAACTAATTATAATGGAAAAATCTCTAAATTCAATTAAAAGAAAATTATGAATCAAGATACACAATTATAATGAAGCAAATAATTACATTCAAAGCGAATCTTTAAAAAAAAAAAAACAAAAAAACAAAAAAACTCTGGGTTTACTAGATACTAAGGACTGTCTGTGGTCACCACAGCATCCCGACCCAGTAGGCATTTCTTGGGTGGCTGCATGATGTGGTCCTCATTGTCTCACACGAGCTCATTCTTCCTTAGGTGCTTCATGCAGACATCTGTACCCAAGGTTCGCTTCTGCAAAGTGCTGATGTCATTGTAATGAATAATGTCTTTGAGTATTTCCTTACTAAGGCTGAACAGGCCAGGTATGTTACTTACTGAAGTAAGAAATCAGTTATTAAAATATCTAGCAAGGCATGAAAAGAGACTAGTCAGGTAGAAATCTTTTCATGATAACTTTAAAGTGACAAACTCGACTTTTTTAAGTTTTCCTGTATGTATTTACTTATATCTGCAGAGCCTTCTCCTCCTCCCTGTGCAGATGTTAATAGAAAAGGTGTAGAAAATGACCATGTAGCTTTCTCCCCCTGGATGCTTACAGCCCGAAGACTGCTTCCTTGTCAGCTGTGACCATAAGCCCCATGTCCTCTGTCAGCTGCATGCACTATAACCCTGAGTTTCTGGCTGATGCAGCTTCTACATCCTGGAGCACAGCCCACAGTTCCCCAGTTTTCTGTCCATGAGTCTGTCTGTGCCCTCCTTTCATTCCCTTGTTGCCCCTAATCGGGACAAAGATGCAGCCCGTCTGCATTAGACTGTGGCGGTGAATTCTGCCAAATAGCTAGTTGGGGGCCGAGCTCTGAGACAGGTCTCAGATAAACAAAAAGATGATGTAGTTTTTTAGTCTTGTATTAAATCAGCTTGTAAAATACATTATTTTTAGGAACCACCTCACAATTTAAAAAAAAAAATAGCTCAAGCTGAAGCAGTGACAATTATTATTGAATATTGCTATGTGATGCTAAACCCATCCAGAAAAAAAGAACATTGTATTATCTTGTAAATATATTTTGAAACTTATGAAACCTACTATTCATAGCTTCAACCAAAAGTAAGTTTAGCTGGGCATACACCTTAAATCCAGCACTCAGGAAGCGGAAACAGGTGGATCTGAGTTTGAGGTCAGTCTAGTCTACAGAGACAGTTCCAGGACAGGCCCCAAAGCTACAGAGAAACCCTGTCTCAACCCCCCCAAAAAATGCAAATGATAGCACTGCCTATCCACCCTACCTGTCTTCCTGTAGGGACTGTTTGCCCCTGTACTGCCTCATTGGCTCATTGGTGCTCCCTACTGGTGTGGTAAACTATCAAGGTCATATATCATGTGGGGTCCAGAGTGTATCAGCTCTGAGAGTTAATCAGAACTGCTCAGTCACACACCACACTCTGAAATGCATCAGCAGGTCCCACTTCATTATCCTTTAGAACTGACTGGTCCCACAAACCTTGCAGGTGCCATGTGATGATGGAATTCCATCCCAAAATGCCACACACAGCCAAATGAGGTCTGATTTCACTCTCTGCATGAGTTTTCAAAGATCTAATTTGCACACCACACCCATCTACAGTTACTTTTGGTTCCTGGCTTCTGTGCCCTTTGTTTCCCAGGTCTCTTCATCTCCCTTAGCCCCTAGCAGTCTCAGCCCTGGCATCCATCTAAAGGACTGATTCTTGTGTGCTTCATGGAGAAATTACAAAGCTTTGACACTGGTCCTGCTTGGCTAGTGTGACACTGAAAACTTGGCTTCTCCTTGTTGAGAAACTTCCCAGTAGCCTACATCCCCGTCTTGTTAATCTCAGTGTGCTGGCCTCTAACTTTGCCAACACGCCTCAGGAACCGGAAAATTTGCCAATTCCTACTGTGTTGCTGTAGCTGTTTTTTGTAGTGAACATTTTGCCCATCCAGATTTCTAGACATTGTCTGCTTTTGTTGTTGTCCTTATTGAGAAAAAGAAATCCAGTGTCAAGTAAAAGCTACGTCAGGTTTTTGCTTTGCTCTTCTTGGTGAAGTTTTGAGTTCTCAGCAAAACTGTAAAAAAGATAAAGATTTCCTATACACTCTACCCCTGCACCTACAGTCCGTCATTACCATTTTCCCCATCAGAACAGTATGCTTACTGTGACGGATCTTTGTATGCCATTGTCACCAGAAGTCCCCAGTCCACTGTAGCATTCACTCTCGGTGTTGTGCAGTCCGTGTATGTGCATAAATGTGTAATAGCACAAACTCAGCCTTAAGTCATGCCCTGAAATCCCCTGCTCAACTCTCAGTCCCTGCTCAGCCCTCATTCTACACCCTAGCCCCCCCTGGCAGCCACTGACCTTTATCAGTCCATAGCTTCATGTTCCCAGCAGGGCAGGAGACAGTTAGAACCCTGCAGTCCAGAGCTCTTCCAGGCTGGGTTCATTCTCTAACAATAGCATCGCGGTTCCTCTGTGTTCTTGTGGCTTGAGCACACCTTTCCTTTTAGTGCTGAGCAATATGCACTTTCTTCATTTATCACAGTGTACCCATTCCCCTGAAGGACATCACGGTTGCTTCCAAATTTGGACAGTTATAAATAAAACTACAGTAAATATTCATGCACACATCTTTTGTGTAAATACATGTTTTCAACTTAATTATGTAAACAGTGAAGTATACAGCTGCTGGGTTTTACATTAAAGATCACGCCCAGGCCCAGGATTTTGTTTTTCTGTTGTTTTGTTGAGGTGGTATTTAATTCTATAGCTGAGGCTGGTGTCCTGAAACTCACTATGCTCTCCAGGCTGGCCTCCAACTCAGGGATCCTCATGCCTCAGTTTTCTCAGTGCATGTACCACCAAGCTTCGTGGGGCTATAACTTAGAGGCAGAGTCATTCTTAGCATGCAGGAAGCTCTTTCTCTCCCTAGCATGGGAGAACAGGAGGCATCAAAGAGGAGCAGTATCTCTGTTCTGACTAATAGTGATATTGTCTTACTGTTGTTCATTGTATCAGTTTTTAATGTGTTTTAGAGCCTGGGACTACATCATCCATAATGTAAGAAAACAAGGGTCACTATTAGTGACAGTACCAAGTCTCCAAGATTCTCTCTTAGGACTTAAGGTATGTAACCACTTTTTCTTCTGTTGATTGCTTGGTTAGTTTTGGTCATGGTGGGAATTAAAACTAAGGCTCCTAAGTGGGCAGATGGGTCTCTGAGTTCAAGGCCAGCCTGGTCTATAGAAAGAGTTCTAGGACAACCAGGTCTACACAGAGAAACCTTGTCTCGAAAAATACAAACAAAAAAATCCCTAAGACTCATGCATGCTAGGCAAGCGCTGTGCTACTGATCTATATCACCAGCCCCTCAACATTTTTCTTATCAAAACTTTGCTTTTTTTGGTAACAGTATAACATTCTAGAAATAGCAAGACAGTGTTGCTAAAATTCTGCTTTGTGGTTTATTTTTCTGCCCTCAAAAGCACTGAAATACAATTCATATCTGGATATAGACTCCCTATTTCTCTACACAGTTTTTAATAGCTATGGGGTCATAGTGTAGATTAATAAACACTAGTGAGTGAGGGTAAGATAGTAAGCCCCACATAGTAGCTAAGGGGGAAGGGTAACCCTGCCACATGGGAGGCTAAGACGGGAAGATCACTTGAATCCACTGGTTTGAGATCAACCTGGTCAATAGAACCCCCTTCTCAAAACTCAACTGGGAAAATGAATACCCAAAACATATACTGTCCTTTAGAACAGAAGAAATGGGTGATAAATGCATTTGTAGGCCAGTCTGTCTTCATATGGAGACTGTCCTACAAAGCAAGGCTGCCGTAGAGTCAGTGTCCAAGAATTTCAGGTAGAGCGGAAGACTGTGCTTTGTTCAGTTTGATTTCCCAAGTCAGTCGGTCTACTTCAGTGATGGATGTTAACTGTCAGTTCTGTAGACTCTAGAGTCACCTGGGATCTGCACTCGACTCCATGATTATGCAGCAAGCATCCTCGAACACTGAACCATCTCTCCTGCCCTAGAAATGTGTAATGAAAGTTATTAATCCCAATTTGCCAGCTTCAGTTCCTCCCTGTGTGTAGTAAGAGGTTTTCTGGCCCGGACTTTCAGGCCTACCCTCAAGGTTTAGGCTCACAGACCCACAGAGACACGCAGGTGCTTACAATAATTTTAGGCTGATGAGCCTAAGGCCCAGGCATATAAGTTGCTAACTCTTTACCCTTAATCTAACCCATGACTCTTATCCTGTTCAGCCATGGGGCTCAGTCCCTTTTCTCAGAGCAGCATAGTTGTCCTCTGCATCTTCTGGCTTGTCTGGCGACTCTGGCTTGTAGTAGGTGGTTTCTGGCCTGGACTTTCGGGCCTAGCCTCAAGGTTTAGACCCGCAGAGACACGCAGAGGCTTACTATAGTTTTAGGCTGATCGGCCTAAGGCCCAGGCATATAATTTGCTAACTCTCTACCTTTAATCTAACCCATTACTCTTATCTTGTTCAGCCATGTGGCTCAGTACCTTTTCTTAGAGCAGCATGGTTATCCTCTGCTTCTTCTGGCTTCCCTCTGGCGTTCCTCTCTGTGCTTCCTGTTCTCAGAGTTTTCTTAGTCTGATAGCCCCACCCAGACTTCCTGCCTGCCTTTAGCCAATCAGCGCTTTTTATTAAACCAGTGGGTGGGACAAGTATTTACAATGGAACACAACATAATCTCCCACACTGGCTTCTCTGCGGCATTTCTACTCTGTTCTTCCTGTTCCCAGAGTTTTCTTAGTCAGGTAGTTCCGCCCACACGTCCTCTCTGCCTTTGGCCAGTCAGCACTTTTTATTAAACCAGTGGGTAGAATAATTATCTACAATGGAACAACATAATTCCCCTACACCTGTGAGAACCCTGCCCACAGTAATGTGAGCCATCATAGTTTTCTGTTCTCATAGAAACATCCCTTTCAAAGTATATTGTTAGTCAGGTGTCATGGCTCGTGCCTTTAATCCCAACAGTTGGGAGGCAGAGGCAGGAGAAAGTCTGAATTGGAGGCTAACCTGGTTTACATGGCAAGTTCCAGCCCAACCAGACTCTGTTTGAAAAAATAAAAAATTCTTTCTAAATTTTTAGTTTATAATATCTGTATTTATAAGCCAATTTAGTGATTATCTTTAATCCCAAAATAACAACTTTTTAGAGATTTGTTTATGTGTTTAACTGCTTTGCCTGCATGTATATGTATACCATATGTGTGCTTGGTGCCCACATTAGTCAGACGAGAGCATCAGATTCCCTGGAGCTGGACTTAGGAATAGTTGTGAAGCCACTGGGAACCAAACCTGCTCTTAACAGCAGTCCCCAGAATAACAGCTTTAATGCTGTACACATAAATCTGTCCCAACAGCCATTGACACCTGTAATTTTGGCAATCTAGAGGCAGCAATAAGGTTCATGCATGACCTCAAGGCCATCCTGACCTATATGGAAAAATCTGGCCTCAAGAAACCAACGTATGAGTGTAGAGAGACATGCATTGCATGAGTAGACATGCATACAAAAAATAAATACAATTAATTGTTTAAAAATTTTAAAAGTTCGACATGTTGGTCAAGTCTGTAATTCCAGTATGTGGGAGGCTGAGGTATAAAGATTTCAAGTTGGCTGGAGACCAGCCTGTCTCAAAAAATGAAAAGTTTATGAAATAGATCTTATTTATAAACAGAGGTTTGTTGCTTTCTTTCTTAAGAAAACAACTTTGAGGCCATTATGATGATGCCGCAGGTGGCAGCCTGAGGAGGGCTGTCCTCAAAACATCCACATGTGCATTGTGACAATTGCTAAATATGTTTAAAAAGGAAACTAGTTTAAGCAGATTAAGTAGGGTTATGGCTCCAGGGTTTATAGTGCGAAGGGTACAGTCTCAGGCAGGTTGTGGAAGGAGATTGCTCCTCACCAGTGTTATGAGAGAGAACAGTTTTCTGTGCTTCCTAATCCTTACGATAATTATTACACTAGTTACAGTAAAATAATTATTCTAAGGGATGGAGAGATGGCTCAGCTCTTGAGAGCATTGGTTGCTCTTGCAGAGACCCTGGGTTCAGTACCCAGCACCCACATGGTGGCTTTCAATCATTCATAACTCCAGTTCCAGGGTAATCCCCCTCCTGAACTCCATGGGCACCTGGCACACGGGTCGTGCACAATCTACATCCAAACAAAACATTTATAGACATTAAATAAATAAATCTAAAAACATTTTATATAAAAAAATCTTTGTAAATTTTTTTTCAAGTTTCATAATCAGAGTAAAATAAGTCTCCAAACCCACAATTTGAGGACAACAAAAATTATTCATGTGGTACTATGTAACTTAGTCCTGTTCACAGTAATAAAAATCATAGAGTGTAGAGGGCTAGAGAGATGTTAAAAGCACTTGCTGCACCTGCAGAGGACCTGGGTTTGGTCCCCAACACACACATGGCACCTCACAACTATCTGTAATACCAGTTTCAGAGAATTTAACACCACCTTGTGACCTTCTTGGGGACCAGGTATGGTATACATACATGCATGCAAACATTAATAAATGTAAAAATCTGTTCTGTAACTTACTTAGGGTGATGTGAAATTCCAAATAATAGGATCATTCTGAAATGTTTATGTTCTTTGTTTTTTGTTTTTCATAGACTGATTTGCAGCTGTCCTCCTGGGTGGAGGAAATACCACTGAAACTTGATGTGTACCCACAAAGTGACATTGACAGAGAAGCTCTTGAACAAATTCATTTATATAAGGTTCTCTAGAACTGAAGTGACCCTCTCTAGTGTGATATGTATATTCTCTTTCAAGTTTGATATGTATGATTATGTACCTGTAAATATTTGCACGTGGTTATACATATACAGTAGTTGTATATGGGTATAAATAAACTGTGTATTAAATATTTCTCTGAAATGTTGTATTTGCCTTTTCATTCTGTTACAAATATAAGCATATCTGTGTTTAGTTTACATGCCACCTCTGCTAGTTCTTTGTTTTTTTGGTTTGGTTTGGTTTGGTTTGTTTGTTTGAGACAGGGTTTCTATGTGCAACAGCTCTGGTTGTCCTGGAACTTATTCTGTAGTCCAGGCTGCCCTTCAGAGTGCTGCCGCCGCCACCAGCCAGCCATTATGTGTTATCTCCAAATATGACCTCTAAGAAGTCCAAAAGAGGCTTGCAGAGGAAAAGGCAGATCTCACTGGGTCCCATTTATTGTGTCTCTGTTTGGTAAGACTTCTTTAGACAGCTTTGTGTGGAGAGCCTGAGTAGGACTCATTTTCTTTTTTCTTCTGTTAAGGTTCTAGAAAAAAGTAAAATTAGACAGAGCCCCTAAATACTGTAGAAACTTGATTAAAACTACCCAAGGTTCCTTCCTGTACCTTTCCTTAAAGACAGGATCTCCTTATGTAGACCAGGCTTCCCTCAAACTCAATCCTCCTCACAGGCCCTAGAATAACATTTGAGCTTTTCTAAAGCAAAACAAAACCAAAAAACCTCCCAAATTTTGGCTTCAAGGGAGGAAAAGACAAGTCCTGACAATAAATGATCTGAAATAATGACAGTATTTAGGGCAGCGTGCAAACGAGAGCTGTCTTCTGTCAGAAAATGGAGCACAGACTTAGAAAATGCAATAACCCAGTCCTCCTCCCACACAGAAACTGCCTGAAGAATTCTGGAGATCCACCTGCCCTGGTACTGTAGCACCCAGGGTGTGCGCTTCGTGACTAAGCTTAAGAAGGATTTAGCTTGCTGAGGAACTGAACATCCTACACCCCTGGTAAAACGCTAAGTGGTTTGGGTGTTTGGAAAAGTTGAGCACAGCTCCTCAGCGCTGAAGGAAGAGTTACTGTGTGACCTAGATGTGTGCAAGTGTTCATGTCACATGTATCCACCTTCCTGTGAGGCTAGCTTGTAAGCCCAGCATTCAAGGAGCCTGAGACAGGATTGCCAGTTCAAGACCAGCCTGAGCCACGTGACAGTCTCCTCTCAGAAAACCAAAACATCAGATTCTTAGAGAAGGTATTAAGAATTACACAAATTTCACTAGGTTCATCAGAACCAGGATAACTGTAGCACTATCACTATTGGATGTAGACATAAAGCCCTAACTGAAATCTAACCCCACAGTCCTTATGTTCTTGAGTCCACCATATTCCTAGTCATCCATAGCACTAGGTATACATCTTACTTTATAATGGTTTACATAGGAAACAAAGTGAAACCTTCCAACCAAAGTCTAAAACACAACAGGATGCCCCCACCTCAGTAAGGCATGGAATCTAAAGCCAGTTGGGTAGGCTAGCCTTTTTTTCCTCCACATTTAATAAGTTTACTGGGGATATTGGCAGATTAGTACTGAGGCCAGTATATGCATTTATAATCACAACTGAAGCATGGGGTATGGTTTTACACACCTGTAATCCTGCACTCGGAAGGTAGATACAGAATAATGAGTTCAAGGTCATCTTCCGTTACCTAGTAAGTTCAAAGTCAGCCTGGGCTATATGAGATCAAAAATAGATGTCTCCAAAAATAGGAATGATTCCTTGTAGGAAAAGAGCTGATAGTGGTTGAATACATATTTACATTTGTACACACTTAAAACTATCTCTAAGTACTACTACATCTAATGTAGTGCATGGTTGTACTCAAATGGCATGACCATGGCATAGCCACAGTACTAAGACAGAAAAAACTTCCTGTGGAGAAAGCTGCTCATCTCTACCCTTCCAAGTTTCCTCTTGTGTGTCATCCATCCTGCCCACGTAAACATTGATCTGGGTTCTTTCATGAGAATTTTGTTTTTGTAGGATGATTATATATGCATTTTCTTTATCTGGCTTTCTCACTCAGTACTTCCTTCTCATGATTTGCCCAGGTTTTAAGCTGCTCTAATGGGAAGGTGATGCTGGTCTCTTCACACCATCCCAGGTGGTGGTGGAATACCATAAGCTTTTTATCTTTTTGTATATTCTGAGCTAGGCATACATAATCCCAAGAGTTACAAAGAATGTATCTTTCAATTTCTTGATTTATTGCAAAAGATGGAGAAAGCGTTAAAACTGGGAACATCTAAAGTGAACAATGGAGAAGAAAAAAATCGTGTAGTAAGTAATAAATACTGATGATATCCCTCAAATCTTGTATAAAACATGTGCAAAGGGTATTTCAGGGGCTCGGTGGTTAACATTCTGAGCAGCTTTAACTGCCTCCACTCCTGCTCTAAGGGATCTGACTTCTCTGGCCTCCGTGAGCACCTGCACGCATATGCACAGGCACACATACAAAATAATAAAAATAAATTCTATTTTAAGTATTTTAATAGCTAATTATTTCTTTACAGCTTCAAGTCTTACATCTTTCTGGGCTGGCAGCGTTTCTGAAGATTCGCCCTTTCACTATAGTTTTGCCCTTAATCAAAATAGAAGACATTGAACATAATAAATTCCTCACTGGGCAACTCAGGAAGCCATAGAAATGCCATTTTTCTAGCACAAGATGCCAAATCACAGAGAAGCAGCTATAGGAGTTGTTTGTAAAGGAGATCCTTAAAAGTGAAATAATTTTTATCTTCCCATGGACTATAAAAAGGTGACATTATCCCCGTTGAGTAATTTCAGTTTCCAAACAGAGAAACAATCACCTCTGGGCAAACGTGGTGTGGGAACTTTTAAAGGTAGCTTTCTCATGAAGGGGTTACAACTGGAAGGGCTGTTCTCAACCACCCCTGGGCAGCTCCCTGAAGCATTGGGCTAAGCCTGTAAGCTTCTGCCGGATCTTCTCTGTCAGGTGAAATGAGCTGAAGCCACCATGAAGGGAGGGAAGACAGGAGGGGGGAGGGAATGCTGTGCTAAGTACACCACAGCAGAGCATCTCTGGTTCCTTTCAAGATGTATATATATATAAAGACCTATTAAAGGCCCAACAAAGCACGAGACAAACCTCCAAAACGCCACTGAAGTCATCTTGTGTTGGCCAGCAGTAGATGGGCCTGCCCTGGCAGGGAGACTCCTGTTCAGAAGGCCTTGCTTCCTTGGTGTCCCCCATCCTCTCTGGCTCTGACACTCTTTCTGCTTCCTCTTCTGCAGGGTTCCCTGAGCCAGAGGGGAGGGATCCAATGGAGACATCTCCTTTAGGACTAAGTGTTTCAAAGTCATTTTTTATACACTGTCCAGCTGTGGGTCTCTGTATTTGTTCCCCTCTGCTGCAGGAGGAAGTTTTCTCTAAAGATGGCTAAGCAAGACACTGATCTGAGTATAGCAGAATGTCATTTTATACTGATCTGAGTATAGCAGAATGTCATTTTATAGTTAAGAGTCATTTTATTGCTATGGTCCTTTAATACAGTGGTTCTCAGCCTGTGAGTCCTGACCCCTTTGGGAGTCAAATGACCCTTTTACAGGGGTCACCTAAGAGCATCAAAAAGAACAGATATGACTCATATCTGTATTCATATCTATGATTCATAACAGTAGCACCAAAAATAATTTTATGGTTGGGGGTCACCACAACATGAGGAATTTATTTATTATTATTATTATTATTATTATGATGATGATGATGATGATGATGATGATGATGATGATGATGATGATGATGGCTTTTCTGTATAACAGCCCTGACTGTCCTGAAACTCACTCTGTGGACCAGGCCATCCTCTAACTCACAGAGATCTGCCTGCTTCTGCCTCCCAAGTACTGGGATCAAAGGCATGTGCCACCACCTGGCTTAGGAATTGTATATTAAGGGCGGTCAAAGCATTAGGTAGACTGAGAAGCATTGCTTTAACAGAACATTAGTATTTGGTTTTATCCTAGGCCCCTGGCCTATCTAGCCTCAGGTTCTCAAGCAGCTCTCCTGGAGTGGGCCTTGAATCCAATCAGATGTTATTCCCACAAGTTTGTGCCACTGTTAGCCCAGCACATCTCTCTTGCAGGCAGGTCATCATTGTAGATGGGAGGGATTGTGACTAGGTTCCTGTTTGTTTACCTCCTCCTTTTGTAGCAAAAGTTGGGACAGTGTCCTGAATACTGGTCAGTAGGACCAAAGGCACCAGACTTGACTTCTTGTTCAATGAGTTGTATAGATGCCGTCTTCAGCAGCGGGGTCTTGCTGTCAGTTTGTAGAGAGCAGTCAATAGCCTGGGTTGTCATTGTGCTCTTAAAATGAAACCAGTAGGATGGATAAAGGCACTTGCCACCAACCCTTAAAACCTAACGATTCCCACATGCTAGGAGAAAGTGTACGTCAACATCCACACGTGTATGTGCACATCACTTCAGAGTAACAGCTCTGAGTTTGTGATTCTGCAGCCTTCTGCTGCTGAGAACATTCCTGCTCTCCCTGGTTTGTACCACTGACCCTACATTCGAAGAGTTTTTTTGTGTGTGTGTGTGTGTGTGTGTGTGTGTGAGAGAGAGAGAGAGAGAGAGAGAGAGAGAGAGAGAGAGAGAGAGAGAGAGAGAGAGAGAGAGAGAAATAGAGCCTCAAAGAGCCTCCTTTTTTGGTATCCCAGGGCTCAAGAAACAGATTTAGCAACAGTGTCTTCCTATTGAGTTTCTTGTCCTGATGCCTGTGTGGACTCAACACAGAAACCTTTGCCATACTCACTTCATACCATCTTCAAGGAATAACATAATTCTTGTAGATAAAAATCCACTCATAGTGGTAGCATATGCTATCGTCTAGTATTCTGATATAGTTACATTTTTTAAATTATGTATTTTAGTTATATGGGGTTTTATCTGAGTGTCTACACACCAGAAGAGGGTGTCAGATCCCTGTGGCTGCAGTTACAGATGGTTCTGAGCTGCCATGTGGGTGCTGGGGATTGACCTCGGGAACTCTGGGAGAGCAAGTGTTCTTAACTGCTGAGCCCATGTAATTGCATTTTTCAAGTTTGTTTATTTGTGTGAGTATGTGTGCAGTGCCCTCAGAAGACAAAAAAGGGTGGGAGATCCCTGGATCTGGAGTTATAGATGGCTGTGAGCTGCCCAATCTTGGTGTTAGAAACTGAATCCAAGTCTTCTAGAAGAGTAGCAAGTGCTCTTAACCACTGAGCATCTCTCCGTCCCCTTAGTAGCATATTTGAAATATTAATAGGAAGAATGTTTTCCTGATTTAAAAGTCATCTTTTATGTAACTGTTCATTCAGATAGTAGTTTGTAAGGTGATATTTGAGATTGGCAGTAGTGTTTGTAGTAAAGTGATGTGGCCTACTGTAGACAAATCTAGGCTCAGTCCTACCACTGCTATAAAACAAAATATTGCTTTAGGGTCTAAAATGTAACTTGGTTGGTAGAGTAAGGCTTGACTGGCACCCAAGAAGCCCTGGGTTTGGTCCTCAGCATTTTATCACCTAGGCATGGTGGCAGATGCCTGTAGTCCCAGCCTTCAGAAAGTAGAGATAGAAGGCTTAGGGTTTCAAGGTTGACAACCTAAACTCAGATTTCCAGAACACCTGCTCCCAAAAGCTGACTTCTGACCCCTACAGGCATGGTGTGCATCATCCACACACCCCGGATAATTTCAATGTATGTTTTAGATAGAAATTAATTATGTAAGCTACCCATGTATAGTAAAACATGCCATGGGCTAGATGGCTCTAGAACAGAACAGATATTCTGTCCCATAATTTTCAGAGATGTAGTTCCTGGACATGAGCTCTATAGCTAACTATGTTTAAACTTACTTAAATATGTTTAATAAGGAAATTATAAGAATGCAAATTGGAAATATGAAGATATATAACCCTACCATCTAGCAATACCCTATGGCAACATTTTGACCTTTATTTTTCATAATGAAAGTAATATAAGTGCATTGTACCAAACAAAAAACATGTCAAATACAAAAGGCATAGCTAGGGGAGGCACAGAAGTTCACAGTTTTAATCTAGCACACAGGAGGCACAAGCAAGTAGCTCTGTGAGTCTGAGACCAGCCTGGGCTACATGGTGAAATCCAGGCCAGTCAAGACTACTTAGTAATATCCTGTCTCAAAATTAGAAATAAAAAGAAGGTATAAAAGTGTACTTCACATGCTTAGCACTTAGTAGGTACTAAAAAAAATTTATTGAATGAATACATGCATGAATGTAGAAATGAAGGTTCCCAAGGAAACTATGGGGCAGGGGTTATTCTCTTTTATTTCTGGAATTATGGGTGTGTGCCACTGTACCTCACTGATTTTTTGTTTTTTCCTTCTTTTGGAAGGATGTAGAGCATGATACAATAAGAGCTTGTATCCTGGAGCTAGGGGGAAAGGCTCAGTGGTTAAAAGCTCTGGCTGCAATTCTCATGACCCATATAGCAGCTCACACCTCTCTGCAACTCCAGTTCCAAGAACCCAGTGCTCACTTCTGGCCTCAGCACTAGACACCTGTGGAGTATATAGATGTATGTGCAGGCAAAACACCCGTACACATAAGATGAAAATAAATGTTTTACAAACAAAAATAAATAAATAGCTTCCAAGGCTTCTATTTCAGAAATTACAATTCTTGTCCTAGACTAATTGAGAACAAATGCTATCTTGAACACTTCTGATATAATACAAAGTAAGTGCTCAATAAATGCTTCCTGGTGACTGAGATATCCTAAAATTCCGGGCAGGCTGGGGGATGCTTTTCTAATTTGTTTTTGAGTTTTGAGACTATACTATACAGTCCAAGAATCCTCAAACTGGTACATCTCCTCCATAGTGCTAGGATTCCAAGTGTGTATCACCATGCCTGGCCCACAGTTGTATTTGAACTATAAATCTCAGAGCTGCTCTGCTGTCCGGAGTAGGAGGCGGGGTGGGGAGGTGCTGTTTGTAGAGAACAACAGTTTTAAATCAGAAACTATCTTTGTTTTCGTGGAACGTGTTTTTTGCTTCATTCAGCAGTCTTTCCATTTCTCACCACAGCGGTATAAGGGGATCATTATCAGTAACACCATCTCTGCGCATCTCAGGAAGACTCATGACGACTCCTGCTGAGCTGGCTGTTCTTACTGGTTGCCTTTTTACTGTTCCTGCAACAGCCTGCTTCTGCTGTTTTCACATCTCCTGTGATTTGCTCCCTCATGACGGGCTAGAACTTGTTTCTAATGTCTGAAATATGGCAACACAGAATGCCGTTTGAGATTAGAATAACAAAGACTTGACCATCCATGGAATCTCATTCCCTTCTGCTCTCTCACTTGCTCAGTCTGATGAGGGCACTGCCATGATGTGTGGCAGTGCACACCTGTAACCCAGCACTCATGAGGCAGGGCTAAGGAAGTCAGAAGTTCAAGGCCAGGCTCAGCCTTGAGGATAACTTGGGCTATTTGTGATTCTGTTTCAGAAATGAGGCAAGTCATCATGCGTGATACATAAGACCATCACTACCACATTCTGGAAGAAAATGGTCCTCTCCAATACACATGTTGGAAACCATCCCAAAGCAGCAGCGGCTGAACCCTTTGCACACAGCCTGTGTGGTACTCAAATCCGAAAGTTGCACAGCTGCCTGTAGACAATGGAAGACTACAGTGGATTCTTGCCTCTTATTTTTTTCAGATGTTAGAATTACAGACATGTGGCACTGTGCTTAGTTCTACTTATTTTTTTTAAGATTTATTTTTATGTTTGTATATCTGTATGCTACATGTGCATGGTGCCTGCTGGGTCCCCTGGAGCTAGGTTACAGGTGGTTTTGAATGACATGAATTGAACTCTAGTCCTGTGGTAAAGAGGAGTGAGTGCTGTTACAACCACACACCAGCTCCGAGTTTTATTAAATTTTATATTAATTTTTGGAGCAATTTATGACACATAAGTTAGTGACTAATACATCCAGTCATGATAGTGCATGTATTAATCCCTAAAGTCAGGAAGTAGAAGGAAGAGGATCCAGGAGTTTGAGACCAGCCTCAGCTACATAATGAGCTCAAGGCTATCCTGAGCTACAAGAAAATCTGTCTCAAATAAGATGGGTGAGACAGGTCAGCAGGTTAAAGTGCTTGCCGAGCAAGCCTGCTGATCTGAGTTCAATCCCTTGGTCCTACAGTAGACAGAGCGCACACTCCTGAAAGTTCCCTCTGTCTGCACATACACACTACAGTGTGAGTGCACCTGAAGTCTCTCTCTCTCTCTCTCTCTCTCTCTCTTTCTCTCTCTCTCTCTCTCTCTCACCACCATCATTTTTTAATTAAAAACTAAAAAGGATAGATTACTAATACAATTTCTATTAGATATATACTAACTTATTTATGCCTAAATTTTACTCAGTTATAAAAACTACTTGCCTGGTCACTATTAAGCCATGACTTTGATCTTCAGCACCCATCATACACACATACCAAACCAAAGAAAATAGCTATGTGTGAGAAAAGACCTATTCCTACCCAGTCAAGGTACTTGCTATTACACAGAAAGGCTTCCACGCTAGGGAACAACTGCATCATAGTTTTGCTTCTAATAAATGTGGCCATCGTTTCTGTTTTGTTTTGTTTCGTTTTTCATTTAGAAACAAGGTGAAGTTTTTGTTGTTTTGGTTTGGTTTGGTTTTTCAAGACAGGATTTCTTGTAGACTAGGCTGGCCTCGAACTTACAGGTCCACCTTGCCCAGCTCTTTGTCTGAGGCACCCACACACCACTCCCTGCTGGAAACAAATACACACATATGCATAATTGAAAATAACTGTCTAAAGTTCAGGCTTTGAAAGGCTGCAGATAAATAAATAACTCTGTCTCGGAAAAAAAACAAAAAAAAAAACAAAACAAAACAAAACAAAACAAAACAAACAAACAAACAAAAAAAACAAAAAAAAAAAGAAAGACTGGAAGAGATGGCTCCATCCTCAGATATTCTAACTGGTTTTTATTAAACTTGAAACATATCCCCACAACCATCCACAAACATAAAAATAGTAAAATAAATACAGTAACTAATCTCTCTATGTAGTCCCAACACAGAATTGACTATGTAGTACACCAGGCTTGGCTCAAACTCAGAGTGCTGGGATTGAAGGCATGCGCCACCACCACCTGGCCATAATAAAAAATTAAAGATAGAAGGCCACCCAATGAGAAAGCAAGTTTGCTCCTTTGTCCTTGTTCGTCCTCTGTAGGCTTGCACATCCGCCCACAGAAATTGATGTCAGACGCCAAAGGCTACCTTTGACGGCATCACAGATCTCCCTCACTCATTGCTGAACTCTAGTAATTACTTTTATTGTCTAATTATAACATCCAGTAAGCCAGTAATGCACTTCAAAGTTGGGACGTACAATAACTTACTTTGAATCTGACTTATTTTAGAATGGGGGTGGGCTTCTACACCTTTTGCTTATTATGCTTTATAAACCCAATACTTTTTGTTTTCTTTCTAAAAACCTTTTAAAGAGTATATGGTATATGCAGTGTATGTGTGGGCACATTTTTATGTGTTTGGGTATTCGGGGGGAGCATATGTATGTACAGGCACACAAGCCCTAGCTTGTAGAGATCAGAGTGGACTGGAGTTGGTTTTGAACTTGGAACTCTCTGACTTGGTTAGTCTAGCTAGCCAGCTTGCCCTGGGAATCTGATCTCTCCCCAATGCTGGGATTACTACCAGGCTGCCAAGACTGCCTGTCATTTACAGGAGTAACAGAGATCCAACCACTGGCCTTTACACTTGTATGGACAGCGGGTTAACCTACTAATTCATCTCTCCAACCCCTCAATGTTTTTAAAAATCTCTTAAAGTTCCTTCCTTATTTTTGACTCATTCAACGTATATTTACTTACTTTTATTTTACTATTTGAGTCAGATTGTTGAGGACAGCTGTGCAACTCTATACAAAACAGACAAGCTACAATTTGTGTCTGTAGTAAAAATGAAAACAGAAACAAGCATGCTCCTTGGAGCTCTGAGGCACAACTTTTACTTGGCAGGAGGGTAGAAATAGGAAGATAGACAGGTAAATAAACCAAGTATAATTTGGCTTGGCATAATATTTTCAATGCACATGACCTACTAAATATAACTACATGTCTTTGAGTGCAGGTATGTAATAAAGTGAAATAGGCCACTTGGAGTCCCTTGAGTATACATTAACAGGTTTTACCACACAACTAATGATATCCATCTGGTATATAATTAACATAGAACTCTAGTAAGTAATAGCTTTTTCTCAATGATAGATTACACTGCACTAAAAATACACACTTTTATGCATTAAAAGAGGCTTCAGGCAATGATACAGTCATTATACATTATATACATTTTTGTGGTGCCAGGAGTTCTCCAGGCTTATGGATGGCAGGTAAGTATTCTACCCCTCAGATTTCCCAGACCAATCAGCCTGCCTTCCTGCCTTCCTGCCTTCCTGCCTTCCTGCCTTCCTGCCTTCCTGCCTTCCTGCCTTCCTGCCTTCCTTCCTTCCTGCCTTCCTTCCTTCCTTCCTTCCTTCCTTCCTTCCTTCCTTCCTTCCTTCCTTCCTTCCTTCCTTCCTTCCTTCCTGCCTTCCTGCCTTCCTGCCTTCCTGCCTTCCTGCCTTCCTGCCTTCCTTTAAAAACAAAACAAAACAAAACAAAACAAAACAAAACAAAAAGAGTCTCTCTACACAGTCCTGGCTGTGCAGGAATTCACCAAGTAAATCATGCTGGCCATGACCTCACAGATATTCATCTGCCTTCAAAGTACTGGGATTAAATATAGGTGCCACTATACCCAGCCTATCTTTAAAAATAAAGTTATGTAGTTAGTGGCTGAGTATGGTGGTGCACACCTTTAATCCAATCACTCAGGAGGCAGAGGCAAGTGGATCTTTATGAGTTTAAGTCTAGCCTGGTCTACATAGTTAGTTCCAGACATTTTTATTCTCCATAGCTTAAAAGTTTTAGCATTTCAAAAGTATTCTCCAGGCAAATACAGTTCCAAAAAGAAAACCAGGACTAAGAATAATAGTGGATTTATTGAGGTACTGATAAAGGTGGGAGACTTTACAGGCAGAAAATGAAATTTTAAAATGCCCTTTTGTAGGAAAAATTACTAAAAGGATGAAAACAAAACAAAGAAGAAAACACAAAGGTTGCCTGCTTAGGAGCAACCAAAAGTAGAAAGAACTCCATACATTCACAGTATAGGGTTGGCTGTGTTACCATCCATCAGCAAAAAATTAAGACACAATCCAATGTGGCAGACAGCTGTCATCTAAACTTAGATACCTGTGACTTTGGTGCCCGAAGGGCTAGCAGTGACAGGAGCAGCTTTGAAGTCAGGAACAATAGACTGAAAGATAGCAATTACACCTTCTGTTCTGTGCTGTGCCTTCCAGCAAGTCACGTGTTCACTGAATTTTCTTTCATTTAAAAATCCAGGTACTCTTCCCCACATTACAACTGTCACCAAATACTGTGCCACACTTTGGTTCCTTTGGTTATGAATAATTTCAAATCAGCAGTTTTAATCAACTCTAGGACTAGATTGAGGAAGGCAGACTCATATGTTCCAATCCTCTGGCTCTCCAATATGACCAAACAGGAAGTTTCGGAACCTACCCCACTTCTCAGGAAGTTTAGATCAACCTGCGTGTGTGTACCCTGTTCCATATACTCTTAAATTGTCTTCTTCGTTCTAGATATAATTTAGATTAAAATGTTTCAGCAATTGTTTCTGAAGGTGTTATGTGTATCTAAGTGACAGATATATAAAATAAAATAGTTTAAAAACACAAAACCCAAATTCAGTGGCTGGAGAGATGGCTTAGTATTTAAGAACACATTGCTTATGCAGAGGATGTGTTTGGTTGTCACCATCCACACTGGGAGGCTCACAACCACCTTTACCTCCAGTCACAAGGTTGATCCAAAGCCTCAGACTTCTGTAGGCACCACATACACACACAGTCACACACACACAAAAGACACATAATTTTAAGAAAATTTAATTAAAAATTTAAATAAATCCAGGTCTTACTATAAATATAAGCCAGGTATAGATAATTTGCCCGAGTTTCTCTCTCTCTCTCTCTCTCTCTCTCTCTCTCTCTCTCTCTCTCTCTCTCTCTCTCTCTCTCTGTCTCTCTCTTCCACATTGTGGCCCAGGCTGGCCTCCAACTTGCCATGAAGACAAAGCTGGCTTTGAATGTCTAGTCCCAAGCTCTAGGACTACAGGCATGCACCACCACACCTATTTAAGGAGACTTCTCAGTTGCAAGTTACAGAAATGCAAATAGACCCTAGTTTAGCTAATAAGGTATTGATAGCCAGGCATGATGGTTCACACCTGCAATCCCAGCACTCAGTAAGGCTGAGGCAGGAAGATTCCCACAAGGCAGAGGCCAGTCTAAGCTACACAGTGCATTCTAGTCCAGCTGGGCTACAGAGTGAGCTCTTGTCTCAGAAGGCTTAAAAAGCGTGCTGATACTGCACTATGTCCTGCTAAAGCAGTCCTGACGCTTGGCAATCATTTTAAGTCCAGAATGGCAAGCCTCAAGGATGGGCCAATTGTGAATTTTCTGAAGGAAGAACAGGCCTCTAGAATAAGATTTCAGTTGTTGGGGCTGGAGGTGTTGGCACGGCCTCTGCCATCAAGAATCTTAACGAAGGACTTGGCACGTGAAATTGCTCTCCTTGATGTTGTGAGAGATAAAGTCAAGGGAGACATGTTGGATCTCCAGCATGGCAGCTCTTCCCTTGAGATACACACACAAAAAACTGTGTCAAGGACTTTAGGGTGACTGCAAACTCCAAGCTATTGCTTACCACCTCTGGCTGTATCAAAAAGAAGAAAAGAGCCCCTTAATTTGATCTAGCATTACATGAACATCTCTAAGTCAGTTATTCCTAGCGTTATAAAATTCAGTCCAAATTGCAAGTTACTGGATGTTTCTTAATGACTATCTACCTATCTTGATCTCTGTGGCTTGGAAGATAGGTAGCTTTCCATGCTATTGGAAGTGGTTGTGAAGTGGATTTATCCAGATTCCCTATCTGATTGAAGAAAAACTGGGCACTCATGCTTTAATCTATGAGGGGTGGGTCCATGGGGGGTGGGCATGGTGACTCCAGTATGCCTGTATGGGAGGAATATGCCTCTGTCTCCTAAAGAATTTGTACCCAGAATTAGGCACTGATGCAGGTAAGAAACAGTGGCAAGAGGTTGACAAACAGGTGGTTTCCAAGGACCTACAGGGTGAACAAATTAAAAGGCTGCCCACCTTGGACCACTGGACTCTGTGGCAGATTTGGCAGGACGTAAAATGAAGGATCCTAGGTAGGTGCATAGTGTCTCCACTATGATTAATAAAGGACAATCTTCCTTGGTACTCTGTGCTTCTTGGGAAAAATAAATGGACCCTTGTGTTGTGAAGATGATGAACTCTTACTGGAGAGCCTTGAAGAAGGATGCAGATAGAGTTCAAGAGAATTCAGAAACAGCTGCAATTTAAGGTCTTCTAATGTCACATGATACCACTGCCTCAGCAGCAATAGAATTTCAGTTGGATGTCAGACATATCCCTTTTTTGTCTGATCTGTGATTAGCGCAGTTGTATGATGACAGTCAATCTTTAAATAAAGGAGCTGTTTTGGCCCATGACAGGCACCATAGAAAAAGTAGGAAGGGAAATCACAAAATAGGTAGGAGAAGCAGGGCGGAGTCAAACAGACCCAGCCAACCACCCAAGAAGAAACATATGAGGAACACAGGTGAGCCACGGGCCATGTGGCAGACAGATTAATGAGAATGGGTTGAATTAAGATGTAAGAGCTAGCTAGCAATGTGCCTGAGCCATAGGCCAAACAGCATGAACTTAATACAAGCCTCTGAGTCATTTTGGGGGCCTAATCAGCGGCGGGTAGCTAAGGGGTCTAGGGCTGCAGGTCTGTGGGTCTGGACTTCTGGCCACCTGGGACCAAAAAACTTAATGCAACAGTGCATGGCTGCTGTCAAGAAATATGTGTATTAGTATTGCATATTGTTATAGAATATAAAGAAAAAAATCTGTGTATGAACAATGCAACCAACTACTCAACTGTCTTACCAACTATAATACCAAATTACATGGGGGTAGTTTGAAAACTATTTAAAAATAGGTGTCACATAGAACTCAGATACAAATTAAACTGGATATAAGGAGCCTGTGAGTGTTGAATATATAATCCCTCTTTTGTCTCCTTTCTGTACATGGGCTTCTTTAAACCTACTGACAACGAGAGCCTTTCCTTTTAAATTACATTTTATTTGTTTATTGTGGTGTGTGTGTGTGTGTGTGTGTGTGTGTGTGTGTGTGTGTGTGTGTGTGTGTGGTGCCACACTGTGCCATACATAAACGTGGAAGCCAGAGGCAATTTGTAGGAATCAATTCTCTTTGTTCACCATGGCATTCACCTGAGGCTGGTGGCCAGAATCTTTAGCCAACAAGCCATCCCCATGGGGTTCCTCTGCTTCCTTTGAGCACAGGACCCCCTAACAGCTCTCACACTTACAAACTTGTTGGGCATAGTGGCACTCAAGAGGCAGGAGCAAGCAGATCTTTGGGAGTTTAGGGCCAGCCTGATCTATGTTATGAATTTTGGCCACCCAAGGCTACATAGGCCCTGTCACTAATTAATTAATTAGAAATTAAATCACAAATGATAAGATGTTTCTTTTCAGTCGCTAGGGAAAGGTTCCAACCAGCCACAATGGAAAGATGTCACACTAGATTAATCAACTGTCATTTACATGTGGAACAACATTAAATATGACAATTTTCATTGACGTCCTTGGGAAAGAGAGCAATCTCTTGATAATAGCTACACGTGCTGGGTGGTGGGTGGTGGCACACATATTTAGTCCCAGCACTCAGGAGCCAGAGGCAGGGCAGGAGGATCTATATGAGTTGAGACCAGCTTGGTCTACAGAGTAAGTTTCAAGAGCCAGGGCTACACAATGAAACCTTGTCTTGAATCACCCCCACACACGCCAAAAAGGAAAGAAAATAGCTTAAGCAGCAATAGGTTTACAGTGTTTATGCTGTTACCCAATAGTTGTTTGTTTTTTACTGATTTAAAATAACAAGCTTCTTCTCTGTGCCTGTGTGTTGCTGGTCAGTGGGTGTCATGTCTGCTCTAATTCATTTATTCCTGGACTGGGGGTTTCTAGAATACGTGATATATTTTTTATTCTTAGTTTTTCTTTCTTTTTTAAAATCTCATTTTAGAAAATAATAAATTTGGAACCAGAGAGATCTTAGTGATCAGACTCAGTCGTTAAGAGCACTGGCTGCTTTTTCAGAGGACCCCTGTTCAATTCCCAGCATCCACATGGCAGCTCACAACTGTCTGTAACTCCAGGACCTTTTCTGGCCTCTGGAGGCACTGAATGCATGGTAGTGCACATGCATGCATTCAAGCAAACATTTATAGATATAAAATAAAAATAAGTAAAATCTGAAAAAAAGTGGAAACCTTACAAAACAGGAGAGAGCTGATTCATCCCCAGCCTCACCCCACTTCATCACTTGTTCCTCAGTGGGTCGAATATTCTGGGAGACAGTGGAACCGTCAAGGACCTAGGCAGAAGTGGACCTCTAGGGGCAGAACTTTGAAGATGATGACTGGTCTCTGGCTCCAAACTCACATGATGACTCCAAGTCAGCCATGACATGGACATCTCCTGCCTCTATCTCCCAGAATGCACCGAAATGCTCTGAAATTATGCACTAAAGCAAGAGTTTTCTCTCTTTGTTTAGTTCAGCTTTTTAATCAAAGTGACAGAAAAGGACCTAATACACAAAGTCTTGCTGTGGAGCCCAAGGTGGTTTTGAAACTCACTCACAATTCTCCTGCCCCTAACTCCCAAGTGCTCAGGCTACAGGCATGTGTCAAGCTCAGCTTAATCTTTCCTTCAAAAAGAAAGAAAAATTACTATAATTGAGCAAATCAAAATTAAGTTGACCACGAGGAATTCTGACGAGGATCTGGGGAATGTGGCACACTCTTATGGTTATAATAATGTAGGAGGCTGAGCCCAAGAGTTAAAGCCAGCCTGAACAAAAGCAGGAGACCCCATCAAAAAAGAAAGAAATTCTAATTTCAGAAAGAAAGAAATTCTAATGACAAAATTTGGAAGTATCTTTATGTAGCAAACTATGATAAAGGCCCTTTAACTCTCCAAAGTTGTAAAGTTAAGAATTATTTTCCCTTCAATTATACTTCCTTAAAATTTTGTTGTGTTCTTCATAAGAATAATTAAAATATTTAATATTTTTTCAAGATCTGCATGTTTCTAATATCTCTTTCAAGACTAGGCCAAACTCAGTAATATAATAAGTGATAAACATTAATTAAAATTGCAGGGACCACGTCCTAGAGTGTGTGCAGTGCATCCTCGGCTGCATGAGGAATCGTGACAAGCTGGTTAACTTGTTGTCAGCTGTCTACAAACTACAGATAAATAACCCATTTCATAGAGTGACTGGAAGGATTTTTTAAAACAATTAAAACGCTTACAATGGTAATTGCACAGACCAACTAACTATTCAGTAAACATCGGGGCTTTTTTTTCGGGGGGGGGGGTCAGGGAGGATCATGGAAAACTCTTGGTGGCCAAGTCCAATGGAAATTGAAGTTTTCAGGTTGCATTTACTTATATACAAAAATCTGATTCAAGGATGACATCTGCGCTTTTTCCCCTGGGCAGCCTGACTCATCTTTATTCTTTGTCCCTGGTCCAGGAAAGTATCTGTTTTGGTATCTTACTCCCTGACTCATTTTGGTCCTAACTTGATGCCAGCTTTGGCCATGACATCTCAGTGACGTACTTCCAGCATACCACCCCTCAGCTTTCTTCTGCTTCCTCCCCTACGTCCCTACTACAGCAGCTTGGTCCAGTTGTTCCTCCAGACACAGACGACTCAGACAGTCTGGTCCTCTCTTCTGTCTCACCTTTCACAGGCACGACATTCTAGTTCTCCTTCTTTGGGGCTCTAACAAACAAGTTGTTACCAAAGAGGTAAAGTTTCTGGGGCTGGTGGCCTGCACCTCTAATCTCAGCCCGGGGGAGGGGGGGGCTGAAAAGAGGATTAGAAGATGCTTTTAAAAGAACAAATAGCAGGTCATGATGGCACACACCTTTAATCCCAGCATTTAGGAGGTAAAGACAGCTGGCTCTCAAAGAGTTCCAGGACAGCCAGAGTTATCCAGTGAGGCCCCTTATAAATAAATAAACAAGCTGGCAAACAAAGATAAGATTGAGTGAGGAGCTTTGTCCTTATATATAGTTTTCTCTTTGTAACCCTGGCTGCCCTGGAATTTACTCTATAGACCAGACTGACCTCAAACTCAGTGATCCACCTGCCTCTGTCTCCTGAGTGCTGGGATTAAAGGTGTGCACTACAGCTGCCTGGCTTAGTCTTGGTGTTTCTATAAATATGTTAACTGATATGCTATCAGGCCAACATGCTGCTGGCTAGGTAGGATATATTTTATAGGGCTTGAATATTCTTTTTAAACCCTCAGTTCTAAGGGCTGAACCTGCCTTGAGCACACTACAAATACTCTATTATTGACCTAATTCCCTAGTGAAAGGTTTCCATACCCTGATATTAAGTCTTTTGGCAGACACAGTAAGCCAAATCAAGCTGAATTAAAAATAAAAGAGCAGCTGGGTGGTGGTGGTGCTTACCTTTGATTCCAGAACTCAGACAGTGGCAGGTGGATCTCTATAAGTTCAAGGTCAGTCTGATCTACAGGGCAAGTTCCAGGACAGGCTTCAAAAAGTACGTAAGAGAAACCCTTGGAAAAACCAATAATAAATAATAAAAGGCCAGGTTTATTGGGTAAAACGCTCCTGGGCTTTCTGTGAGGATGGGATTTGGAATATAGAGGGGTGCAAACAAGACTATGCTTCTAACTGAACCCCTAGCTTTGAATATTCTTTTACAAAAAAATTTTTTTTTGAGCTAAGGTCTCTGTGGTAGTTTGAATGTAATGTAATTCCCATAAGCTAATAAGGAGTAGCATTATTCAGAGGTGTGGCTTTGCTGGAGTGGTTATGACCTTGTTGGAGGAAGTGTGTCACTGTGCAGGTGGGCTTTGAGGGCACATATATGCTCAAGCTGTACCCAGTGTCTCAGATTACTTCTTGTTGCCTGTGGGTCAAGATGTAAGAATTTTCAGCTCCTTCTCCAGCCCCATGTCTGCCTGCATGCTGCCTTCCTTTCCATCAATAAGATAAGCCTCTGAACTGTAAGCCACACCAATTAAACATTTTCCTTTATAAAAGTTTCCCCTGTGGTCATGGTGTCTCTTCACAAAAGGAAGCCTAAGACTGTCCCCAAACATAGTCCAGACTGACCTTGAACTCTTGAACTCTTGCTAGTCATCCTGATTATGCCTCTATGTTTCCATTGTTGGATTCTAATATTCCTTATTATTATTATTATTAACAATAGTAGAGGCAGAGGGCGTGTGGCATGACCCATTGGGGTGTGTGTGTGTGTGTGTGTGTGTGTGTGTGTGTGTGTGTGTGTGTATAGTCTGTTTTCTCCTTTTATCTTTATGAGGGGTAAGTAGGAAGATCAGAGTCAGGTCATTGGGCTAGGTGGCAAGTTCCTTTACCCATCAAGATATCTCAATGGCCCCTGAATGTTCTTCATAGAGAAATAGATGTGATTTTAAAAAAAAATTGCTTAAGAATGAATACATCTTAAACTTCTTCCCCAAGTCAAAGACTGGATAGTAACCATCCCCATCCAAACAGAAAGCACTCACCACCATCCAATTGGCAGTTAGTATCTGAATTATAATGGCCTATAGAAAATAACAAACTCTTGTGAGGTTGACCTGACAGAAATTAATTCTACAGTCTGGCAACAACAGCCACATAAAATGGTGGCAAATTACAAAGCAAAAGAAATTGTCATTTTGACTATAAAGATAAAAATACAAATTAAGAGTTAAAGAAATGGATGGCCACAAAAGGGTGACTTTTGTGTAATAGTTATAAATTTTTATTTTATGTACCACTCGAATACATTGCTCAGGGTTGTGAGCTGTCTTGTGGGGTGCGGGGATTCCAACTAGAGTCATTTCGAAGAGCAGCAGCCCCAGGGCACCCTTCATACATGTTATATAACTTATCAAATTTGTTGATAAGTTAGCAAATCCCACTCCATAATATACTTATCCTATATATAAGGCCAGTTGCTTCAAAAGACAAAGGAACAGCACTTGTTCTGATTCCAAATCCTATGCTTCTTCCTGTGTATCACCAGCCCTCAATACTACTTGGGCTACGTTTAAGCATGTAAAAAAATAGCTTTACAGATATTCATTAAAAGCATACATCTCACATAATCTCAATTTGCCTGAAAGACATTTTTAGGCATAAAAATCTTTTGAGGTTCCTGTCTGCTTTCTCTTTTTCAACTATAATCAGCAACGAAGGGATATCTAGCCACCAGCACTTACTGAGGTGGCCTCAGACATCTTGGAAAGTACCAATCAGAAGTCAGCATTCCTGTAAATGACAGGATAGGGTACTCTAGGTGGATAAGCCACTGACTAGGCCTAACTCAGAGGCTGATCCTGTAAACGTTTCCGGGTCCTCCGGGTTCCAACTCTGCCCGAGCTCCTGTTCTCCGCCCCGATTTACAGGGGTGAGAATCTCTGGCCTGGGAGAACAGAATTACATCTTCCCCCGAAGCGTTGCATTGAGTCTGCCGGTGTCATTTAAAATGGTTTCTGCAGAAACCTGCGCGAGGTAACCTAAAGAGATTTAAAGTCCCCGGAGCCAAGCCGTGCCTCCTCAGGGGCAACTGGCGCCGGGGCGTCCTGGGCGGGCCCCGCTGATAGCAGAGCAGAAGCCACTCGGAGCCCCGGGGCACCTCGGTCCATTCCCTTCCCTGGACTCCTTGGCTTATCAGCTCGGCTTCATAGAGGTCAGCCCGGCAGCCCTGCGGCTCCGGTGGAGCCAGGATGACCGCAGGCACGGATGCAGGGTGCAGATGGGAAGGATGTTGCAATTTTCTTTTAGAGTGGTCGAGGTCCCACGGGTTCACACTGGGGAGAAAACGAAAAAGAGCTACAGCAAGCCGCCAAGAAAATCCTTATTCCACGTGCTTCTCAGGCTGTACTTTCAGATTCAGTTTCTTTTTGAGGGTTTTTGTTGTTGTTTTGTTTTTCCAGACAGTGTTTCTCTGAGTAGCACTGTCGGTCCTGAAGAACAGCCTGCTCTGCCTTCTGAGTGCTGGATTAAAGGTGTGTGCGACCACCACCCGGCTTGAGCTACCATTTTATCTATTTATTTTAATTTATAGATTTTATTTAAAATTTTATAATTAGAAACTGAATCTAGGCGGGGGTGGTGGTACGCCCTTAATCCCAGATCTCTGTGAGTTCAAAGCCAACCTAGTCTACAGAGAGAGCAAATTCGAGGACAGCTAGGGCTACCAGGAGAAACCCAGTCTTGGGGGGAGGGTGGAGTGGGGAGGGAGGGCCTGAGAGAAAGGAGAAAGATCTTGAGAAAGAGTGAGTTCTTAGAAGGAAGTTTCAGAAGAAATTAGGCACTATATTTGTTTAGAACACCTCATATATGACCTGAAAAGTATAGCCAAGGGCTGACTGTAGAGTTGGCTTAGCTAAAAGCACTGGCTGTTCTTCCCAGAGGCTCTGAGTTCAATTCCCAGCAACCACATGGTGGCTCACAACCACCTGTAATGAGATCTGGTGCCTTCTTCTGGTGTGTACATAATAAACTGTATACATAATAAACAAAAAATTTAGAAGTATAGCCACACACCCCCCCCCCCCCCAAAAAAAAAACTTCATCAGAATTAAAACTTTGTCCTGGTGAAAACTTTCAATCTCAACACTCACAGAAGCAGATGGATCTCTCTGAGCTGGAGGCCAGTGTGGTCTACATAGTGAGTTTTAGGATAGCCAGGATAACCCAAAAACAGACAAATAAAAAATTAAGACCTTAGGGCTGGAGCTCATTAAGCTCACAAACTGTACAAGATCCTGACACTCCCCAGCAGCACATGGGAAGATAGATGACTAGAGCCCCCAAGAGAGGCCACAAAGACAGAGGGCAGCCACAGGGTAAAAGAAAAGTATTTGACAAGGATGGGTGTGGTGCTACAAGCCTTCAATTCCAGCCCTGAGGGGTGGACACTCCACTGAGGCTAGCTTGGTCTACCTAGCCAGCTTTAAGGAAGCTGGGGCTATGTACTGAGAGCCTGTCCTGAAGGGAAGAGTGAGAGACACAGTCCATGTTTCTGTTCCAAAGAGATAGGTAAGTCACATCATGAGACCAGAGGTACAAGTGGGAGTTTAGTTAAAGAATTGTGTGTTTAGACAATGGGTGTTTTATCTGCATTAGATAGGACTATTCTTTAGGCCTCGGCTTCCTCTGGCAGAATTGCTGTGCCTGGGTTAATAGAGGTGGAGGTGGAAAGGTACTTGTCTGTCACATTTCAAGTAATTCCCTTCAGCCGTCAGAGACAGACAGAATCCCTGCTTCCCATTTCCCCCACCAGGCCCACTTAGTTCCTGTGTTTGGAGGCCCTAACCCCTTGAGCTTTATTTTTAACTATTCATAGGGGTAACCAGAATCACTGTTCCTGGCAAGTACCAAAGTCAACTGTAGAAGAGCAACATTGGCTTTTTTTTTTTTTTTTTTTTTAAGATAGGGATTTGCTACATATTCTGTCTTTGTCTTCAAATTCAGTATGTGGCCCAGCCAGGCCTTCAAGTTATGATCCTTCTGCCTCAGACTCCCTACTACTATGACTGTAGGTGCACACTACCCTACCCTCCAGAAAAATAACACTCCTGATGTTATTAAATCTATGGTCCTGTTCAATTGTGTTAGACTCTTGGTTGGAAAGAGCTCAGCCATCTCAGCATTGGATTTATATGTCACCTAGGACTTTTGCTCTGATTACTATATTAGTGTTTTATTCACTTGTTTTTGAGACAGGCTCTCACATTGTCATTCCTGATGACCTGGAATCGGTCATGTTGGCCAGGCCGTGTTCAGAATCACAGAAACCTTCCTGCCTTTGCTTCCCAAATACTGGGATCATAAGCATGAGTTCTGGTGCTCTGCCACACTTTTATTTATTTTTGTTAATTATTGTATGCATGTGTGTGACTGTGGATGCATGTGTGCCATAACAGCTGTGCAGAGACCAGAGACAGCTTTGGGGAGTTGATACTCCTTTCATTGTGGGATCTGGGACTTGAACTCAGGTCATCTGTTCTGTGCAGCAAGTGTTTCTACACACTGAGCTCTGTTACCAGTAGGCATTTTTCCTTTATTTTTTGTTTATTTTACTATAATTTATTTTTTTAAGACAGGGTTTTACTCTGCAACCCAGACTGATTTGGACCTCATTATGTAGCTTGGGTTGAACTAGAATTTACAGTAATGCTTTTGCCTCGGCCTCCTGAGTGCTGGGAATATAGGCATGTGTCACTGTCCTGGTCTCCAGAACAATATGAAACTTATTATGGCTAATAAGGTGGCTGAGCAAGTAAAGACCCTTGCTGTAGAACACAATGACCTGAGTTTGATATTCAGGACCCACACTGTAGAACAAGAGAACTGACTCCTGCATGGTGTCCTCTGATCTTTACACATGCACTGTGCCATGCACACCCCTGCTTCCTCAATAAACAAATGAATAAATGTAAAAAAAAATTAATAAAACAATACTATATGTTTGGCAAGAGGAATTCTGTTTAATAAGCACTAGATATCAGTGGTAAGCTATTTAAATTAGTGTCATTTAGGGAAGTCAGAAAGTATTGCTCATGTCTTAGGGTTACTATTGCTGTGATGGCACACCATGACCACAGCAGGTTGGGAGAGAAAGGGTTTGTTTGGCCAGCACCATAGTCCATTCTTAAAGGAACTCAGGACCTGAGATAAAGGTTCCCTCCCCTCAGGAGACTTTAGCTCAGGTCATGTTGACATAAAACTGGCCAGCATAGTTCATTGATTTATTGTGGCCATTTCCCTTTGTTGGATCTTTATTTTAAAAAGAGGAGGTTGACAAAGACCCCCTTTCTAGTAAACAATATTTCTAGTAAACATTTGGTAGGTTGTGGGTGTAACCCAGTCTTAGAGTGTGTGCTAAGCATGCATATTATAAAATAGTTTCTCCCAGTTTGCAACTTTCCATTTTGGAGGGAAACTTCTCAAGAAAAGATGTTTTACAGGTAGGTGGAAAAAAAACCAGTATGTTCTAAGAAAAGGTGAAATACACCACAGAAGTTGATTCAGACAGAAAGTAAACAATTCAAAACAGCTCAGGAAGTCCCTAAAACTGACTAGATTCACTAGCCTCCTTTTCTGCACTGCCCCCCCCCCCAAGAATAGTATAAACAGTAAAGAGAAGCACATGTGTACTCACCTAGAGGAAACAGTGACTGGCTTAATTAATTGACTGGAAATGGCTCGGACCAACTGAGTCACGTGAAAAGGACTCTCAAACTTCTTAAACTGCCTGCAGACTGCAATTGTGCTTTAGGTTTCCTGATGTTGTGAGCTGTAACCCATGCTAGGTTTTGGTGATACAGCTGCCTTAGAGTCATGTCTGCTCTTGTAAGTAACCCCTCCACCCATATTTCTACAAGGAATCAAATAAAACTCATTGGTTTACCAAGTTGGACTTTGGTATATAGGTATTTTGGGTCTATTTGGGATTCCTTTCTAGGATGGGAAGATGTATGGGTAGGTGTATGTTAGGATGAGTCTCTCATACAACAACACAAAGTATATATGCCAGCACTAGGGAGATTGAGTCAGGCATATCTCTGTAGGTTTAAGGCCAGCCTGGTCTATATGTGGAGATCCAGGACAGCCAGGGCTGCATATACACAAGAGAGACTGTTGCATGAATAAAGGAAACTCAGGGCCAGGTCTCTGGGAAAGTCGGAGATATTAGAGTAAACACCACAGTCAGATCTTACCCAGCTATCTTCCAGCTTCCTCAGCCTGGCTTCTCCTGGCTTCTTTTCTCCTTCTGTCTTTCTGTGCCTGCCTTAAATACCCTCTTCACTCAGTTAAGGTGTGGCCCCACCACTGCCTGCCCGGGAGCCTGGAACTCCTTCTGTAAACAAAAAATGACCTTGAACTCAGTTTGGATACTGGGAACTCAGGGCGTAGGTCACCACTCCCAGGATACTCCCAGCGCTCTGATAAAGGTGTGAATCACCAGTCTCTGATCCTCCTAGACTGACTGTGGGTAGATCCCTCTGATAGCTCCAAAACTTTTGAATCTTTTATTATATCTCCACAAGAGACTATGTCTAAAAACAAAAACAAAAGAAAGCACATATCAGAAAGTATCGAAAACACACCTGAAGTTTAAAAACTCACCTACCAACAAATGGTATGACCTTGAATAAGTCACTAATGATTGATTACTATTTCCTCTTCTACAATCTAGGGGTAATAATGCATCCCTAACTTGGCTTAGATGGGAGATTACATTTGACAAAATAATGATTAGTATATATGAGCAGTAAGCATTTTGGAAGGTAGAGTGTGGTAGACTTTTAATCATGATTATAGTTTCCAACAAAAAAACATTGTAGGGAGAAAAAAAGAGACATGTATAGAGCCATTTTACACACGTGTATATTCCTTAAATGGACTTCTTTATTCATATATTTTCATATTGAGAGAGAGAATGTGTGAGCATATGCTTGCATGGCTTGTGAGGAAGTCAGAGGCCAACTTTCAGCAGTCAGTTCTCTGTCTGCCATTGGTGTTCCAGGGGTCAAACTCAGCAAGTGTTTTTACCCGCTGAGAAGGCTCAGTGGTCCTGTGAATATTTTTATAACATAGCCATATATATAGGAACGGTTGTGAGCCTCCTCTGGGAATGGAACCCAGGTTGCCTTCAAGAAGGAGGAGTGCTCTTAAGCAATGTGCCCTCTGCAGGCCTCCATCCTATCTTTTGAGAGCATACCTAACTCCTTGACTCCAATGGCCCCTCCCTTATCTGGACCTTCTATTCCCTCCTGAGTCTATCGGCTTCTTGATCTGATCCTTACCTGTCTTGCTGAGTACTGCTTCAGGGAGGAGCAGAGGTGTTGGAATTTATTATTCTTCTGCAAATTCTTGCTCACCAGTTTTCTGGAAAATCTTTTCACCTTAAGTGTTTCCTGACCTCCAGTCTATTGTTTTCACAGGACCTGCTCAGAACTCTATTTCACTTCCTCAAACTCAGCTACTTCTCTAAACAGATGAGCAGAAACTTAGGATGGTTCAACAAGAAGTTTTCATATAGTAAGGTGCAAAAGCAACTGGTGTTTAGTAAAAATTGTGCTTTGTAACTGAATGTCAGTCTTCTGAGGCTAGCCCTGTGCAGTGTGAGACCCCCTTGGAATGCTGGGCAGCTGTTGCAGCTTCTAGTGAACCATGAAATCACGAGGGAAAACAGATGAAATTTCCATGCAAGAATAAATGACATGAGACATTCAACACTTTAATATAAAATAAGTTTTGTGGATAGGTAAGCTTGGCCAGTTATAAGTTAATATAATTTTTCTGAATATATTCAAAGTAGGCTAAGCTAAAAGCAATGATATCTAGTAGCTTAGGTGTATTATGTGTTTAAACCAAGCATTTTCAATTTATGGTGAGTGTGTGGATTGAAACTTCATTATGAAAAGCACTTGTATATAATTCTACTTAGTGTTTTTCCTCCTATCTGACCGTTATCTGAGTCCTAAAGCCCATTTTACTGCTTTCAATTTTTAAAATTGTTTTGCTTTTTAGGAGAGGTTTCTTGTGTAGCCCTGACTGGCTTTGAATTCAATGACCTGCCTGCTTCTGTTTTCCAAGTGCTGGGATTAAAGACTTGTACCACCTCTTAATTTTTCTGTTATCATCTTTCTTCCAATAAATTTAATGCTTCTTTTAGTTTCAGTACTATCTTTTAAAAAAGATTTATTTATTTATTATGTATATGGGAAATTGCCTGCATAAATGTTTGTGGAGAGGGCAAAATCCCCTGGAACTGGAGTTACAGACAGTTGTAAGCTGCCGTATAGGTGCTGGGAATTGAACCCAGGTCCTTTGGAAGAGTAACCAGTGTTCTTAACCATTGAGCCATCTTCCTACTCCTCAGAATGATCTTATTTTTATAAAAAAAAATTAATTTAAATTATTTTATTTTAAGTGTGAGGGTATTTTGCCTTCATGCCTGATGCCCCAGGGGCCAAAAGGCAGCATCAGATCTTCTGGAACTGGAATTATAGACAGTTGTAAGCTACTATGTGGGTTTTGAGAATTGCACCTAGTGCCTCTATAACAGTGTTTTTCAACCTGTGGGTCACAACCCCTTTGCCAACCCTCTATCTCCAAAAATATTTACATTATGATTCATAAGAGCAGCAAAATTATAGATGTGAAGTAGCAAGGGAAATAATTTTACAGGTGGGGGTCACCACAACATGAAGATCTGTATTAAAGGGTCAAAGCACTAAGAAGGTTGAAAACCCATGATCTAGAAAAACAGCCAGTGCTCTTAACAACTTCAGTTCCCCAGAATTAGCCTATTTGTAGTCTTGTTAGCCTAAAACTCTGTGTAGACCAAGCTGGCCTTGAACTCACAAAGATCTGCCTGCCTCTACCTCCAAAATCCTGGGATTAAAGGCATGTACCACCAAGCCCAGTTTAATAGACTTGTTTCTTCTAAGGAATACTTTTTAAGAGATTTACTTTATGTGTGTGAGTGTTTTGCCTGCACGAATGTCTGGGCACTAGATGTGTGTCTAGTGCTCTTGGAGCTAGACATCATTATTACATCCTCTGGAACTGAAGTTATAAGTGGTTGTGTGCTGCTATAAGGGTGCTGGAAACTGAACCCAGAGCTTCTGTAAGAGCAGCAAATGCTTTTAACTACTGAGTCATCTCTTCAGCCCCCTAAGGAATATATTTTATCTTATTTCAGCCAGTTAAAATATTTTTAAATCTTAATTCTAAGATAAAACTGTCTGCTGTCTTTTTTATATAACCATCAGAATTAATTTGTGGAGATTTTGATCCACTATTAAATTTTGTGTGTATTTTGACTGCATGCATACTTGTATACTATGTGAGTACCTACTGACTGCAGAGGCCAAAAGAGTACATTGGATCCTCTGAAATAAGAGTAACAGATCATTGGAAGACACCTAGCATTGAGTCTGGGACCACTGGAAGTGCAGCCAGTGCTCTTAACTATTGAATCATCTCTTCACCCCAAATTAAATTTTTAGCTGATACAGACCAGGGTGTATTGGGAGCATTTCCCTACAGCCTGTGATTCATAAAGTTGTTCTGTAAATCAATCCTACTGACGTGATTTGGAAGATTATTGTAAATTGTTAATCTTAGTTCCCAACCTAGACTTACTAAGTCATATCCTGCATTTTAATAAGCACCTCCCCCCAGTTTATTGTACACATGTTAAAGTTGGGGAGCACTATATATCAGAACCCTTCCCTAGAGAAGTAATTTCTGACTTTGGCTGTACATTAAATTCACCTAGGGGAGCTTTTGAAAACTTCTGAGGGCAGGACTGGTCCCCCTGAGACTGATTTAGTTGACGGGAGGTTGACACTTGTGTTTTAAAGCCCCCTAATTGCATCAGGGCTGGGAGGGAAAACTCTACAATTACAGGCTGCTGTCATTAGGATTCTAATTACTCCAAAAGCAGGAAGGATGCATTTGTCTTCTGATGAGGTGTCCCCAGAAACCAATAGAGATTTGAGAACATTCTGCATGACAACTGTGTCCCTAGGACTTTGTGGTGGTTGTAACTGCCTGGTTTGGCAGAAGGCCTCACCATTTTTTTGGTTTCCTTGCTAAACAAATTTTGTTTCTTGATAATTACCTCCTTGTGCATCTTTGTGTTCTGACACTCCTCAAAAATGTCCTTGCTCTGTGTGTTTACTCAAGGTGTGCTCATGTCTGTATGTCTGTCTTCTGCCTTACATATTCTTGTCATGGGACTGGAGAGAACACTTGTTGGTCACGCAGAGAAGCAGAGTTCAGTTTCTAGCACTTACTCAGTGGCTAACAGTCACCTGTAACTTCAGTTCCAAGTGTTCTAACATCCTCTGCTGGCTCTTGCCTGCTCATGGATACACACACACATACACTCAGGCACAAGAACATAAAATAATATTCCTTAAAAATTCTTGTCACTGATGTGGTATAATCTGACTTCTCTCTCCTGGTTCCAGATTGGCTTGAGAAATTTTAATTCCTTGTAAAGTTAGAATTTGGTAGCCGTAAGTAGTTTCTACTGTAGCCATCAATTCTGTTCATTGTTCAAACATATTGATAAGTGAAGGCAGGTTACAGATTCTCCTTTTATGCCCACAGAATAACCTTATGGGAGGATGACTTAGTGGCATAGCTTAGTGACAGAGTTCTTGCCTATCATGTTCAAGGCCCTGGCTTTTGTGCCTAATGCGAATAAATAAGTGATGTGGGGTATCTTTCTGTACACTGTGAATATGTTTATTATTGGTTAATAAAGAAACTGTTTTGGCCTATGGCAAAGCATCTTAGAGACAGGTGGAAAACCAAACATAGCTGAAGGAGAAGGGCAAAGTCAGACAGAGAAGCTGCAAGCTGTCACCAAGAGAGCAAGATATAATGGAACAGAGGGAAAGCCACGGAGCGGCGTGGCAATACACAGATTTATAAGAATGGGCTGAGTTAAGTTGTAAGAGCTAGCTGGTAATGAGCCTGACCCATAGGCCAAACAGTTTATAATTAATTAAGTGCCTGAGTAATTATTTTGTAGGCAGCTGCAGGTACACTGGTGGGAAAGATTTGTCTGGGCCAGAAAATCTGGCTACAAATAAGGTAAATAAAAGGAATTCATTTTGAACAGTACTCTAAGAATTTTTCTTGTTTTCTAATAATTACCAATAAATGCCCATAAGTAAATGCTTCTTGTTTTGTGGATGTATAGGAGTTTTACCTGTACGCATATTCCCTACCACGCCCAGCTTAAACATATCTTATATTAAGATAGATATTTAATATTTTGGTATCACATGTGTCAAAAGCAGACTTGAACTCAAAACATATTTATAAATGGTAATACCTTCACAGTTGCCTTTTTTATGCAGATACGGTGATGCACACCTTTAATTCCAGCACTGGGGTGGGTAGAAGCAGGTGGAGCTGTGTAAATTCAAAGCTTGCCTGATCATCAACAGGCAAAAAGAATGAGCAATGTATTTATTTGTATTTTTATATGGATGCTGAGAATTGAACCCAGGTCCTCCGGAAGAACAGCTGATGGAGTTATTACACACTTTACAGCTCTAAGTTTTGAAAAGCAGGATTCAAACTAAAGCCTCAGTAACTTCAAGGATCACGCTTCGAAGTGCTTATTTCTTCTTAAGGTTCGATGGTCCTGTCCTTTGAGGTAAAGCTAACAACTTTCCTCCCTTCAAGCCAGATGTGATAGCCCATGCCTGTAATCCTAGTACTTGAGAGACAGAGGCAAGTAAGTAGATCTTTGTGAGTTTGAGACCAATCTGGTCTACAAAGTGAGTTCTGAGAGAGAGAGAGAGAGAGAGAGAGAGAGAGAGAGAGAGAGAGAGAGAGAGAGAGAGAGAGAGAGAGAGAGAGAGAGAGAGAGAAAGAAGTGTGGTGGTATTTTTCAAAAAGCCTAGAATTTAACTAAGTGTATTGGCATCCATTTGCAGTCCTAGCATTTGAGAAGCTTGAGGAAGGAGGATTACCATGTGTTTTGAGGCCAGCCTAAGCTACATAGTGAGTTCTAGATCAGCCTGGTATATATACATGCAGGTGAAGGTGTGAGACATTGATTAAAAAACTCAAAAAGTAGATTGGGCATGTTGGTGCAGGCCTTAACTCTCAGTAGCGGGGAGAGGCAGAAGCAGGAAGATCTCTGTGATGAGTTACAGGACAGCCAGGGCTACATAGAGAGACTGTCTCAAAAAACAAAAGTAAAAACAAATAAATACTGCTACCCTCCTTCAGTGAGAGAGGACAGTGACAACGGCAGAAAAGTGGTACTTTGCCAGGGCTCTGCTCTGCTGAGGCGCTGGTGGACAGGGTCAGCCATAAGACTGACCCTGCTTTCCAGTGTCTGCATCCTGCGTGCATCTGAAATAAATGGAAACCCAGACATGCAATGTCCCTAAAGCCCTCAGTCTTACAAGACATTTTTTTTTTCCTATTTGGAACTCAGCATCCATGAGAGTCCATTTACCAGAACTGTGTACCAAGAATAACAGGAAAAAATAGCTGCTTTTTTCCCCTGAGAATTTATTTCAGCGTTCAGCAGTCTCCTCTGGTAAGAGGTTAAGCACAAATACTTCTGCCTCACTCTACATGACAGTGAGCAGCCTGTCCACAGCAAGGTGGGCTCAGCTACTCCTTCTGCTTAATCTTAATAGAATGTTGAGCCTGGACTGCTTTAGGTTACTGGTTTTTAACTGCTGGGAGAAGAAGACCAGTAAATAGAACACATTCCCAGCCATTTGACAGTCAGCCTGTAACTTTTCAACGCCAAAGAAAAGGTAATTCCCGAAGTATTTCTTAGCGGTTTCAAGCGTTTGTTATCTGAAATTGCATGTAGGGGGTAAGATCTGCCACATTTGAATAGCTACTGTTCTCAAAGCTCCTCTGCTCTCTCCCCTGACTGAGGAAAGCCAGTGGAGAAGAAAGGCAGGGATGGAGGAAGGTGAGGGTGGAGAGAGTGTGATTTCAGCAGCAGGTAGGAAGGCAGATGGGACTCTGCCGTGTGGCCGGGAAGTGACACCTTCTTACTGGTGGCGAAATGTGCACCTGATCTTCATCACCTGGCACTCAGAAGGTACTTTTCTTTCTCGCCAACATCAAAGATAATTATTTTCTAAGGCTGTCTTAGTCAGAATTACCATTGCTGTGATGAAATACTGTGACCAAAGCAACTTGGAGAGGAAAGAGTTTATTTGGCTTATAATTTCCACATCAGAGGTCATCACTGAAGGAAGGCAGGGCAGGAACTCATGCAGGGCAGAAACCTGGAAGCAGCCGCTGATGCAGAGGCCATGGAGGGGTGCTGCTTTCTGGCTTGCTCCTCATGGCTTGTTCAACCTGCTTTCTTATAGAACCCAGGACTATCAGCCTAGGGATAGCATCACCCGCAGTAGGCTGGGCTGCTCCCATTAATCATTAATTAGGAAAATGTCCTCCAGGTTTGCCTACAGCCTGATCTCAGGGAGACATTTTCCCAATTGAGTTCCCTGCTCTTTGATGACTCTAGCTTGTGTCAGGTTGACATAAAACTAGCCAGGACACTGTCTTTTTTACCCCAGGTTACTTTCAAAGTCATCACACAAAGAGGGATAACCTTCAACTGCTGGTACTCCTATCTCCACATCCTGAATGCCCGTATCATAGTGTTGAGTCAAACGCAGGACTTTGTGTGAGCTAGACAAGCACTCTACGGACTGAGCCCAACCCCAGTCTTCAACCTGTTGTGTCGCTGAGAAGCTTGTAGTTTCTGTTTCTCAGTAGTCAGGATAGCAGGGGTTGCCAGAGCAGCTGCCCAAGGCCCTCCAGCTGATCCCAAACTCAGGGTAATTGATTTTGCCTTGTAGTTGTGAAAGACTTTGGAAGACAGAATCACTTCACATCAAATGGGGACAATACTGTAATGTTGTGACTGTGTAATCTGTGGCTTCAATACTGCTTGGAATGACTTGCATCTATGGACTACTCCTGGGTTCCTTGAAATGTTTTGAAATGGGTGAGGTTTTCCCCCAAGGATCTTCTCTCTTCCTGAAATACCTTTCTGTGTTCTCCATTTTCAACCTCTTGCTTTCTTTCTCACCCCCCAAACTGCCTGTCGCTCTGTGACTCAGCCTGCCAGTTGCCCTTTCTCTCTCTCTCTGACTGGGCTCCAGTGTTTTATTTCTTATGAGACTTCTACAAATTGGTGACTGATAAACTAATTTCAACTAACATGTTAATGACTAGCACTACCTAGGGAATTAGTGGAAGAGGTTTGGGGAAGGTCTGTTCCCTGTGGCTTCCCAATTCCACCTGAGCAGCAGTCTAATTAGTTTACCTCCAAGAATATCACTGTTCAACTTAATTGACAAGCAGTCTACTTTAGCAAAGACATGACTTACATGTAAAATAGTTCTTAAGGAAGCTCTGCTTTGGATTTGACTGTGTCTGCCAAATGGGAGATAAAACTTATGCAAATATTTTACCCATGATCAGCATGTCCAAGCCTCATGATTAGATTTCAAAACTGTGGTACTTAATTTTAAATTTCTCTTTGAAGTTTTACATTTATTTGTTGGTTTCTCAAGAGGGGGTTTCTCTGTATATCCCTGGCTGGAACCAGCTCTCTAAACCAGTCTGGCCTAGAACTCAAGAGATCTACCTGCCTGTGTCTCCCAAATGCTGGGATTAAAGGCATGGAAACCACTTCCACCCAGATACACATATTCATTTATGGTGAGGAGAGGTGTTTAGTGTTTTAGAGGACAATGGTTCTCTCATTCTACATGTAGGTCCCAGGGATTGAAGCCAGGTTATCAGGCTTGGCAACAGGTCCCTTTACACGCTGAACTATCTCACCTGCCCACTCTTTGTATTGGTATAAGACTTGGATATAACTTTAGAAGCAGATTTTTTTCTGTAGTTCTATTTAAAGGATAACTTGACTAACATCGTTTCAAGAGTTTAATTTTTCTATAATTTGAATCTTGTATTTCCTTCAATTACATAAGCATTTTTCTTTTGTCTGTGTGTGTGAGTGACAGTTCACACACTATAGGTTGACTTCAGACGTCTTCCTCAGTCACTTTCCACCTTCTTTTTTGGACAGGTTTCATTGAATCTGGAACCCACTGATTGCCTAGGGTAGCTTCCCAGCAAGCCCCTAGGAACCTTTCTGACTCACCGTATCAGACCCAGTTTTCCCTGACGGTAGATCAGTACCATCCATGATTTGGTACACATATTTACTCCTTTTCCTTGTCTCAATCGCTGGTTCAAGCCTGCAACTGCAGCAGGAGAAGTTAAGGTCAAGGCTATGGAATGAATTCAAGCTCAGCCTGGGCAACTTTGTGAGATCCTGTCTCTAAACAAAAAGTAAAATGAGGGTTGGAGATGTAGTTCAGTGGGAGAGCATTTGCCTACGTGTGTGAGGCCCCAGGTCCAATCTCCAGTCTGCAAAAACTAATCTGTGATAATCAGACTCTGACACATTAGACAGGTGGGATTACACCAGTAATCCCAACACTTGGGGGCCTGAAGCAGGACAAGTGACAGTTCAAGGCTAGCCTTTATACGTTTAGTAGAGATTGTGTAAATATAGTAAATACTTAGGTATTAAGAGCACTTTCTGCCCTGGCAAAGGGCTTGGTTTTGGTTCCCAGCACCCACGTGGTGGCTCACAGCTATGTATAACTTAGTTCCAAGGGATCCAGCACCCTTTTTTGGCCTCCTGGGACACCACGCATACAAGTGTTACACAGACATACAACATACATCCATACACATAAAATAAATACATAAATATATAAATAAATACATAGATAAACATAACTGTATATTTAAAGGTGCAGATAATTATATTCCCCTTTTATTGTTACATCAAATTATAAAACTTAAATTGGACCCATGTTCTTAGTGTTTAATAAATCAAATGTAACAGTCAGAAATAACTTAGTAAATTCTGTTTATTCTTTTCTTATCCACTTAAAATAGATATTCCTGTCTGTGAATTCTTTATGTATTTGTTTATGCTATATTATACCATTCATTTATTTCACATACATTTATTAGGTCTTTGTAATATCTATCTAATATTTGAGTGTGGTAATCTTTTTTTTTTATTGGGTTTTTGAGCCTGAGTTTCTCTGTGTAACAGCTCTGGCTGTCCTGTAACTCAGAGATTTGATTGGGAATGTTGGGATTAAAGGTTTGTACCACTACCAGGCCTTTATTTTAAATTGTTTTTCAGAGAAAGTCTCATTGTATAGTTCTGGCTGGTCTGGAGCTCACAGAGAGCCTGCCTCTGCCTCCTAAATGCTGGGATTAAAGTATGTATAACTAGACTACAAACCTTATTTTCTAAACCAGGAAAGAAACCCACCCTGTTCTGAGCCTCTTGGGTGCCAGGCAGAAAATATATAGATACACATGCAGGCAAAACTCTCATACACTTAAATCTAAAATATAGACACTAATGTAGGGATGCACTGGAGAGTTGGTTGTGTCAATAAAATGCTAGCTATGCAAGCATAAGGACACACATTAAAGAGTTGGGTGTGGCCATACGCCTGTAATCCTAGGGCTGATGAAACCAAAGCAGGTGATGTCAGGAGCTCACTAGATAGCCAGTCTGGCAGAATCAGTGAGCTCTGGGTCCAGTGAGAAGCCTTGTCTGAAAAAAATAAGGTGTAGTGAGACTGAGGAAGACACCCAGCATTGACCTCTGACCTCCACGTGGATAGGCACACATGTACTTTTACATGTACCTACATATAACACATATATATGGTAGTAGTTTGGAGATGGGTAAGAGTCAGACAGAGCTGAATTTACTGTTAGATTTATGTTTCTACCACTTAGGAGTTGTGTGAGTGAGGGCAGGTCAATTCAGCTTCTGAAACCCACAAAGGCCTTACCTCCCACTTCTTCCTAAACATTCCACCAATTGGGAGCCAGATGTTAAAATCTATGCGCTTTGAATTGTCCTTCAAACCACCACATCATATAAGCCTCATGACCTGAGCCTGAGACTGGATGGTGCACATCCGTAATCCCCATACTCCTGTGGGGAGATGGGAGGCAGAGTCAGGTGAAACAGAGGAAGCTAATCAGAAGTACACAGCTCATCCTCCAAAACAAACAGGAGAGACCCTGCCTCAAAAGGACAATGTAGATGGTGCCTGAGGTGAAACATCCAAGGTTGCCTTCTGACCTCCACATGCCCATGTATACACTATACGAATGCTCTGGCACACACACAATTCTGATATGACCTGATCTACTTTAAAAAAAAACAAAAACAAAACCAAAAACAAAACCTTGTCATGAGGAGTGTTGTTGGGAAGAAGAGAAATTACAGGGAGACATATCTCAAGCAATAAGTTACCTTGGTCAAGAATTGTGATATACTAGGAGAAATAACAAAGAAAAACATGAAATTTTTTTGTATTGAACAATGGAGATTTAAGGAAAGTGTGTGAATTTATTTATTTAATCTACTAATTTTTGAGGGTCTCATGTAACTCAAGGTTGCCTCAACTTCTTCGTAACCAAGAATTTGACCTCGATATTCTGACCCTCCTGCCTTCACCTTTCTGAATGCTGGAAATACAGGCATGTGCCACCACACCCTGGCTTATGAGGTGCTAGGAACTGAACCCAAAGCCTCTTGCATTCTACAAGCTGAGCAATATACTCAAAATTCAATTCTCTCCCTCTCTTCCTCTCTCTCTTTCTCCTTCTCTCTCCTCCCTCTCCTTCCTCTCTCTCTCCATGTGTGCCTAAAACAGTGTTTCAAGTAACCCAGTAGCCAAGGCTGTCCTGGAATTTCTGATTCTCCTGCCTTTACTCTCCAGACATTAGGATTACAGATGTGCACCAACATCAGGCCTGGACAAGTGTGTGTGTAGTTTTGTTTACATTTCTATTTTGAGGTAGGATTTTATGATGCCACCAAAACTGGCCTCTAATGGCCAGTTCAAACACACGGATTACAGGTGTGTACCAGCACATCACTCAAAAATGTGATTTCACCATTAAATAATAGTCATGAGTTAGAGATAAAATACTTTGAGAACTAATCAATAATATCAATAGTAAAACATAACTAAAAACTTCCTAAAATGTGGTTAAAGTCAGTTAACAGGCTGTATATTTTGCTAGAAATAATTAATGTAATTGGTAAAATCTAAGTGAATCCTGGGCCTGGAGAGATGGCTCAGTAGTTAAGTTCACTGGCTATTCTTCCAGAGGACCTGGGTTCAATTCACAGCATTCACATGGTGGATCGTAACTGTCTGTAACTCCAGTTCTTGGGGATCCCACATCTTCCTCTGGTCTCTATGGGCATTAGGTACTTGTGCATTGTGTGCTGCACAGACATACATGCAGGCAAACACACGCACACACATAGAATAATAACAAACATATCTTTTGAAAAATCTGATTTCTAATTTTGCTGTGAGCCATCTTCTCAGGACATTTAAAATGGCATTTCAACATATTTTAAATTCATCCCTATAGATCATGGCTTCACTGTTGATGACTGCACATTACTCTTCTGGTCTTTTATCCCAGCTTAGTAAAAGCCTTCACAGGTATGCAGGTTTATGCCACCTCTGAGTAATAGTTCATGGGTAATTAAATTCTGTGATGTGCCTGCTTGACATATGAGTCAGTTTCCTGCTAATACATTCTCTTACATATTTAAGACAAAAATAAGAAAATTTAAATAACAATAATGGTATAAGCCCCAGAAAAAAACACAAAGAAATTGAAAATAACCATGACAACTTCTAAATTAAAACAGAATTCCTTAGAAATATACGAAGTCGTGCTGGAGACGTGCTTTTGCAGAGGGTGAGAGTTTGGTCCCTAGCACCCACCCTAGGTGGCTTACCACCACCTGCAGCTTCAGCTCTGGGGCATCTCCAAACCCTCTCCCGAAAGCACCTGCACATGTGTGCACATATACATGAATACATGCTAAAAATATGTGAAGCTTTACTTGCAGACCTAGAATATTAAAAATGCATTCCTCAAACAATATTTGTGGGGCCAGTGAGATGGCTCAACAGGTAAAGGTGCTTTCGACCAAACCCTGATGGACTGGGTTTGATCCCTGGGTCAGTGGAAGGAAAGAACCTCTGACCTCTACAGGTGCCCTGTGCCGCTTGCCTCCCTCACAATAAATAAAGTGCAATAAAGACTGGTATAATTCTATGGAGGCTCATTGTTTGTCACACGTTTGTCCTTGAGAATCTGTCTAATAAGCGAATCCACTGAGGAAAAAATGTAATGACAATGTGAGGTGCCTTATGCTGCCAGAGGCATTTACAAAGCATTGCTTCATGAGCCTGCGAAGACAATGGTGTGTACAAAGACAAAAGAGCTGACTAAAATTAGTTCTGATCACTCCAAAGAGTATGTGAGGAACATGCATCTTCCTAAAGCACAAGGCACATTTCTGAGCTATGAAACAGCGGTTTCTCTGAAAAGCTTCTAAGTTAAACCTTACTTTATAGATGCCTTAACCCTAATACTGTGAAAGCAAAGGTCCCCCAGAAGCGGAGTAAATAACAGTAACCGCAGATTTAAATGTCCAGGCTTCTGTGTGCTCCTCTATCTCCAACAGGAGTGAGTGTTACTCCGTGATTCAGGACAGGAGAGGCCCAATTCCATAACCCCGTGAACTCATAAAGGAAATACTAAAAAACAGCATCCATATTTTCCCAAGCATCCCTTCCCACTGGGTGTTCTGGTGTGGGCCTATAATGGATCCCATCACTCTGGAAAGAAGGACAGGATCATTTCAAGTTCAAGGCCACTGCTGTGATGAGACATCCTGTCCAGAAAGTGCTTGGGAAGGAAAGGGTTTGCTTGACTTAATATCCTGAACCATAGTCCATCGAGGGAAACCAGGACAGGAGCTCAAACCTTGAGGAACCAGGAGGTAAAAGTTGATGCAGAAGCCATGAGAAGTGCTACTTGCTGGCTTGCTCAGCCTGATTTCTTATAGAACCCAGGACCAACAGCTCTGGGGAATCTATACCTGCAATGGGCTGGGCCCCACCCCATCCATCACTGGATGCCTACATCCAAATTTTATGGGTTCCCTCTTCTCAGATGACTCTAGCCAGGACCCTGGTCTACACAGCAAGCTGCAGGTCAGCACAGTGACAACATGTCGGAAACAAACAAGACTATCAGTTTGCTCAAGCTACATGTCTGTATTCAATAAGAAATGAGACTGTGCAAGTTGTTTCAGAGAAGGACATCGTCACTGCCTACCTCAGAATTTAGTTTTATATATATATCTCCTTGGCTGGCCTAAACTCACCATGTAGACCAGGTTGACCTTGAGCTTACAGAGTTGGGTCTGCCTCTGCTCCTCCAGTGCCACCTCAGAATTTGTGACATATAAACTAGTTACGGGGTGAGGCTGAGAATGGCTCCCCTACTAAGAGGTTAAATGTGGAGCTCAAGATGTAGTTCAGTGGCAAAGGGCCTGCCAGGAACAGACAAGGCCAGTGGTGGGGGGAGGGGCAGAGACTTATTTTTACTCATGAATGCCTGGTCTTAGCTTGGCTTGCCTCTATCCTGCTTTTATAATTTAAATTATTCTGTTTCTTTTTAACTACATTTTGCCTCTGGGCTTTCTACCTTTCTTTATTCTATATGTCTTTCTTACCTTCTTACTCTGTGGCTATGTGGCTGGGTGGCTGTGTGGCTGGGTGGCTGAGTGGCTGCATTGCTGCGTGGCTGTGTGGCCGCGTGGCTGGGTGGCTGGGTGGCTAGGTGGCTGTGTGACTGTGTGGCTGGATGACTGTGTGACTGGGTGGCTGTGTGGCTGTGTGACTGGGTGTCTGTGTGACTGAGTGGCTGTGTGACTGGGTGGCTCTGTGACTGTGTGGCTGGGTGGCTGTGTGACTGTGTGATGGGTGGCTGTGTGGTTGGGTGGCTCTGTGACTGTGTGGCTGTGTGGCCACGTGGCTGCGTGGCTGTGTGGTTGGGTGGCTGCATTGCTGTGTGACTGTGTGGCCGCGTGGCTGGGTGGCTAGGTGACTGCGTGGCTGGGTGGCTGGGTAGGTGACTGTGTGGCTGGGTGACTGGGTGACTGGGTGGCTGTGTGACTGGGTGGCTGTGTGGCTGGGTGACTGGGTGGCTGGGTGGCTGGGTGGCTAGGTGGCTGTGTGACTGGGTGGCTGTGTGGCTGTGTGACTGGTGGCTGTGTGGCTGGGTGGTTAGCCTCTTATGTCCTCTCCTCCTTTTCTCTACCCTCTCTCTTCGCTCTTCTTTTGTTCCTTCTTCTTCCCTTTCCTCCATATTTTTTCTTATTTATCCTCTGCCTGGCAGCCCCACCCATCCCCCTCCATCCCCCTCCTGCCCTGCTATGGGCCGTTCAGCTCTTTATTAGACCATCAGGTGTCTTAGACAGGCAAAGTCACACAACTTCACAGAGGTAAACAAATGCAACATAAAGAACGCCACACATCTCTGCATCATTCAAGAAGTATTCTGGAGGATAAACAAATGTAATCCATCTCTAACTAATTTCCCACAACAATATTTTATCTATTTGTTTTTATTTTTTGTGGGAATTTGTCTATGTGAGGGTGTCAGATCACTTGGAACTAGAGAGAGCTGCCATGTGGGTGCTGGGGACTGAACCAGATGCCCTGGAAGAGAAGCCAGTGTTCTAACCACTGAGCCCTCTCTCCAGCCCCACAATTATTTTTTTTCATTAAAAGCAAACTATTAGCTACATCAATAAATCAGTACCACTTAAATAAAATAAATAATATCATATAACTAGAAAATATGAGTTTATCATCAATGGTTAGGGTCATCTGGAATTTATTTTAATTAATAATTTAGAGGTCTACACCCCAGAATGACCTCCAACTGTGGTAATCCTCATGTCTAGGCTCCTGAGTATTGAGATTACAAGCATGGGTCAGCAAACCAGGCCTGAACTTTTTTTAAGATTTTTTTATTTATTTACTGCTGTTTTGTATGTATATACTCTGTGTGAGGATGTCAGATCCTCTGGAACTAGAGTTACAGACTGTTGTGAGCTGCAATGTGGGTGCTGGGAATTGAACCTGGGTCTTCTGGTCTACTTGGAGTACCCAGTGCTCTTAACCATTGAGCCATCTCTCCAGCACCCCTTGGCATGAACTTTCGTTATGATGAAGTAAATTTATTGGAAACATAAATTTTCTTTTTCTTTATCTCTTCCTTTCTTCTCCTGGAAGTCACTATCTAGACCAGGCTGGCCTGGAACTCACAAAGATGTAGCACTAATTCTGGTTGTAATAAAGGAAACTCAGAGCCAGATATCGGGGAAAAGCTGGAATATCAAAGAGAGGAAACACCACAGTCAAATCTCACCCTGCTGTCTTCCAGCTTCCTCAGCCTCGCTCCTGGTGGCTTCTACTGCCCCATCTGTCTTTCTACCTCTGCCTTCACCCAGTTGTTTCACATCCAGGTTAAGATTAAAGGTGAGGGCTACTACTATTTGGTAGTTAGCCTTGAACTCACAGAAACTCAGAAAGATCTCTGTCTCTGAAGTTATGGGATTAAAGGTGTGGTACCACCCTGCCTGCCTGGGAGCCTGGAACTCCCTCAGTAAGTCAAGCTGGCCTCAAACTCAGATCTGTGGGATTAAAGGCGTAGGTCACCACTCCTGGATATTCCCTGTGCTGGGATTAGAGGTGTAAATTACCACTGTCTGATCCTCCTGGACTGACTGTGGGTAGATCTCTGATATTTCAGACTGGTCTTATTAAATATACAACATATCACCACACAAAGATCCACCTGCCTCTGCCTCCTCCTAACTGAGATTAAAGGTGTGTACCACCCAGCCTGACATAGAACCATAATTTATCAAAGGCATAGTCTTGCAGATATATGTGAAATTGACAGTGTCATCCATAGAACTGTAAAGAAAAAAATGATGCTAAATTGTGTTTGTGTGACTTTGAGTAGCTTTGGAAGTGACATATGGTTGCAAAATTACTGGGGACATGCGGTGGCTTGGATAAAGATGCCCCCCCCCCCCCAGGCTTATATGTTTGAATGCTTGGTATCCAGTTGGTGGACTGTTTGGGAAGGATTAGGAGGTGTGGCCTTGTTGGAAGAGGTGTGTCACTGGGAGTGGGCTCTAAGGATTCAAAAGCTCAGTCCATTCCCTGTTTCTCTCTCAGCCTCATGCTTCTTGATCAGTTGTAAGCTTTCAGCTACTGCCCCAGCACCATGCCTACCTGCCCACTGTGTGCTCCCCACCATGATGGTCATGGGCTCTAACCCTCTGGAACCATGAACCCTGAGTTAAATGCTTTTTTTTTTAGTACTTAGGTTAGGTTGTGGTGTTTTGTCATGGCAATAGAAAGAGTAACTAATACAGTCACCCCATGAGGTGTTTCATTGTTGTTTTTTTCGGTTTGGTTTTCTGAAGCAGGGTTTTCCTGAGTAACAGCTCTGGGCGTCTTGGGTCTCATTTTGTAGAGCAGACTGGCCTTGAACTCAGATCTGCCAGTCTCTGCCTCCTGACTGCTGGGATTAAAGATGTGTGCCACCACCACCCAGCCAGATGAGGCTTTTTAATTTTGACAGATTTTTCAAAAAAAAAAAACAAAAAAAAAACCACAAAACAAAACCCTTTTTTTTTCTACATACAGTGAAAAATAGTTTATCTTACAGACTTACCATGTTCTATGATGAAGTGTCTTTGCACACTAATAAAAATTAGGGCCTAGAGAGATTGCTCAATGGATAAGGCCTTGGTTCAGTTCCCAGCAACCCCATGGCAGCCCTCAACAATCTGTGATTCTAATGCCAGGAGATCCAATACACTTTTCTCTCCTCTGTGGACTCCTGGCATGCATGTTGTGCATAGCCAAACATACACATATACAAAATAAGTAAATAGATATTTTTAAAAATTTTATTAGCTCAGTGACAGTTACAAAACCCAAGTAATCTTTATTTTTGTGATTATCACAAAACAGTACATATTCTCTTCAGGAAAAAAAATTAAAAATGTAGTTTAATAAATAATATTAAACTCATTCATACCAGAAGTAACAGGTAGTCTGTTTTAAAATTTTGATATAAATTTAAGGTACATGATGCATCCAGTGCCACACCCCCATTTTGTTTTTGAGACAGTCTCACTGTGTAGCCCCTGACTGGCCTTGAACTCACAAAGATCCACTTGCCTCAGCCTCCCCAGTGCTGAGGTTAAAGCCTGAGCCACAGCACCTGGCAACTACATTGCTTTGTTACTTTTTTTTTTCTTGAACTGTGTATTAAAAATATCATTTTTACAGCCTGTTGGTGGTAGCACATGCCTTTAATCTCAGCATTTGGGGGTCAGAGACATGCAAATCTCTGTGAGTTTGAGGCCAGCCTGGTCTACAGAGGGAGTTCCAGGATAGCCAGGGCAACATATAGAGAGATTCTCTCAAAAATATCAAAAAGAAAGCTATTTTAAATTCTTCTTTCTGTGTCTCTGTATGAGTATGCCATAGGTGTACAGGTCCTACAGAGTCCAGGAAAAAGTGATGGAGTTACAGATGGGTGTGGGCCACCTGATGTGGGTTCTAAGAACCAGACTTGAATCCTCTGCAAGAGCAGCAAGCATTCTTAACTATAGCCAATTTTCCCAAAAATGTTTTGTTTTGTTTAAAGATTTTATTTTATATGTGTGAGTGCTTTGCCTGAATGTGTGTATATGCATCATGGGCATGCCTAGTGCCTGAAGAGGTCAGGAGTTGGATCCTCTGGAGCTGGATTTATAAAAGGTTGGGAGCCATGGATAGCTGCTGGAAACTGAACCCAGGTCCTCTGCAGCAGCAGCCAATGCTCTTAACTACCATGGAGCCATTATCCCATCCCCAAACTTAAAAAGAAAGTTTTTAAAGCTAAGTAACACAGAGTAAGTTGAAGACCTTAGCTACTCCCATTACTAAAAGGCAAATGTTTTAATCTATTTAAATCTATCATTCTATTTTATTTCTACTCATTTTTGTCACACCTAGGGCAGTGGTTCTCAGCCTTCCTAATGCTGCCAACCTTTGATACAGTTCCTCATGATGTGGTGACCCCCCAACCATAAATTATCATTGCTACTTCGTAACTGTAATTTTGCTATTGTTATAAATCATAATGCAAATATCTGTGTTTTCTGATGTGAAAGGGTCATGACTTATAGGTTGAGAACCACTGAACTAAATGTGTTCCATAACACACATTTTCTACTCATAACCCTTTAAAAAATCTTTTTCTATTTGGACTCGAGTGCCCAGGCTGATCTCAAACTATGGTGTTCAGCCTCTGCCCCCAGTGTGCTAGCATTATAGGCACGTGCCATCATCATTCCTGACCTATCAGTGGAATCTTAAGTCACAATAATATACCTTGCGAAGTTTTATTTATAATGCAATATAATGCCTTGTGAAACATGTCTGGAAGTAAGACGGACAGAGAGATGTAAACGATTTTCCTCAAATAGTTTTCCTGGTGGCTGAGTGAGGCAGTGAGTGAGTTGTGGTCCCCTTTGCCTCGAAAGGCTCCCTGTGTTTTTATCCTGATTCATTCCTGATCCTTCTCTTTTGTTCCACCGAGTCCACTGTTTCCTCTCCTTTTCTAAGAGAAACAGTGTTTATTTACCTCTTGGGTAAGAGAACATGAGCTACCCTCTTCCTCAGATTTTAGCTCACTAATCGGCGAGGAGGGTGGGGTGTTCAAGATGGTTTGCTACTTGAGAATTGACAGCTTTCAGCACAGGAGGTGACACATGCTCGTAATACTAGCACTTGGGAAGCTTCAGAGGGAGGCCACACTGGGCTTTACATTGAGTTGTTTCTTTTCGGTTTTGTGTGTGTGTGTGTGTGTGTGTGTGTGTGTGTGTGTGTGTGTGTGTGTGTGAAGAGAGAGAGAGAGAATATGTATGTGTGTTTTGGCCCTTTTACTTTTTTGGGGGGGCTTATTATATCTCTTATATGCCTGACCTTAGCTTATTTCAAGCTAATTTTTCATAAATTTCATCTACCTTTGGTCTCTGGGCTTTTTTTTTCCCCCTCCTTACTTCTGTAATCTTTTCCTCTTACTCTGTGGTTGGTTGTGAGGCTGAGTGGCTGGCCCTTCTTTTCTTGCTTCTGGATCTCATTCTAGATTACTCATTCTATTTATTCTCTGTATTTGCCAGCCCCATCCATCCTTTTTCCTGCTCAATATTGGCTGTTCAGCTCTTTATTAGACCAATCAGGTGTTTTAGACAAAGTAACAACACAGCTTCACTGAGTTAAACAAACTCAGCAACACAAAAGAAGGGGGGGGAGTGGTGGGAAGTGGTGGGAAGGCGGTGGGAGCTGAGACATGACTCAGAAGTTGAAGGCTCTTGCTGTCAAGCCTGCCAACCTGAGTTCAAACCTCAGGACCCATGTGAAGGGAGGAGAGAAGTGACTCTCGAAAATGTCCTCTGACCTCCACATCTGTGTTGTGGCATGATCATACATGCACACAAATACATGTAATAAAAATTACAAAGATAAAAACTCAAAGTTCTCATCCCAGATAGGATAATGAATCTAATATCTCTCCGTAATTTTTGTTTGCTTTTGGTGTTTTCTCTACTGTTCTTTGGAAAGAACATTAAGGGGGTCCAATAAAGACCCACTGTAGTCTGGACTCCAAAAGTGTCCTGCTTGCTTTTTTTTTTGAGACTCAAGTAGTCCAGGGTCTCATGTAGTCCTCATAGTCTCATAGTCCTTCCTATGTAGCCAAGGCATTCTACTGCCTTAAGCTCTCCAGGGACATGAGTTCAGGCATGCCCTAGCCCTCCATGTGTCAGCCTATTCACTGTCTTAGCTTCTATAACATATAGTTAAACTTTTTTTTTGGTCATATTAGGATCGAACCAGAGCCTCACAGGTTCTAGGCCAGAACTCTAAAACTAAGCCATGACCCTGGCCCTGTTGTAATTTGTTATTTTGAAGTACTTATAGATGTCAATTGTGCTGAGTAGATCTATGTACCCTTCACACAGGTACCCCCAATAATAACAAGTTGTATAATTATGATACAATATAAACCTAGGAAATAGACATAAACATAGCCCACACAATTTATGCAGCTTTTAAAAGCTTAAGTGTGTCATGTGCATAAAATTCTACACAGTGGGGCTAGAGAGATGGCTCAGACAGCAGCACTGGCTGCTCATCTCGAGAACCTAGATTCAATTCCCAGCACCCACATGGCAGCTCACAGTTGTCTGTGACTCTAGCTCCAGGGAATCTGGCACCCTCAGACAGACACATATGTAGGCAAAACCCCAATGCACATTAAAAAAACAATTTAAAAACTGCACAGGTGTGTATCCAAGCACCCCAGGCTTGCATGTGCCTCTCTGCCTACCAGCAACTCCTGGCAACCACCAAACAGCTCTTCATCTCCTTAGTTTTGATATTTTAAGATTATCATATGAATAGGGTCACATAGTATATAAACTTTCCAAGGGTTTTCTTAACATACATTAAGAATGCTTGAGGCTCCTCCAAGTTGTTGTATAGATACGTTTGCTCCTTTTTATTGCTAAATATTATTTCATGATATACATGCATCATGTGTTTGACCTCTGAACACAGGGAATATTTATATTTGGGGCACCTGTTCTAGTTTGCCTTTCTGTTGGGGAGGAAAGGGTACATTTGCCCCGTACTTCCAGGTTATAACTCATCACTGAGAGAAGTTAGGAATTCTCCCCCATCCCCTTATTTTTCTCCGTCAGCTGGCTTTCTTACACTGCCTGGGCCCATCTGCCTAGGTACAGTTCTGCCCGCAGTGGACTGAGTCCTTCTCCATCCATCAGCAGTCAAGAAAATGCCTTGCCAACATGCCCACAGGCCAGTCTGATTGAGGCGGCTCCCCCAGTTGTTGAGGGTCCCTCAGATAACTCAGCTGTGTCAATTAAAAGTCTACTAGGGGTGCTTGAGAACAAAGCTTTGAACACTTAGATATGTGTTTTTGCACAGAATTAGATTTTTTAAAATCTCTTCTTTATAAGCACCCAAAAATAAAATTGCCAGAACTCTTTTTTTAATTTACATATATATATAAAACTACCCTGATGATACAGCTCAATTGGTAGAATGCTTTGCCTAACGTACAGGAAGACAAGTGTTGGATCTCCAGCACCTAGACACTGGGTAGAGATGGCAGGATCAGGAGTTCCAGGTCATCTTTCTTTACATAGGAAGTCTGAAGTCAGCCTGAGCTAGGGAGCCCAACACCGAACAAACAGCAAATGAAAATACCCAATCCAGAACTACTTACTGTACAACCCCATCAGCAACGTTTGAGTTTATAGTGTGTGACATTCTTGCTAGTGTTAGGTGTCATCTTTATTTACTATATTTATTTATTTAGGTTTTCGAGGTTCTGTTTCCGGGACAGTCCTGGCTATCCTAGAACGCGCTTTGTAGACCAGGCTGCCTCGATTAAAGGCATGCGGCGCCGCCACCACCTCCACCAGGCTTACTAATTTTATTTTGATAGGTGTACCATGGAAGTGTTTCTTAGGTCTTTGTAGGTTTAATATGAATAGTTTTCCAGCCTGCCCTGGAACTCTGTGTTACGGATTGAAAAGTGTCTGACTTTAATCAGACACTTTAACACACCTTTAATCCTCACACTCAGGAGGAGGAGGCAGGTGTATCTCTGTGAGTCCCAGGACAGCCAATGTTACGGTGAGACCCTGTCACAATAAAGAACAAAATAAAGGAAAAGAAACGCGTCACTACATTGAAAAACAGAGAGCCCTAAAATTCCTTTACTGAAAGGACTTGCTTCCTGTTTCTGCAACAAGGCAGCTTGGGTATGGCGCAGCTTAACAGTTTTCTTTTTAGCTCTCACCAGGTACCTGGGCTCATTTCCCCCTTGATCTTGTACTACCGTCCTCCAGGTTCGGGAGATCTTTTTGGTGATTTAGTGGGAAAGGGAGAAGGAAGTGGATAATAAGGGAATTTTCCGCCTCTCACAGTCCACCAAGCTGAATTCACCCTCAGCTGTCTGGCGGGAAACGCTGCGCAGTTCTGCGTCATCGCGGGGGGGCCCCAGCCTAGGTGGCAGCCTTTGCAGAACAGGATGAGAGCAGAGAGAAGGATCCAGGCAGCAGGAAGCCCATGGGCTCAGGGCAGGTGCACCCAGCAGAAGAAAGAGACGCACAAATGCCTCAGTCTGGGCTCATTTTGAAGGCATCATTCGTCTTTCCAAATGGTGACTGCTCCTATACAGACAGAAAAACTGTCTTGTAATGAAACCTTTTTGAACCTCCGCTAATAACAGTAATAAATTTCTTAGTTGACTGCTGGTATTCCAGTCAGATGATTAGATCATGAATACCTAATGAAAGACCTCTCCTCCTGGGGCTGGGGAAGTGCTCGGTGGGTAATGAGCTTGCCTTGCAGATGTGAGGCTGTGAGTCTCCAGCACCCACAGGAAGGCAGATGTGCTCTCACTCATCTGTAATTCCACTGTTCCTGTGGTGAGATGAGGTAGAGACTTGAGAGAGTTGCCTAAAGCTTGAAGGCCAGCTAGCTCTGCTTATGCAGCAATGAACAAGAGACTCCTCAAAAAAGGTGGAAGGTGAAGATCAGCGACAGCTGAGGTTGTCCTTTGACCTCCACATTACCTCTGTCCTAACACAAACCTAACATAAACCTAATGTTTATGCTTTATTATATCTTTATTGTCTCTGTTTTCTTACGAACCAGAAATGATTGTGGAGTTTTACTCCCCTTCTCCGGCCTCAATGTAGCCTAGGCTAGCCTTGAATTGTGTGATCCTGCTGTCTCAGTCCTCCACACTGGAATTACAAGCACAGATTACTATGGACTGGCTGGGACTTTTGCTAGCGGATCATTTGATCTGTTAGAATGATGGGGTTTGCTTTTCTGCTTACTGTTAAAACAAGCCCTCTCCTGTTGCACTGTGCTACTCAGTTAATATGTCACTCGGTCATAATGCCCACGTTTACTGAGGGGTCTTCACACCTGCTTGAATACATGTAATTCATTTCATTTTAATGTTTTTTACAATAAAAATTTATTAGAATTAATGTGTAAATGCTTATGAAGTCCAGGTGTAGGAGGCTGAGACAGGATAGCTGAACGTTTGAAGTCAGCCTAGTTCTCACAGCCAGTTCTAGCCCAGACATTGTCTCAGAAAAACCCCCATGAATCTGGAATCTTTCTCCCCTCCATTGGTGATGGAATTTAGTTTCCTACTAGTCTCCTACGCTAATGGAAACCTAAACCCAAGCCTATGGACCAAGTGCTTGAACTTCTGCTGCAGCCAGTGGTTTCTCAAGCATGGTAAATCATCCTTAACTACCGCAGATAGCCAGCAAATACAGGAGACAGTCTTCTTTGATAAAACAGAACTCACCCAAAGCATAGAGGGGAAATGAAACTTCTCTATTTTTGAATTTCCCAGATATGATCACCTAATGGTTAGCAGTCCCCGCCTCCCAGCTCCCACTATACTCTTTAAATTAAACAACAACAAAAAAAAAGGTTCCATGATTTTTTGTGTCACTCTTGCACAAGGAGCATGTTAATCTCGGCATTGTTCCAGTTTCAGTATGTGTGCTGCCCCAGTGAGCACTTCCATTATACTCTTTTTTTTTTTTTTTTTTTTTTTTTTTTTTTTTTTTTTTTTTTTTTTTTTTTTTTTTTTTTAGTGTTAGAGTGTTAGGGAGTGAACTCAGCTTGGAACAAGCTAAGCAAGGGTTCAAGTGTTCTAAGACAGAGCTATACCTCAGCCCTACAAAGCTCACTGGTAGCCCCTGAAGAAGAATTGGTTAGCCTACAACTTTTCTAGATAATGTTCTTTCTGGCTATGGCACACTCTGCTGCTATTAAAAGTCATTAGAACTCCAAAAGGTGGCTCTTTATGGTTGAGGATGCTTCTTCTGGCTGGTACTCTCCCAGGGAAAGAGGAAGAATCTTCTGATTTCTTTCTTTTCTTTTTGATCTATTTTTATTTTATGTGCATTAGTGTTTTGCCGATATGAGGGTGTTGGGTACTCTGGGAACTGGAGTTACGGTTTGAGCAGCCATGTGGATGCTGGGAATTGAACTCAGATCCCCTGGAACAGCAGTCAGTGCTCTTAACCACACTGAGCCATATCTTCTGATTCCTTGATGGACCCCAGGTTCCTACAATTGTGTGTGCCGTGCCAGAGCCTTCAGAAATTGTGACTGAATGAATAGACATTGCCATCAATCTAATTAGAATGTCAGCTTTTCTTCATTCAGATATGCTGTGAGACCTTAGGCAGTTTTTCTTTCCACTTATTTATTCTTTCCTAATCTATAGTCTCAATTTTAATTTCTCTTTTGACATTATAGTGCAATTTTCCAACATTCTTATAGAGGACCTCTGCGTTAATGTATCATATGCTTTTAATTGTTAAAAATCTATTTATTTTATTACATTTATCTATGTGTGTGTATGTGTGAACGTGCGCGCACGTGTGTGTGTGTGCGCGCGCGCATGCATGCATGCATGCATGCATGCACAGACATGGTGCACACGGACATGGTACTCGTGTGGAGGACAAGTCACTTGATGATTTACAAATTCTTCTACCATGGGAGTCCAAGTAGTTGAACTTGAACTTTTACCCACAGAGCCATCTCACTGGTGTTTTTCCTAACTTTAAAAACACATTATTTTATTATTATCTTTTAAGTTTTTGAGACAAAGTCTTGCTCCGTAGCCCAGCCTGGCCTTGGAATTCACAAGATGCACCTGCCTCAAAGTGTTAGGACTGTAGGAAAAGGAGCCACACGCGCACCGACAGGTGTCACTTTTCCTTCCCTCCATTCCTATTCTGTTGCTGATCACCCCATTTCTGCTCATGCTGCTGGTTACTTTAGACTCCCAGGCCTGAAACCTTGGCATCATCTCTAACTTTTCTTTCTTCCTTAGAGTACCATCACCTCCACAGGTATACTAGGATAAATTTACAAATAAGGCACAATAACAGATAATAATACTTAGGGTAACACACCATAATAAATGCTACACAGTCTTTTCCTAGGAAGAGTCAAGACAAATGTAAAATATTTCAGTTGACAGCAGGTAACTGGGATCTCCAGGGAGTGAGCACATAAGGGGGCTGCAGTAGGGCCATTTTGTGAGTCTACCTCGGCTTCCACTCCCCCCCTCCATTAGCTTTCCTGCCTGAAGGCTCTGGCTGATCCAGTACCTACTACTCTCAGGCTCATCTTGATAATGTGCTAAGTCTTCAGGAAGCTGTACTGTTCCAATGAGACTGGGGACAGGTATTGTACTCAGGACAGGGCAGGGTGGTGGCGGTGTGTGGATTTTGGGATGGCTCCCTAAGGAATAACAAGGAAAGGCATAGCAAACTCCAGGCCTTAGTGATCAGGCTGATAATAAGCAGACTCAGAACCTCGGGGGAGAAGGAGTGCTAAGGAGTGGCCCGATGTCACCCGTAGCAGAACTTATTGGATCTGTCAGTTACGAGTCAGTATCAAGGGCAGTTTCAGTAGCAAATAGGAAGTACAGAGACAAGGTAAAGAAGTCACAAATAAAGAGGATCTCCTTTTGAAAATATTGGTTGAGAAGGGAAGAAAGATAAAAGGCAATTTTTAGTCCTCCTCCCCTCTTGTGAAATAGACCCACACTAGTTAGAGCCCCGAGGCATAGATCCCTGGGGTGGAGAAGCTGCTATTTAGAGAGAGATGATTGATAGGAGCAAGGTCCCCAAGGGGGCTGAGAAGATGGAATCTAATCAGGAAAATCTTTGTCTGTCTATTATCACCCTAGTACTGTACCAATTTGCATATGCATATAGTTGTTGCACAGGCGGAATATCTGTAAACCGAAAAGCTTCCAAATCTAAAAATTGAGTATGGACATGGATGCACAAGCAGAAAAAAAAGATTCTACATTTGGTTTTGTGAGATGGGTGGCAGTCAGAGACAGATGAGAAACACCAGATACTTGAAACCTTTTTTGTGTAACTGCATATAAAATACAAGTTGCAATGGAAAGCAGCTGGACATTAAGAATACCTTCAGATTGTAAACTGGATATTTTAATGTTACAGTGCTGTTCTAACAGGCTACCATAAACTTTAGTTAAGTCAAAAGTCCAAACTAGGTCTCAGCAGATTAAAAGAAAGGTGTAGCAGGGCTGTGTACTCTTTGGACCCTCCTAGGTGATACTCTTGCCCCTTGTAGCTTCTAGAGACAACTGCAAGGGATGTAACCCAGTTGTCGAAATCTTGACTAGAGATAACCACATTCCTTGGCTTGTGACCCAGTTTCTTCATCCAAAACCAGCAATGCCACATGCCTCTGACTTTTGTGCAATTGTCCTCTGCTCTACTCTTTCTAACCATTGTCAGGGACTCGGGCTGTCGCTCACGGATGGGTGCTTACCTAGCATGTGTGGCTCTGGGTTTCCCCAAGTAGTGCCCAGGAGGGAGGAGGGGGAGGGAGAGAGAGAGAGGGAAGGGAGGAAGGAAGGAAGGAAAAGATTAAGCATGCTGAAGAAATGTTGTCTACACTTAGCCGGGGCAATGGTGATGAAGGCCTTTAATCCAATCACTTAGGAGGCAGAGGTAGGTGTGTTTTGAGTACCTGCCACGTTCCGGGAACTGTGATGAATATTTATTAAAAAATTAAAAAATGAATAGTAAGAGTTTAAATAGTCCCTGTATCCTGAACACAAAGGGGAAAATAAAAGAGGGACAGATACACCCTAATATTTTCTATTCCAGTAACAAATTAGTCAGCAAGTAACGTGTCAGTTATTAGTGAAACTTTAAAAAGCTAGCTTTGCTGTTGATAAAAGGGAACCCTATAATTCATATTTTAAACCACTGATTTATTACATGCATGTCTGGTTCTTTAGAAGAACAACAATAGATGTATTTGGCTGAACATAGTAACAGTTTGTCCTGTAAGCTCGTGTCAGCACAGGCAATCTAGGTGGGTTTTGGATCGAAATTCTATTTCCACATTAAGATGAACGCAGCCATTCCTCTGACTCTATTTGTATTACTATAATCAAAATCAATTTCTGTTTTGTACATCTATATGTCTGTCTATTTATCTATCTATCTATTTATCTATCTATCTAAGCACTGACTAGCCAACAAATACATATCAGATTCTTGTCACAGAGAGGTACTATGTAAGGCTCTGTGCAAAGCACATATAACACAGAAAGTTTTACTTATTGTTCTGAATTTACTTCATTTTTACTTCCTATTTTAAGGTGAATTAATATTGTCAGTTACCTGTCTTCATCTTCCACTTGTCTACATATTTATCCTTCTCCATCTTTCTGTGTATTTATCTGTCTCCAATGAAGAAGCTACCTTCATCTCCATCTGCTAGCCACCTTTTGTCTTCCCAGAGACAACCAGTATATTTTCTTAACATCCTTCCAGATGTGCTTTGCTTTTATTTTATGTTGTGTGTATGAGTGTTCTGCCTGAATGTATATATGTGTATCATGTGAGTGCCCATGAGGGTCAGAAGGCATCAGCTCCCCTGGAATCATAGTTACGGATAGACTGAGAATTGAGCCCAAATCCTCTGTAAGAGCAGCGCTTGCCATCTCTCTAGCCCTTAGATTCATTTTAATATCACACAGACATAAGGTACTAAGTCATTTCATATACATTTTTGTGTACCTTTTGTTCTTTGACTTCATTTTTCTAATGTTTGAATATTAGCTATTGTTCAGATAGAGCATAATTGATGCGTTTGTTGACAGAATGGTGGCTTTATCCTTCAACATCTAGACGCCGGTATCCTACTTACATAATCTCACTGTGCTTCAGCTGTAAACTCAGAAGAGAAACTGTCTGAGATGAAAATCACACCATTCATTTAAAGCCTACAGTGCAAGCATTCACCAAATGAGAACTATTACTGTGTTAATGATGACCATAGACAATGCTTTCACTAACACCCCACATTTCCTAATTCTAATCAGAAGACGCTGGATAACAATATGCACCAGTATTTCTCAAACACCTCACAGGTGGTTCTAACGGGAGCGAAGATCTAGAGCCAGTGTTCTCAAATCAGACTAAGGGCTTCAGATGTGAAGACAAACAGAACAAAACTGTGGATCGTAGAGATGCTCTATGCGTCACATGCTATGGATGTGTCAGAAAGGCATTGAATAGATAGGGAAGTGTTGAGAGATGCCAGTGTTTATGAGGAGGCATCCTTCTGAGAAGAGCCCACACCCATACACACCTATATAACCTTCTAAGGTAAAGGACACTGTGTCCCTCACTTTTGTCAGATATGTTGATGGAATGTAGAGACAGGACCTAGGTTAGCTGTTTATTATTCCACATTTCCTTCCCTGATAATTCACCCTCATACTCCCATCTCTGTTTCTCTTTTTCTGTATGTGTACTGGGGGGTTAAAATCCTCAATAATGCTAAACAAATTATATCTGATAATCAGCAAGACAGTTCTATGAATTTTTGTAGCTTAGGAATTTTTGTAGTTAGGAAGATTTGTAACAGTATTTTAAAAGATGTGGAGCATGGTTTAATCCCAGCACTAGGGAGGTAGAGGCAGATGTATCTTTGTGAGCCCTGTGACCAGCCTCCTCTACAGGGTGAGCCCCAGGATAGACAGGGCTACACAGAAAAGCCCTGTTTTCAACAACCAAAAATAAAAATAGTCCACAAGAAAATTATCAAATCTTATTGAAAATAATGTAGTCTAAAAATGTAGTCCAAGGCTAAGATCCTAGCTCTAAGCTTCATTTCTTTAGGCACAAAATGAAAACCCGAAAAGATTCCAATGGTTTCTTTTATAGTTGATAAGTCTCTCACAAACCACTTTTAATCAGATATGACAACCACCCTAGCTCCAGGTTTTAAAACTTGTATTTTTGATAGTCTTACTTTGTCTAAAGCAGCATAGCTTCTCAAAACTGAACTTTTACTACACTACAATACATACCCATGTTACTAACATATTTGTATCTTACAATGGTGTCTTCACCCAGATGGGTGACTAATGGGGGTGGGGTGAGGAAGGGCTGTATCTTGGATAGAGTGAAGTATCCAAGTTCTGTTGCCTTTCAAATCCTACATATCCTTGATGAACCAGCTAGATCCCAGGTCTTCCTTCTGTATTTTAATTTTTCTTTCTTGCTCTTCTTTTTGGGCTGCATTACTCATGACTAATAGGACTCACATAATTCTTATTTAGGCTGTTTCAAGAGTGAACTATTTGGAGGATGGAATATATTTGCCTTTTTATTTTTAAAAGACTTATTTTATGTGCATAAGCATTTTGCCTGTATGTATCTCTGTGTGAAGGTGGAACTGAAGTTAGACAGTTGTGAACTGCCATGTGGGTGCTGGGAACTGAACCCAGGTCCTAGGGAAGAGCAGCCAGGGCTATTAACCTCAGAGCTATCTCTCCAGCTCGGAAGATACTTATATCTTACATGAACTAGTATTTTGTTTTGGTACATAAAACAAACCTAATACGTGTATAACTATATTTAAAGTGGTAATGATTTTAATTGCTCTACTTTTTCCTGTAATTTTAACTTTCATAGCTTATTTTAAAATATTTCCATTAAAAATGCAAAGTCCCATTTCATGGCAGTATATTAAGTTAAAAAGCAAGGAAGTAATTATGGCATCAAAATACATAAATAAGCAGTAGCAATTAAGGAAGCTTTAGTACTAATTGTGTGGAATAAGAGAAACACTGAGCAGGGCATAGTGCACACTCTTGTAATCCTAGCACTCAAGAAACTGAGGCAGGAAGATTTAAAGTTTGCAACAGCCAGTACCAGAACAGCTTGGACCTGCCTAAAATATAGGAAGACCCTTCCTTAAAAAGGGGGGAGGGAGGGCAAAGAAAGGTGTTATATAATGAGGTAGTTTGGTTTGGTATCAGTTTGATTATCATAAAGACATCAGATGGTAGTGTACTTATACTATGTGTGAGGCCTTTGGTTCAAAAGCCAGTACTGTTGTTAATCCCAGCATTCAGGAGGCAAATGCACTCTGAATTTAAGGCCATCCTGGTCTACAGAGCAATTTTCAGGACAGCTAGAGCTACACAGAGAAACAGGTCTCATCTCAAAAAAACTAAAAACAAAAACAAAATACAGCAATGCAAAAAAATAAAATAAAATAAAACTTAATCACTGTGCTATTGCTGTGAACAGACACTATGGCCAAGGCAGCTCTTATAAGAAGGCATTTAAGTGGGGGCTTGCTTACAGTTTCAGAGGCTTAGACCATTATCATCATGGAGGATAGCACACATTACCATCATGGAGCCTAGTGGCACAGGGTAGACATAGTGCTGGAGAAGTAGCTGAGAGCTAGATCCTGATCCACAGGCAGAAGAAAAGAGCCTGAGTCTTGCATGGAGTTTGAAACCTTAAAGCCCACCTTTAGTGACTGCTTCCTTCATCAAGGCCACACCTCCTAATCCTTCTAATCCTTTCAAAGAGTTCCACTGCCTGGTGACTAAGCCTTTAGGGGCCATTCTTATTCAAAACATCACAAAAACTAAACTTTTAGCATGATAATTTTAATTCTCTAAGCTTACATAATTCTGAAATAACAAACCATATTTAAAATATCTATTAACAGTCACAGTAACCTAGGAAATAATTTTACTGAAATCTGAGTGTGGTAGCAGGAAAATTGATTTTGATAATATTTTGGTAAAAGAATAAAATAACAATATTGATAACATAATAAAAAATTTAAGTAGTCAATATTTGTATTTATAATAAAAATAAAATACTTGCTCTTTAAATTTTTAAGAAATTTTAAAAATCACACTTATTTACTGGGGGAAGTCTGTAGCACAAAAGTGGAAGCCAAAGGGCAGTTTATAGAGTGGGTTCTCTCTACTATGGGTGTTCTGGAAATGGAACCTAGGTAGTCAGGCTTGGCAACAAGTGTCAACCCACTGAACTATTTGCGGGCCTACCTTATTCTTTTTGATAACTTTAACAAGTTTTAAAATGTAGCAAATAGTGAGCTGTAAAATAGAAGGATTCAGAGAATCTGTTTCTAGTTTACCTGTTACTTTGGCTTCTGGATTGTGATTGTATACTGTGCTAATACAGACCTCAGGCTAGGGGCCTAGCATGCTTAGAGCCCTGGGTTCAGCCTGTATCCATCCCTCTCTCCCTCCCTCCCTCCCTCCCTCCCTCCCTCCCTCCCTCCCTCCCTCCCTCCCTCCCTCCCTCCCCCCCACATATACACACACACACACATACACAGGTAAAACCTTGTAAATTGGGTTTTCTTCTTGCTCCTCTTTTAGGTGTCTGTTGTGGGCTCTGCTAATTTTACCTGTAAATTAATAACTACTTTCTAGAGAATTCTTACTCCTTATTTATTCTGTAAATTGCTTGGAGGCTAGTTTAAAACACCAAATCTTTAAGTGTACACTTTTCTGGAAAAGTTTACACAGGTTATATACTTGCCAATGGGGGGTACTTCTAAGCTTCCATGACTTTGCTCATATAGGAGTGTGTATGTATATGTACTATTAATTTTAAAACTTTTTTTTTTTTTTTTGGAACTCACTCACTTTATAGACTAGGCTGGTGTCAAACTCAGAGATCAGTCTGCCTTATTAAGTGCCCAAAGAATACTGTTTTTCATCAACTTTTGTTTTGCAAGCTGTTAATCAGCTAAAAGTAGTTTAAGAGCAGTTCAAAACTGGTAAATAGCCCGTGGTGGAGGCACAGGTCTTTAATCCCAGCACTCAGAAGGCAGAGGCAGGCGGATCCCTGAGTTTGATCTACAGAGTGAATTCCAAGGCAGCCAGGGCTGCACAGAGAAACCCTGTCTCAAATAATAATCAAAACAAAACAACACCTCCCAACTCCTGGTAAGCAAACTTAAACAGGTTATTTTCCCCCAGAATACAAATAGTACAAATAGAAGCCCCGGTTTTTAAAAATCATTTCACAATATTAATAATTAGAAAAAAGTAAAATAACATTTTATTGGCTATTCTTTAGGATTATTTTTAGACTCATTTTCACTTGTTAATTTGCAAATAAGCAAATAGAATGGCAGCAAGATTATTAAAACAAAGCTGGTGAACAGTTTGAATTTCTAATTTAGAATATTCTTTTTAATTCAAAAGTCCGAAGTCTCATAAACATTAAAATTGTTTGCAAAGGTGAAAATTACTGATAAGGGAAAATAGTTTTATAAGACATTTCACTAGTAAATTCAACATCGTTAAGATTCTAATTGAACTAAACACTGATCTTAAATTACTTAAAGAGGTGTATATATTACTTTCAAAGTGTATATTTAGTTTTAAACATGTGGGGAATCCTCTATGTGTGACGGCATTTCAAACTTTTGTCTTTTCCTGAACTATCTAAATCTTTGAATTATTCTAAGTATTAAGACGGATTGGTGTCAAGAAAGGTATTTTCTTCAAGATGGATGTTTACGCATGCAAAATACTTTAGAGACTTAGCAATTTCGCTCCTTAATTCTTCCCTTCTTCAAAATGCAATTTAAATCGCAATTGGATTCTCGTTGCATAGCCTAGCGCTGGTGGCACACTGGAAACGATAAAGGCTTTACTTTGTCAGCCATGTGTTTAAGGAACGCGGGCGCTTTCCCTAGATCTCCTAGCCTGATAAATCTCAAACATGGAGGATGCTTCTGATTCTTCACGAGGGGTTGCTCCATTAATTAATAATGTAGCTCTCCCAGGCTCTTCGCCGTCTCTTCCTGTATCAGTGACAGGCTGTAAAAGTCATCCAGTAGCCAATAACAAGGTAGAAGCGAGAAGCGAAAAGCTCCTCCCCACTGCTCTTCCTCCTTCAGAGACGAAAGTAGCTCAGAAACTTCCCAGGAGCGCAGAGAGGCGGGGAAGTGCCCGGCGGGACGCGATCCCCCGCGCCGAGCCCGGCCAGTGTCAGTGCGAGCGGCGGCGGCCGGGAGACTCCGGGGCGGGGCGGGCCGGGCCCTCTCGGCGGTCCTCGTGGGAAGGTGCGGCGGCGGGCCGGCGCTTGCAGGTGAGGTGAGCGGGGCTCCCGGGGAATCGGGAACAAAGCGCGGCGGCGCCCGGGATCCCCGGCCGCCTGGCTCCGAGCCGTGCCGGGTCGGCTCGGTGTCGAGCACATTGCCAGTCCCGGCTCTGCCGCGGCGTCGGCGGCGTCCGGGAGCGGCGCTGGGGGAGGGGGCCGCCGCACCGCCCGGGCGCGGGGCGCCAGCCCCATTGTGAGGCGCCCGCGGGGCGCGCCGGGGCCGCGGCCGCCCGACTAACTGGGTAACACCGGCGGCGGCGGCGGCGGGGAGGACCGGGAGCGTCAGACACACAAAAGGCAGCTCGGTTAGTCCCGGCGCTCCCCACCTTACCGGCTTTCCTTTCCCTCCAATTTGCTAGGGACGCGGGGCGGACGCGCGCGGCCGGGAGATGCCGCTGCTCCACCGAAAGCCGTTCGTGAGGCAGAAGCCACCCGGGGACCTGCGGCCCGACGAGGAAGTTTTCTACTGTAAAGTCACCAACGAGATCTTCCGCCACTATGAGTAAGGCCGGCGGCGGCTCGGGCGCCGGGGCAGCGGTGGTGGTTGGGGGGGGGGAGGACGGGACAGCCGCCCCCGCGCCCTTTTGTCTGTCTGTCTGCCCTCTGTCTCTCCCCGGGGCTCGTGACGGGTGGCCGGGCCGCCCCTCCCCCGCGCGCCGTGACCGCGTGGGGCGGCTGGCGGCGGGGCCCGTGGAGGCCGGGACCGCTCGGAGTCACCGCGTTCGCCGGGCGGGCGGAAACTCCCCGCCTCGCCCCTCCCCGACGCGGCCGCACGCGTTCGGCCGCCGGTTCCGGGATCCCCGCCGGGTTAGCCGCCGCGCGCCGCCGCGGTGCCCCAGTCCGGAGAGGGAATCCCTGTGACCTCGAGGGCAGGAAACGGCCGCGGCCAGCCCGGGACTGGCTTCTCGCGGTCGCGCGTGGCTTCTGACGTTTGCATGCGTGCGCGTGTGTCTGGTGGGTGGGTGGGTGGGTGCACGACCCTGGGGCTACGGTGGGGGCTCACTCCGCAGAGGGGCTTCTGAGCGAGCCCGGAGGGCCGGGCCGGGGGCGCTGGGGACACGGGTGTCCCGAGCGGCGGCCTCGCGTCCCGCGCCGCCTAGGCCTGGGAGGGTGCGATGCGAGCCTCGCTCTGTCACCGCCTCTTCTTGGTGACTAACTCCCCGTCCCCCCGGGAACCCGGCGTCTCCGCCCCCGGGAGACCGGCGAGGAAGAAGTCGGGCCGAGCGTGGGGAAAGGAGTAGGAGACAGCTGGGTCCTTTGCCGTAGGCGAGAGCGCGACGGCGGCGGGAGTTGGGAGGAGGAGGATAGACAAGTTCAACTCCAGCTTCAGTCTGTCTCCTCCACCCCCCCCCCCCCCCGCGCGTGTGGGCCTCCTGACATGTGCCACTGCTTTTGTTTTGATAAGAACACGGAGCTGCCGCCGCTGCTGCCGCTGCAGATGTAGCTTCAGCTCTCAGATTTTCAGTTCATAGCTTGGTAGAACCAAGAGCTCCCCTTGCTCAGTGATAGGAAGCAGCGAAGAAGTGAGTTTCAACAGGGACTGTTGAGTAAGAACCCGAATTGATCAGTCACAGGAACGGCCTGACACCCCCCACCCCCGTTCTTTATCCTTTATCCTCCACGCAGGCTCTCTTTGTGGCTTAGAAACCTTGTGTTAATAGCAACCAAATACGTTGTGTGTAGGAGGATTTCTGGAGTGTTGGGGGCTGGGGGAAATTCTTGATCCAGGGTGGTCTTTAGGCCAACTAACTTTGTGGTTGTCTGAGAAAGTAGTAGAAAAGTCAGTTGCTAGTAACACTCCCCCCACCAACTCCCTAGAAGGGGTTACAGTAAATGTGTTATATTTAGAGAAATGTATAGTACTTCTCATCAAACAGTGCCTTTAAGTAGGAGTGCACATCTCACGGCTCTGTACAGACTTGTTTTATTACTTTGAGTGTACTCTTGGAACTTCTTAAGTGGATTTGAGTTGGGTAACTGTACAAGGATGATGTCTTCATATTTTCTTCTCAAGTTTAAGCTGAAAGTCCTTAGTAGCGTTTCTGATTATTTTTGAGCCAAAGAGTACCAGGAATATAGTTAATAGTTAATATAGTTAATAATATCCCAAATTCTTCTTTCCTCTGATATAAACAATATTTTGTGAAAAGGCTCTTTACATAGCACTCAGGAGACTGAGTGAGGATTTATATGCTTTGTAGTCTGAGGGTATTAAAACATTTAAAGATAGCTTAAAACAAAACAACTCTTTCCCCCACCCCATCCCCAGTGCTGAAGTGTTTGAGGCTTTGAGAGTTACAGCTTAAGAAAGATTATTAATTCCGGTAGTAGAAATATTTGATCATTTGCCCTAAACAAAACTGCACTATCTCCTTAGTTACTTAATAATTCTTAAGATTTTTGAATTGGCTGTGGAATAGAAGACTCCCATTTAGTTGTTAAATTTTGAATTATCTGGCTAGTCTAGCTGTGCACGCCTTTAATCCTAGCGCTCTGGAGGCAGAGGCCAGTGGACCTCTGAGCTGGAGGCCAGCCTGGTCTCCAAATCAAGTTCCAGGACAGCCAGGATTGTTACACAGAGAAACCTAGTCTCTGAAAAGCCACACATATGTATGTTTTAATTACTTTCCCATACCCTTAAGTAAAGAGTCATCTTTCCAAAAATGCGTTTAGGGTAGATGGTATATGGTCTGGAGAAATGGAAGGAAACCTGTTTTAACTCAGTATCCTTTTTATTTCTTAGATGTACATTTCTGCCTTCCTTTCTTAGGGCTTTGCAGCTAGTGTCCGACTCTGGGTTGTCACGTCCACTTCCTCTTGCCCTTGTAAGCAGCAGTGGTCATCTCTTCTATACCATGCTCCATTCCTGTTAGTCTCCTTTTGTTGAAATGGCTTGAACTACATGATTCTGAACTAATTGCTAACTTGTTTGACCTGCTTTATGAAAACCTGTTACATTAACTGTAGGCAAATATACACGTTAAAGTGTATAATTTAGTGTCAAGTAAAGATTTATGCCTGTAATTTTGATTGGCCCACAATTTTTGCTTTTGTTAAAAATAGTAAAACAGTTGGCTCTGAATACTAGAAATTATATATCTTTAGTGTATCATTTCCTAATGGATTTGTTGTATTATCCAGTGACTTACTGTCTTTAGAATTGAAATTTTTACCTCTTTGAATCTAAAGGAACTTTTCCACCTCAGACTTGTAGGCAGTTCAGCTTGTTTCAACCTGGCTTTCTGGTGAAAAAGATTTGACTAGCTTATAATATATTTTGCTTTTGTTGTTCATCAATTCTTGTTAATTAGCCGTTTGGTAAATGAGGAAACTTGGGAATATTGATTGCAATTGTAATCACATACTCAGCCATTAATGGCACTAGAATTTTAATTCATATTTCTAAGGCCCTCAAATTGCTTTTTGCCTTATATTATTACATGATTCTTACATGAAGAATTCTTCCTGTTGTCTAAGGTTGTAGAAATATGCACAAAGAAACTAGAATTATTAACTAGTCAGTTTCCTAGGTTTTGGTAGATGGCAGCACTCTCCATTGTCAACTCAACACTGACATTACTAAGGTGTCTCCCCCCTCCCATGATTAAGCTCTTGGTAGCAAGTAGGCAAATCAGAATGCTGTGTGATTCTTTATGAATGACAAAGTTTTGCTATGTAGCCCAACCCAACTTGGCCAGGAACATGAGATCCTCTTGTACTTGAGTGCTGAGATTACAGGCATGTGCTATCACACCTGGTGCCATCAATTTACCGTGGGGTAAAATGCTTTTCATACCATCCAGTTCCCATACTGAGGACAAGATATGAAATCTAGTTGTAGTCAAAGGCTATTTTGTGAACATTCACTTTTCAAGGGAATATAGATAATCTTTCAAGCTAGTGTCTTTAAATTAGGTGTATTTAGCTCTTTTTCGGAATAAGTTGGCCACATGTTCCTGATTGTTGAGCCCTCAAGTCATTTTTCCTAGGGTAAAGCAGAGATTCCTAAATGCTTTATCTTTTCTTGGGGGGTGGGATGGAGGGTTGAGACAGGGGCTCTCTGTGTGACAAGCTTGGCTGTCCTGGGAACTCTCCTTTTAGACCAAGCTTGCTTCCTCAAACTCACTGAAATCTTCCTGCCCCTGCCCTCCCAGAGTGCTGGGATTAAAGATGTGTCCCACTACTCCTGGATTTCAGCTTTCTTTCTTGTTAATACATAGCTTTCTTTATTCAAAATGTCTATCAGTAGTTTATAATGGCCTACCCTAGAACTTAACAGATCCAAATAACAAACCATCTTGTCTGTCTCATTATTGTGTGGATTCTTAGTTTGGTCCTGCTAGTTTGGTTCCACTGGGCTCATCCACTTGGCTATGTCTAGATGGAGGCAAAACTGGTCTTAAGTAGAGTAAGAAATGAGCTCTGACACGTGTGGGCTCTGAATAAATGACTTTTTGTCACATTAAGAGAGTATTCTGAGCTCCTCCAGAGCTGGGGTGGAAGGGAGAAGAGGAGAACAGTACTGAGGTCTTAGTATCTTCTGTTTATTGGTGAAGGCAGGGGCCGCCTAGATTCAAGGGACAGTAAACTTAAACTCCATGTCTAAGAAAATCAGCAATCAATGTTGGAGCTGGAGAACACTGGGAGTTCTTCCAGAAGACATGGGTTCAATTCCCAGCACTCATGGCAGCTTACAGCTGTCTGTAACTTTAGTTCCAGGGGATCCAATGCCCTTTTATGGCCTCCATAGCTACTAGGCATGTGCACAGTGCATAGACATACATACAAGCAAATTATCCACACAAATCTGAAGTAAATTAAGTAAGCCATATTTCTTAAATAAATAAACGTCACATTTCAATCTTTAGCTTTTTCTTTGCCAACATATTGAGTTTTAATGTATTTATTATAAATTATACATAATTAATATATATTCTGTTATTTTAAATTATACTATTTAGTAATCAAAATACAGTGAAAATTTGGCCAGCAAGATGGCTCAGCACTTGCAGTGCAAACCAGGGGACCTGCAATTAATTTGACTCCCAGAACCCATAGTAGAAGGGAAGAACTGACCTCTACACATACTTGATATGGCACTTGTGTGCTTATGCTCTGAACACATAACACACAGACACACACACATACACAACACACACATAACACACATACACACACAACACACATGCATATACATGCACAACACACACATAACACATACACAACACAACACACACATAACACACATACACACACAACACACATACGTGTACACATATGCACACAACACATACATACATGACACACACACATACACAATTTTAAAAATTATTCTGAAGAACTTGTGGGCATACTGTATGGCTTGTCCTTGTTCTGTCTCTAGAGATTTAGGCTGTTTCTTTTGAAAGTTTCTGTTCCCTTGCTTGCCTTCGATTTGGAGGAAGGAGTCCCTCAGATACGTAAGCTAGTTTAAGTCCTCTTCCCGTCCTGAGCCTTCTCTCTTGAAGTGGCCCTCTGACATTGTCTTTTTGCTGTCCTGGATTCTCTTAGGACAGCGGTTCTCAGTCTGTGGTCATGTGACCCTGTTGGGGGTCGAACAACCCTTTCACAGGAATTATTACCTAGGACTATTGGAAAATTGTATTTACATTACAGTTCATAGCAATAGCAAAATTACAATTATGAAGTAGCAACAGAAATAACGTATGTCTGGGGAATCACCACAACATGAGAAACTGTATTACAGGGTCACATCATGGGGAAGGTTGGGAACCACTCACTGATTAAGGATCTTCTCTGCACAATAAAAAAAATAAAAAAAAAAATTCATGTTTTCAGTGCACATATCCTATGGGCGTTTGTTTAGAATTATCTCATTTAATTTTTACACAAACTGTAAAATGTTTATGAAATATCCCCCCATTTTGTAGAAGAGGAACCAGGTTCAGAGAGATTGTGTAACCACACAAAGAAAAGTGATAATGCTAGGGTTCAGGTACTTCCTCTCTTCCTCTCACGTACGTACTTTTTCTGCCTAATGCACATAAAAGTCAATGTGGACCATCCATTGAGAATATGTGAAGATGCTGGGATAATTTGTCTCCCAAGTGAGAAATGTCTAAGTCTCATACATCTTATGCAGCTAGCATAAATCCCTCCAAGGGGAAGCTGATAACTTCTGGGAGTTGGGGAGGACCTCAAGTAGGAGAAAGAATATAGTGGATCCTGAGGGCTGAAGCCCACAGGACACAAGTTACAGGCAGCAGAAGGGATTCCAGGTAGAAGATTATAAAGAGCCCCTTTAAAGTGAGGGAAACTATATTAAAAGTCAACACTGAAGTATGAGTTTAGAGTTTCACTTAAAATTGATCTTTTAGTTTTTTGAAACAGGGTTTCTCTGTGTAACAGCTCTGGCTACCCTGAAACTTGGTTTGTAGACCAGGCTGTCCTTGAACAGATTCACCAGCTTCTACCTCAAGTGCTGGGACTAAAGGCCTGTGACACCACCAGGCTAAAATTGGTCTTACTTAAACTCATTGTTAAGTAAGGACCTTCACCTCCAGCACCAGTGCAGGTTTCTCCTTTGTAAATTTCTCTTGAAGATTTGAATCTCTGATGGTGAAGTGAAGCTCATTGCTATTTCTCAGCTTTATTCTACCTACAGATTGCAGGAACCTGTTCTTTATGTCATGTCTGTCAAAGGCAGCTTTAAGTAAAATGCAAAAAATTTCATTACAATGTTTTATTAATTAAAAAAATTTCTGGATGTTTTTAAATAAGTATAAAAATACAATTTTCATCTTGCTGGTAAAGATTAGATCTGTTAATTCTGCCATGCCCACGGTCTAGCCTGCTCTGAGGACTGTCTGAGTGAAGAAAACTCTTTGTTGATTCCAATAATGGTTACCTTTTAAAATTTATAAGCCATACTTTTCATCCTTTGCATATCAGGGACTATTTTAAGTTAGTAATTCTATTTTTTTTTTAGCACATGGACAATTGTTTTTGTATGAGAAAGGCAGTGCTTTGGTTCTTTGCTATTGAATTGTCCTGGAGCTCACCACATATTGTATCTGGCTAGTAGAGTTTCAGCCCGTAAGTAAAGTGCACTTTGGGTTCATCTAATTCTTAAATCCACTAGGCTTTCAGTTTTCCTAATCCCCAGCAAATTAACAGCTTGTTACACTTTGTTTCTTAGCTTATTCAACAGATTTGGTAGACTTTAGAATATACCTTTAGAAATGATTTTTTTTGCCGTATAGTTCAGGATTTTTCTTTATGAAAGAGTAGGAAAGACCATCATATGTTTTTGTGTGTGAAGGACCCGATAATGAATATTTTAGACTGTGTTGATCACAGTGTCTCCCACACTCCATATCAATGAAGCATAAAAGCAAGATAATACCTGGAAGTGAAGATGTAATTGTGTACCAGTAAAATTAAAGCAAAGAGAAGGCTGCATTTGGCTTTTAGGCAGTAATGTATCCTAAAGAGGATTATTGAAGAATACAGCCCCAAATCAGGTGTAATTTATGTTAGCCCAAGTTATTAATATTAAATAATTCTTATTTTTCATTTTCTTTTTGCTCACAAATAGTAAAATGTAATGTAGGTAGACGTTGAAGAGACAGTGAAACCTACTTCCTTGAATTTGGAATTAGCAAACTTCATATTTGAATGTTAGTGCAGGGTCAAGTCTGAGCAGAATGACAAAGTGGGTGAAAGTGAAGGTGTGCAGTAGATGGCTCTGTGCTGTTGGTGATGACTTAGCCACAGTGGTGGAATATACCTAGCCCCCAACCTCCTGAGGGCTGCGTCTTTGTGTTCAAGGCTATCAGTGTAACAAAACTGTCCAGAGACCAAGGGAAATCTAAGCACATGGAGGTTTGCAGGAGTTAAGGGGGACCTTGAGGGAGGAGCAGGGCAGCTTGCATCATGGGTTCCCATCCTGTATGGCTCAATTTGTATTTTACATTTCTTTATTGTTTGCATATGCCTACAAGCTTAGGTACCACTGAGTGAGTGTATCCGTGACACAAACTTTCTTGTTTATTAGAAACAGGTTCCACCACCCTCAGTTAGTTCAGTTCCAGTGCAAGAAACCTATAAAATAGAAAAACTTCAAAGAGAGATTGGGTAAAAAAGAAACCTCACTGAACACTTTATGCTTTCTTTAAGATCTAACCCATAATGCTACTTGAGAGAAATGTTGTAGTATTTCCTGACCTGTTTTACCTTCCTCCAAAGTATCTTGTTAATGTATCAGTTTGTCTCTTTGAGAAATAACCACTTATTATTGCACCCAAACATACTTCAGAAAGGGCGCTTCATGTAGAATCAGGGTCATCTGACTTGGTGTATGTGTCTTCTTTCTTTCATTTTAAAAGATTTTTATTTTTTAGTTTTGTTTTTTTGAAATGGGGCTTGTCTATAGCCTGGGCTGTCCTGGAACTTGCTATATAAATCAGGCTGGCCTGAACTCAGATGTCCACCTCCTGCTGCCCGATATGAGTGCCGGGTGTACATGCGTGCATGCACCATCATGCCTAGCTTTAATCCTCATTTTTAATTATGTGTGTCTCTGTATATGGAAAAGATCATAGGTACCGAGGAGGCCAGAGACACCTGATTCCTGGGAGCTGGAGTTATAGACATTTGTGAGCTACTACTGACTTGGGTGCAGTAAGTGCTCTTAACACAGTCAGCTTCCCAGCCCTTTTACCATCACTATTTAATTGTTACTATTATTTTATTATATTGTGATGGTTTCTCTTAATTTTCATAGTTTTTATTTTTAAAAATTTTGTTGCTGTCTTGATTTGCAAATGAAACAATTCTAATAGACATGCCCAAATGATCTTTGAAGAGCTAAGTGTTTATAGGGATAGTTTGTAGGATAGATACACTAGCTAAGAAGTAGACACAGAGAGAGCACTGTGAGGACTCTGAGAACCATGGGAGAAGAGTTCAGGAAGGTGAAAGTTAGAGTGATTTTTTTTCACAAACTGGTCACATAGTTATTGAAAAGTAGACCTAGAGGATATTTTTTCTCTACAGAGAACAAAAGCTTACCATAGCCTCCATAGGGTATTCGTTATTAACTTTTTATATATTTCTAATGCTTTATGTTTAGAAAAGGCCTCCTTATAAAATGATGCATGACTGCTTGCTTGTATTAAAATTTAAACAATGTGAAAATGTTTTAGAATCGTCCACACAAAAATTTTTTCTTTTCCTTCCGGTCTCCATAGGAACATCTGTTTATAGTATGTCTATGAAGACACATTTTTGTGGTTATATGATGTGTGTGGGCTTTTGTGTATTTGATGAGGGTTTTTTTCCCCAATCTCTCTTTGAAGTTTTTCTGTTTTATAGGTTTCTTGCACTGGAGCTAGGTAGACTTTAGAAAATATTCATATTAAGAAATTGCTGCAGTTCAAAAAGGCACTGCATATAGAATATTTGTGTTTTCCTGTCCCTAACTGTTACCCCAGGCTGTTTTTGTCTTTCTTAGAGGACTTGAGGTAGTTTAAGAAGCCTTGATCCCTCCAAGTGTTACATTTCCTGCTTTCCTTTAAACACCAGCATAGACTGAACTGGAACTCACTTGGAGGCTTTGAAATTGTTGGGAACTTTCTACTTCAGCCTCCTGAGTGTTGGGATTGGCCTGCTCATCTGCCCAATTTTTGTTTAACATTCCAATAATCTTGCCTTGTTTGCACCTCTTCTCTGTTGTGACTTCTTTTTTCTCCCATAGGTGACTCATTACACACTGTAAATGAAATAAGGAAGGCTCAAACCTGAGGAGGCTGTTTGCCTGTTCTAGTGCCTGTGCACTGCTAATTGACTGACTTTTCATCATATGATTCAATAATGGTGGATACCTAGATTCATTAGTATTTCAGTATTAAGATCTATTAAAACATCATGATTAGCTGATGTTAGTGTTGGGAGTTCTTTTTAACAAAAAAGCTTAAAAATTGAAAAGGAAAAGTTGAATTTGCTTTTAGTTTGGTTCCAGATTTCAGAGCTGATACAGTTTGTTCAACTACCTGATAGCACATTAAAGACCTTTTCTTAGATTTGTATTAATAAGTAAGTTGATGATGTGGCATAGGGGAAAAGGTCATAAAGGTGTCGATTTTCATGTAAAGCTTATGAAATGATAGGTAATGGGATTCTGTTTTTGTTTCTTGATCAGTGACTTTTTTGAACGAACCATTCTGTGCAACAGCCTTGTGTGGAGCTGTGCTGTGACGGGCAGACCTGGACTGACATATCAGGAAGCCCTTGAGTCAGAAAAGAAAGCAAGACAGAATCTTCAGAGCTTCCCAGAACCGCTAATTATTCCAGTTTTATACTTGACCAGCCTTACCCATCGCTCACGCTTACACGAGATTTGTGATGATATTTTTGCATATGTCAAGGACCGCTATTTTGTTGAAGAAACAGTGGAAGTCATTAGGAACAACGGTACAAGGTAAAGTACTTTTAATCTTTCCTCTTGATAAGTATAAATTGCTCAAAAGTCTAAATATCAGGTGTGGTGCTCCATGCCTGTAATTATCAGCATTTGGAAAGCTAAAGCAGGAATATTGTGAGTTCTGGTTTATCTGGGGCAACAGAACAAGGGTGTCTAAAAACAACCCACCCCCAAAAGTGAACTATGGAAGAGGATCTGAGGAGAGCTTTTCTTTTGATTCCTCTAACTACCTGGTTAGCCTACGTCTTACATATCTCAATATTTTTGTGCCACCAAAGATGGATACATGTATGTGCCTGTGTATCTGTACAAACATATATAGACATAGTCCTTCTTTTAATATAATAGGTAATATTCTACATAACACTTTTCACTTAAAATATCTTTGAAATCATATTGCTATATAAACCACCTTCTCTATAATTTACTGTAAAGTAAACCCATTAGCCTAAAATAATATCTACCCTACCCTCATACTAAATAATAGTCTAAATATATTGTATGTTTTGTGGTTTTCAATATTTTGCTTAACAAAACTAGAACTATGTTTTACATATTTAACTTTTGTTTTTGTATATGTGTCTCTTTAAAAAAAAAACCCATTTTACATAACATTATTAAGAACCTAGCATGCACAAAGCCCTTGGTTTAATCTTCAGCACTCTGTGTGGTGGTGTGAGCCTATAATCTCAGCATCCTGTATCCTGTAAGGTAAAGGCAAGGTCTGGTCTGGAGAGATGGTCCAGAGCTTTAGAACACTGGCTGTATTTTCAGAGGTCTGGAGTTCAATTCACAGTAACCACATGGCATCTCACAACAAATGCCTGCAATATGGTGCCCTCCTCTTGCCTACAGTGCAGGCATACATGCTGACAGAACACTGTATACTTAATAAATAAGTCATTTAAAAAAAAAGAAGAAGTTCAAGGTCATTCTTTGCTACATAGAAAATTCAAGTCCAGTATAAGATAGATGAGACCTAATCTCAATATCAAACTGGAATAGATGCAGAATCTATCTGGTGGATCTCTGAGTTTGAGGCCAGCCTGATCTACAAAGAAGCACAGAGAAATTCTATCATAAATCATGTCCTCTTCTCCGGACCACCAATAAAAATGCCATAATGAGAGCTTAGTTGGTAAAGTGCTTGCCTTAGGAGCATGAGGTCCTGAGTTACATCTCTTAGAATCCATTGTAGCATGACTCAAAAATCCATCCCAGTAAGGATTGGGTAACAAGCAGCTGGCCTGCTGGACAAATACCAGGCCAGTGAAGAGACCCTATCTCAAAAAAAAAAAAAAAAAAAGAAAGAAAGAAATAGTTGTTCTTTTGCCTTTATAGTCATGTATACAACATTCTACAGGTGCAGATCTACACACATGAGGTAAATGAGGGCTCATGCCATAATCCTAGGGTTTGGGGAATCGAGATTAGGAGGATTGCTGTGAATTTGAGGCAAGCCTGGGCAGTGTGGTGAGTTCGAGTAGGCCTGAACTACAGATTAAGACTGCTTCAAATAAATAAATAAATACACACATACATACATACATACATAAATGAAAAGAAAGAAAGGCGTGATGTAAATGTGGTTTTGGAGTCTATTTAATGGTTTAGACTTAATGATACTTTGAGAAAATAGATTATGTTTTGATCAATATTAATTTAGGAATAATAGAACCATATTTGGGGACTGATTTGCCTTTTTTCCTTATGGCTGCTCATTTGTAGTAGGGCAGATATGCCCTACAATTTATAACTTTTATGAAACATGAACTTTAAAAAATATAACTTAGATGTAAAATGTAATGATTTTATATATATCTTTTGTTGTTTTATCCTAAAATTGGAACACACACATACACACAAACACATTTGTTTGCAATAGTACTGAGTTGGGATCCTCTGTAGAAAGAGAAATTTGGGAATAAACATTTCATTGACACTCACTAGGAAGCATTCTATTCTTGTTGAGCAATCTTTGTGAAATACAAGAAATTATTTTTTCTAGGGGTGTAGAGAGATGGCTCAGCATTAGAGCTTATACTGTTCTTCTAGAGAACCTAAATTCAGCTCACAGCTTTCTATAACAGCAGCTCCAAGGGATTCCCAGGGAGCCTGCACATATGTGGTATACACTCACACAGACACGTAAATAGTCATCTTTTAAAAATGAAATTGTCTTTGTGAACAATAATAAATGTTTAAGTTTCCTTATATGTTGGCCATAGGATAGCCTAGTCTGGCATTGAACTTAACACAGTCCTCTTGCCTCAGTTTCTCATATTTGTTTACTGGCCTTTTTTCTTTTCTTCTAATTCATTCATTCATTCATTCATTCATTCATTCATTCATTCATTCAATTTCAGGGTCTCACTCTGTAGCTCTGGGCATCCTAGAACAGTCTGGCCTCAAACTCAGAGGTTGCCTATCTCTGCCTCTTAAGTGCTGGGATTAAATGTGGCCTTTTGTTTTTAAGCTTTTTTAAATCTCCCAAGTCAAAGTTTCATTATGTAGTGTTGGCTGACCTGGAATTCAATACGTAGACCAGGCTGGCCTTGAACTTGCACAGATCCATGTGCTACTGCTTCCCATGAATCAGTATGCCCGGATTTTTAAAATATTTAAAAAAATATTATATTTATTTATTTATTTAATTTTGTGTGAGAGTGTGTGCAATGACACATGCAGAGGTGAGGGGTTGGTCCTTTTCTTCCACCATGTGGAACTAAGCTTCATGGCTTCATGACCAGGTAACTTATAATAGGATCAGATTTCCTACTTGGAAGGGAAAGAAGAAAGCCAGGGTTGTTCTCTCTGCTTTTGGTCTGCTTAAGTACAGACTGTTGCTGGCCACTATGCTGCCATGCCTCCTCCACCACATTCTCAAAATTTGCTTCTTACCAGATACTGGTCATGATAAAAGTAACTAATACACAGCAAAGGAGGCTAGTTGGAAGTCTTATTTTAAAGAGGATTAGGTAAGGGTATTTAACCAAATTGTTTAGATACTTTGTACCTTTCTCCTTCCTCCTCCTCCTCTTCTTGCTTGTTTGTTGTTACATTTGGAAGAGATTATCTTAAATTCCAGCACATTAAGTTCTTTATTATACTGCTTCACATGTGCCTGTTTCAGTTTTTTTTCATTCTTAAATGTCAAATGAACTTTTAGAATAGTGTTAATAGGTAACAGTTCAGCTGTTAAGAACACTGCCTGCTCCTTTACAACCCCTGGTTCAGTCCCTAGTACCCACATCAGCTTACACCCATCTGCTACTTCAGTTCCAGGGGGGTCCAACATCCTGTGCATGGACATACATAAAAGGCAACCCACCCACCCCCACACACATGAAAATAGTGTAAAGCATAAAAGAGTATAAAGAATAGTACACTAGTTTCCTTTTTGCTCAAGTATGCATTAAGTCCCCACCAGGAAATCAGGCACATTCAGGGATGTTTGATCATAGAAACCAACTTTTTGCTCTGAAATAAGCCCTGTGACTGTTCTAAAACAGTGGGTCTCAATCTTCCTAATGCTGCAACACTTTAATACGGTTCCCCATGTTGTGGTGACCTCCAACCATAAAATTGTTTTTGTTGCTACTTTATAACTAATTTTGCTGCTGTTATGAATCATAACGTGTCTGTTTCCCACTGGTCTTAGGCAACCTGCTTGTAAGGGTTGAGAACTGCTGTTGCAAAAAAAACCTTTCAGACTGGGCATAGCGGCACACACATCTTCTATCTCAGCACTTGGATAGAGGCAGGAGAACGTATGTGTGTTGGAGGCCATCCTGGTCTATATATTGAGTTCTAGGCCAGCCAAGACAATATAATGAGAGACTCTGTCTTAAAAACAAAACCAAACCATTGCTATGGTGCAGCAGAAAGACTTGCTGACTGGGTAAAGGTGGGAAAGCAAACCCAAGCCACATGCTCTCTATAGAAGAGGGCTGACTGGTGGTCTTATAAAGAGAATATTCAATTGGAAGGTCTATTGTTTCTTACATACCTGCTAGATGCTTTTTGGATGGTTTGGGGGGTATATATATTTCTTGACACTGGAGTTGGAGTAGTGAACAAAGGAGCCATGAAGTGTTCACTCTAGCCTTAAAAGTACAGATTACAAGATTAAACTCAAGTAGGACTGACTTAGAGCCCTATTTCTTAAACTCTCTTTATGGTTTGAAATTCTACCATTTATATGCAGTTATGTGGCTCCAAGCAGGAGATTTAAGCTCTCTGAGTTGTGGTGATTTATTTATTTTTTTTAAGATTTACTTTAAATTTTATGATTCTTTGTCTGCATACACATCTGTACAGTACATGTATTCTTTGTGTCTGTGGAGGCCAGAAGAGGCTGTTGGGTCCCCTCGAGTTGTAGTTACAGATGGTTGTGAGCTCCTGTATGGATACTATAAATAAAATATGAGAGTCCTCCTCAAGAACAAGCAGACGATCCTAACTGATGAGCCTTTCTCCAGCCCCTTAACATTGATTTTAATTTTTTATTATGTGTAGCTTTGTATGCCATATGTGCAGATTGCCTGCAGAGGCCAGAAGAGGACATCAGATCCCCTAGAAGTTACAGGTGTTTGTGAACTGCCTAGTGTGGATGCTGGGAACTGAACTTAGGTGCTATGGAAAAGCATCAAGTGCTCTTTACCACTGAGCCATTGCTTCAGCCCCATCTTTTTAATCTATTAAATGAACCTTTGCTATACAGGGCTGCCTCATAGGACGCATGGACACAATGATTGTGAATACTTTAACAGTATTACGCAATATTTCTATTTTATGTATGTGTCTTGATAATATTTTAATGTCTCAAATTGGGTGCCATATGGTTTCCATCTTTTCTTTTTCTTTTTTCTTTTTTAATAGGGCTATGTTACTGTCTGAACCATTATAACTTAGAATCAGATTCCTTCTTGCATCCCTGAAACACTTGGACACAGATACTTAACCCCTCTTGTCATGATAATATATATTTAATAAAATAAATCTGGAATATCACAAGAGTAGTGACTCACGCCTTTAAATCTCCTCACTCTGGATGACCAAATGGTGACTCAGCCCTGCTAGCTCAGTCAGCAGAACATGAGACTCTTAATCTCAGGGTCATGGGTTCAAGCCCCACACTGGGCACCATTTGTAGTCAGTTTCTGGCCCAGCCTAGCCCTGAGATCCAGACCAGCAGTCCTAAATAATCACATCAAGTCTTATATTCATTATATGCTGTTTGGCCTATGGTTCAGGAATATTACTTGTTAACTCTTACTCCTAAACTAACCCATGATTAGCATTGTGGCTTAGTACCTTTTCTCAGAGCAGAATTCTCATCCTGCTTCCTCTGTGTCTCCCTGGCATCTCTGCCCTGTTCTTCCTGTTCCCAGAGTTTTCTTAGTCTGGTAGGCCTGCCCATACTTGCTGTCTGCCTTCTGGCTAATTATTTTATTAAACCAGTAGGAGGGACAAATATTTACAAAGAACAAGAGCTTAATCCCACAGCTACCCTCTCCTGTAGATTCAGTGCAGTGAATCACAAGTCACACTCACCTACACTCTCAAAAAGAGGAACTAGTGTGCATCTAGGATAGACTCACAACTTCCTCAAATGAAGTAAAGAGTAAATAACTGCCAGTGTGGCATGTTGGAACAGACTTGTAATCCCAGCCCTGATCCTGAGTGACATAGTGAGACCCTATGTAAATAAATAAATAAATAAATACTGTAAAATTTAGATCAAACTGAAGGAAAGTGCCTAGGGTAAGCATCTACCAATGGAAATAGCAGTTGAAGAACATATTTATTTAAGAATAGTTTAACACTTCCAGTCTGGAAAACCTTGTTGTGGTTAAGATAGTAATTCTCCAGGTAGTGGTTTAGAAGAGCAGGCAGTCACAGTTCTTTAGACAACTAAAGAACTAAAGTGAACTGAAATCCAAGATTGGGTAGAAAGTCACTGCTAGTGTTAACCTGTGTGCCTTACCTCTGACTACTCCCTAACCATTGACTAAGTCTCCTACTAAAATTAGATTGGTGTTCTAAGTCTATCAGGTTAGGGAATTGTTTTTACTTTGTTGTGTATGTGTGCATACACACATGCAGAGTCAGTATCAACTGTCTTCCTCATTCACTGTCCACCTCACTTGTATGTGCATGTGCATGCTTGTGTACATGGTGGTTTGTGTGCACAGGTGTGGGTAAGCCAGAGATTGATGTCAGCTGTCTTTTTAGAGTTTTCTAGTTGGTTACACTGGACAGCCAAGGTACTCTAGAGCTCAATCAGTATCTGCCATCCCCAGCACTAGATTACAAATTCATTCTGCTTTGTGTTTTGTATGGGTGCTGGGTATTGAACTGGGATCCTCATATTTTTTGCATGGTAAACATTTTATTGACTGAGTCCATTTCCCCAACACACAGTTTTTTGAGACAAGATCATAGCTCAACTGTCTACTCAAACTCTAAATGTAGCTGAAGAGACTCAAGTTGGAATCATCCTGCTTCATCCTCTGATGTGCTGAGGCATCCACCACTCAGTTTTATTTTAGATTTACTCTCTAAATTTCTCCTGTGTCCCTGCCTGAGTGGGTGGTTCAGGACTTCTTACTCTTTGGAGACCATGTGGACCATGAGGTTCACCACCCTGTTGCTATGGCCAAATTTGTTGTCATACCAGGAATGAGTTTGATAAAGTGGTCATTGGGGACAATGCCAATACCAGCATCAAAGATGGAAGCATGGGTATTATAGTTAAAGTCACAGGAGACAATCTGGTTCTTGCTGTAGCCCAGGATGCCCTTATTGGCCCTCTGGTGCCTGCTTCAGCACCTTCTTGATGTTATTGTGCCTGGCAGCCTTCTCAAGACAGTGGTGATAGGAATACAGAAGGCCATAGCAGTGAGCTTATTCAGCTCTGAGATAACTTTGCCCCACAGCCTTGGAAGTTCCTGTGGATGCACTGGATATGTTCTGGGCAGTCTGTGACCATCATGCCTCAGTTTTTCATAGGGCCCACCCACAGTCTTCTGGGCAGTGTTGATGGCATGGCCTGTGGTTATATGCATGAGTCCCTTGACAGAGTCGTTATGGATAACCTTGGCCAGGGGTCACTGAGCAGCTGGCATCGGTGACAACTCTGAGTTGTCATACTTTTAGTAGCTGAGGCCTATCTCAAACATGGAGGAACAGAAGGTGAAGATGTGACACTTGACACACAGGCACACACTTTGGCTCCCTGCTTTACTTGGGACCAGATCTTCTTTATACTGGTGAAGACACCAGTAGACTCCAGCATATTTGGTACTAGCACCACCCCATTTAGACTCTTGTTTCTGGAAGATGGAGATAGCCTCCCATTGATGATGTTTCCTTCTCTCAGCCTTGAGTGTTGGGATTAAAGGCATGCATGGCTTGAGAAGAGAGAAATTGCTTAGCTCATACTGTTTTGCAAGCATGTCCGTTTTGGGGGAGTGTCTTGATTGTTAGTTGATATAGGAAAACCCAGTCCATTGTGGATGGCAGCAACATTCTGTAGGCTGGACTTCCTGAACAAGAGAAGAGCAATGAAGGAAGAATGTTTTTCTTCTCTCTCTCTCTCTTGCTGGTGACTGTGGGTCTAATGTGACTAGCTGCCTGAGTACCTGTCTGGCTTCTCCAAAATAGTGAATATAATTTAAGAACAAAATAAGCCCCCTTCTCTCCCCTTAGTTGGTTTTTGGTCAGACTATTTTTCATAGCAATAGAAATGAAACTATAATAAACCAAAATTATTAGTTCCCAGCTAAGAAATGTCCTAAACAACATCATAAAATTTCTTTCACTCTTGTTTATTGATAACCCTAAGATGATAGGCGTTTGTTTGCTTGCTTTGTTTTCTGAGTTAGACTCAAACTCATGATTCTACTACTTCTTAGCATCCCGAGTAGCTGGGATTAGAGTCATCTAACAGTGCCTGATGAGATATTGCACAAATTATACTTGGTCTTATAATACAAACCTAGACTCAGATATTGGGGAAATGATGAAAGATCAGAGCAGAGGAACAAGCCACAGCCACTTCTCACCCAGCCAACTCCTCCAGAATACTCAGCCAAAGGGGAAGTGTAGGCCAAAGGCTCCTGCCTCCTCCACACTTATCTTTCTCTGCCCAGCTATCTCATTTCCAGGTTCACCTTTTCCTAGTGCTAGGATTAAAGGCACTTAATTCCACGTGTTTCCCAAGTACTGGGAGTAGAGGCATGGGATTGAAGGCCTGGGTCAACACTTCCCAACCTTCATGACTAAATCTGGGGCTTGGCTCTGTCCTCGATGATTTTTAGGAAAACTTTATTAAATACATAATATATCACCACAAAGATAGTTTTTATTTTTTATATTTATGTACTTATTTGGGAGGGGGACATGCAACATGGAAATCAAAGGACAGTTTGTAGGTGTTGGTTCTGGAGATCAAACCCATGTCATCAGGCTTGGTAGCAAGTACATTTACCTGCTGAGCCATCCTGCTCTATTAGCCTCTTTTTACTTTTTTGAGATAGACTGTAGTTATGTTGCGTCAACACACTATGTATATAGCACAGCCTGGCCTTGACTTTGGTGTAATCCTGAATGTAACACACAATATTCATTTTATCCCTTACTGTTTTATTTTATTTCTCCTATATAAAGTAAATGGCTGTAATCAGAGTTAATATTTCTTATATTTGTCATTAGCATCTTAAAATTGCTGTTTTGAGGTAATAACTGTTTCACATACAGTATAAAACAGAGTTTTTCCCAGTGATATTGTCTTGCAAAATTATAACAGCAATACAACCAGAATATTAACATTGATGTAGTACAGAACACACACACAGGCACATATACACATGCTAATTATATACAGCTACATTGGCTCCTCTCTTGTCCCTAGAGTGAAAAAGTGTTGTATCTCCTGAGGTGTTGGGGATTGCTACTTTCTAGGTCATGGTTGTTAAGCTAGTTTTCCTTTTTCTGAAACAAATATGACTTGAAGTCTATACTTAATTTCATGTTTGTTTGTTTTTTTTATGGTGTTTATCTGTAGTATGAGGTTTCTGGCCCAGACTTTCGGGCCTAACCTCAAAGTTAGGTCGGCAGACCCGCAGACCCACAGTCCCGCAGTCCCACAGTCCTACAGAGACACACAGAGGCTTTCATTAGTTTTTGGCTGATCAGCCTCAGGCCCAGGCACATCACTTGCTAGCTCTCTACCCTTCATCTAACCCATGTCTCTTGTTCAGCCATGTGGCTCGGTACCTTTCTTTAGAGCAGCATAGTTGTCCTCCTATGGCTTCCTCTGGCTTCTCTCTGGTGCTCTGTCTGGCATTCTGTTCTCAGAGTTTTTCTTAGTCTGGTAGTCCTGCCCACACTTCCTGCCTGCCTTTGGCCAATCAGCTCTTTTTATTAAACCAGTGGGTAGGACAATTATTTACCATGAAACAATACAATACCCCTACATTTATCCTCTGCCCCCGTTCCTCAGATGGGGTTTTACCATATAGCCCAGGCTGCCTCTCTGTAGACCAGGCCAACCTCAAGTACAGAAATCCACCTGCCTCCGTCTGCTGAATGCTGGGAATAAAGGTGTGCAGCACCACCATCTGCCCCTCTAGTTTTCTTTTGCTTTTCCCCCCCCTTTTTTGAACCACAGTCTTTGTAGGATCAAGAAGTAGTAGCAAGCAGATCTGAAAGACAGAAGCTACATTTCTGTGGAATCTATTAGATATTGACTAGGCATTTCAAATAATCCAAGTGAGGCCTAACCTGCCATGATTAACTTGCATAGGAGTGGTACCTATGGTTTGGGTGTATCACATAGCTAATAGCATTGACAATAGCTAATGCAATTAGTAAATTAAATGTATTGCATTCCAGGCAGTGTCAATATTATACCCCCCAAATTCTTCTGTAAGGAAATTGTTTTCTTTCTGTTGGTTTTAAGTAGATGAGTACCTCAAATTCTTGCAGTTACATAGGCCTGTATTGTGGTCAAACTTCTTCCCTCTGATTGTCACCAAATGAAGCTCGTTCCTAAGTGGGCTTAGAGTTTCCTCTCATGCCCATCTCTGTCAGTGTCAGTAGTGCATGGGCTCTGAGGTGAAGGGTGTTAGTGTTCCAGGTTCCCTGGAAAGCTTCCTGCATTGCTTTAGAGGACTGGGTAATGCAATTCCTGGAGATGAGACTTAAGTCTTCAAAAGTGAATGCCATAGCCAGATCCTGTCAAAAAGAGAAAGAAAGAAAAAAAAAAAATAAAAGTGAACCCATTTGATTACTTTTGTGCCTCCAAATTCCAGGGTCTAATCAGTAGACTCCAAAACTACTAGAAAGTTTTGATCTGACTTCCTGCAGTTTTTCCTCTTTAGAAACTTGGATTTATTTGTCAGCCAGTATGAAAATCAGCCTGCACATATTTGGACAGCATTTTGATTTGCTGACAATTTAGGTGTGTTGATTAAATTTCTTACCAGACATCTGTCTTTTTTCATTTTTTAAGACAAATTTTACCATTTTAATCATTTTTTTTGATTGCGAAATTTAGTGGCATTCACAGCGTTGTATAACTATCACCACTATTTCTAGAACATTTTCATCATTCCAAACAGAAACTCTGTACGCATTAGGCAATCACTTCCTCTTCTCCCCTCCCCCAGCACTGGTAACCTTTATTGACTTTCCATCTTTATAAACTTGCTTATTTCTTCTGTATACTTCATATGAGCAGACCCAAGTCTTTGTCCTTTTGTGGCTTATCACAATATTTTCAGGGTCCATTCATATTGTAGAAGTTAATAGATGTCATCCTTTTTTATGTTGTAATGTTCTGTTATGCTTCTATAACCACACTTTGTTTATACATTTATCTGTGAGTAAACATGTTGTTTGATTCTGTTCTGTCTGATGGAAATATTGCTGCTCAAGTATCTAAATGCTTATTTTTTATTTTGTTGTATTTTTGAGAAAGGCTTTCTCTGTGTAACAGCTCTGGTCATCCTGGAACTTGCTTTGTAGATGAGGCTAGCCTCAAATTTACTGAGATCTGCCTGCCTCTCAAGTGTCTCCACTGGTTTGTCTTTTAAATTTTTTGTTAAAGTGTGTAAAGTGGAGTTGATGGGTTTTATGATAATTCTGTGTTGACTTAATGGTGAAGTGGAAATGCTGTTTTTCATAGCAGCTCATCATCAGTCTTCTCTCTCTAAAGACTTTATGATAGTCTGTTTTTAAGATCAATACTACCTTACTGCATATGTGTATTACTTGCTGAGATTTTAATTCTGTGTTTTACAGATGAGACACATCTTTTTATGCTCTATATACTCTTGACTATTTATATCTTCTTTGGATAAGTATCTATTGAGACCCACTATTTTATTTTAGTGCATTTTCTTTCAGTCGAAAGAATTCTTCATGTATTATATCTGGTTTTATAGAATGAGTTAGGAAGTATTCTCTACTCAATTTTTAATAGATTTATTATTTTTATGTATATATGTGATTGCCTGCATGTGTGCATGGGCATTACATGCATCAGGTCCCTGGAGTTGGTGTTCTAACCTGCAGTGTGTTGACACTAGGAACTGAACTCTAGTCCTCTGTAGGAGCAGCAACTGCTCTTAATCATTGAGTGACTCAGTGATTCAGATTTTAATTTTTTAAAAGGAATTATGTGTGTGTATCTGTATGTGGGTATGTGCAAATGTCTGAGGAGGCCAGAGGTATTGGATCTCCTTGGAACTGGAGTTACTGGCAGCTGTGAGCCTCCTGATGTGGGTGCTGGAATTGAACTCAGGACCACTGCAAGAGCAGTAAGTGCCTGTAATTGCTGAGCCATCTCTTCAGCCCTTTTAAAAGATTATTAATTTATTTTAGATTTCTTTTTATTACTTTAAGTTATGTGTTCACGTTGGTTTGCTTTGTCTCTATAGGCCAGAAGTGTTGGATTCCATTGGAGCTTGAGTTACAGGCACCTGTGAACTGACTGATGTCAGTCTGGGAAGTGTGCGTGTGCATGTGTGTGTGTGTGTGTGAGAGAGAGATACTTGTAGAGGTCAGAGGACAACTGAGTGGAGTCTTCCTATGAGTACCTTTACATAGGTTAGGTTCCAGAGATCAGACTGGGGTCACCAAGAATGCATGGCAAGCACCTGTATCCCCTATGTATGCCATTTTGCCAGACCCATTTATTTATTTAAAATTACATTTAGGGTATGGGGTACACGAGCCTATGGTGGAGGGGGGAGGTCAGAGGTAGCTTGAACGAGTCAGTCCTTTGCTTGTATCGTGTGGCTCTAAGGATTGCATTTAGATTATCATGGTTAGCTGTGTGCCTTTACCCAGTAAGCCATCTTACTGCTCTGTATTTAATTCTGGAAAGGTTTTTCTTATGTTTTCTAGACTTTCTGAGCTTTGGTTCTTCATCTTAGCCCCAGAGTGCTGGGGCTACAGGCATATACTAGCAGGTCTGGTGGAGTTCTCCCCATGCTGTTGAACACTTTTTGTTTTATTTTGGCTGTAAGTGAAAAAATAAAGCAAAACAAAAACAAAGAAAAAAACCTCAGTTAAAACAACCTAGACAAGGGCTAGAAAGGTGGTTCCTGAGGAGTTGAGTTCCTAGCACCCTCTGTGGTTCCCAGCTGCAGTCAGGGAGATTTGATGCTGTCTTCTGGCCTCCTCAGGCATATAGATTTAGAATGGAGGGAAAACACCTATGCATATAAAATAAGAGACTTAGGGTGTTTTTCTCTCTCAGTTAACAAGCATGGGTAACATAGGTAATTTCCAATTTATTGAATTAAAGGAGGGAATGATTTTTATTTTCTAGATTCCAATAATAAATTTTTTTCAGAAGACCCATGCTTAACCTGGCTCACCTAACTCTAGCTAGTGTTCTGAGAGAGCTTGGCAAGTAGTCATCTCTGAGAGGCTAAGGTATGAGAAAGTGACATTCTAGGACAGGAGCTACCAAATTCACACCCTTGTTCAAGAAATGCCATACTCAATGAGTAGTATCTAACATAGAGCCACCATTTTCTCAGAGAGAGAGATGTCCTAATTGCTAGGAATTCATATGCTCAGGGCATTCTGACCTGCCACTCCTTCTTAGTTCAGCCAGTCTGCTTTACTTGTTTATTTATTTTATGTGTGGGGGTGTTTTGTTTGCATTTCTGTGATAGGGGATGGTTTTTTGTATGTTGTGAATTGCCATTTGATAATAAAAGAACTGTTTTGACCTATAGCAAAGCAGTTTATAGACAGGCTGGAAATCCAAGCATAGATAAAGGGGAAGAAAGGTGGAGTCAGGAAGAGACCTGTAGGCACCCGCCCGGAGAACTAGATATAAAGGAGCACAGGCAAAGCCATGAGCCAAATAGCAAAAACAGGAGCAAGCTAGCAATAGAAATTTCTATGAGTTAACCTATGAGTGCTGGGAACTGAATCCCTATCCTTGAGAAGAACAGTGAGTGTTCTAAACCACTGAGCTATCTCCCTATTCCCATCTGTTAGCCTTTTAGTAACTTGAACATATATTCTACCTGTCATAAATTAGCTTATTTGAAATGTGTTACATTTTTTTAATATACTGTTTTTACAACCATCACCAAAATATAATTTTAGAAAACTTTGAACACCTATAAAGAAACCTGTGGGCATTCTCAATGATTACCCATTTCCACTACACCCTCCACCAACTTCCTGGTATCCACTCTGTTTACTTTCACTTCATCCTTTTTTTCTGCTTAATAATATTCCATTTTCAGATATGTGATAACACATATTAGTTATTTCACATGGACATTTGGCCTTTTGAATTGTTTATAGTTTTGGATATTATGAATAATGCTGCTATGGACATGTGTGTACAGGCGTTTCTTTTATTTCTTATGGCATTGTGTGTCTCTGTGGGGTTCCTATGTTCATATGTCCATGCCACAGTGTACAGGGGGTGAGGGGGTGGGAGGGTTAGTTGCTGTAATATGTCAAGAGACCTTGGTATGTGAAATCCAGGGACCCCGAGTGATGGGAGGCGTGGTGAGCAGGGCCTTCAGGAAAGATGCTTGCAGGAATCCCTCATGGGAAGGGGATGGAGAAGGAGGAAAGGGAAGAAGGAAGGGAAGTGATCAGGGGGAGGGGCTTTTAGGTAGGATGCTGGGCAGGCCAGGCTATTACTTGATTATTGGCCAGGACTGCAAGGCGTGGGTTGGAATGCCAACATTAGTGGACAGCTTTCAGGAATAGATCTCTCCTTCTGCCATGTGGACTCAAGGCTGAATTGAGGAAGGGGAGGGAATTTCATTGAGTAAAGACCTCTGGCCGTGAGGAAAATGGTTTGTCTTGTCTAATGTGTGTGTGGTTTGTTTGTGTGTGGGTATGTAAGTGAGCAGTTGAAAGCAGATGATTTCAAAACTTGAAGAAATGAATTTTCAGCAAAAGGGATTATGGAAAAAGCAGGTGGCATTTTTTTTTCTGTCATGAAACTTGACACAAAATGCATTACATAAAAAGTATTATAATGAGTCTGGAGTTAGTTTCATATAATCCAGATATTGTGTGCAAAGTCACACATTAGGCCAGGTCAGCACAGGTTTGATTCCCACCATTATAAAATAAGTTATAATAGTAATTTTTTAATTAAGAGAAATCCAGAATAATGATTACAGAAATTAGGAATAGAAAAAATTTCCAGAGATCACTAACCTTACGGTAAGGATAAAAAATGGTCAAGAGACTTTCAGAACTTAAAATATTAGATCTTTAAAGAACTATATGACATTATACCGATATTTGATTTTTTAATATGTTGCTTTAGTTATGAGTATAATTACTGGCTGAGTTTGGGAGATTGCATGTGTCCTAGCACTCCAGAGGCTGAAATAAGAAAATAAGAAGGTTGTGGGTAGCCTCATCTACATATCAAAATTGTCCCTAAAATAAAATATAAATCCCTAAGAAAAACAATTTAGACTCACTAGGTTTAAAAAGATAGATAACTATATTAGTCACAGTTCTCCAGATAGAAAAATAGATTATATTTTGGGGGAGGGGTTGTCAGGAGGGAGCAAGAAGATTTAAGGGGTTCTGAAAGCAAGTTTTCACAATCGGATATCTGACAAATGGACTGCCAGAGATTGGCGATGCTTGCTCCACCTCTGAAGGCTTCTGAAACAGGCTGGTGGCTGACAGTACAGCTCTCAGTCTGAAGCTGAGAACACTGAGACAGATTCTGCAGGTACCAGAGCCCAGAAGACCTCGGAGTACTCTTCCAAGGGACAGTAGGGCTTCCCCGGTAGAAAGTGAATTTACCTTTTCCTGCCCTTTGTTGATAATGTGGAGAGAAACAATTGAGTTTTGCCTGCAGGATGGAGGCTCACACCTCCAGCTCCTTTGGAAACACCCACAAAACACACCTTTTTGTTTGTTTGTTTGTTTGTTTTTGTTTTTCATTTGTAGTTCTGTGGGTTAAGTCCACAGGTTTGTGTATGCTGACAAGCACCATACCAGCTAGCTACATCACCAGCTCAGGGATTTTATCAAGTGAATTTTAAAATTAGATGGCCAGCCATAATCTTTAAAAAACAGGCTCTATTGTAGTTTATGAATGCTATTAAGATGTGTCTCTTGGGGGCTGGAGAGATTGCTTAGTGGTTCTGAGCTGGCTTCTTTTCCAAAGAACCCAGGTTCAATACCCAGTATCCACATGGCAACTCACAACTGTTCCTGTTCCAGTGGATCTGGCACACTCACAGACAAATATCCACATAGAAAACTTAAAAAAAAACCCCAAACCAAAAACAACTATTTAACAAGATGTGGAGTTTTTAAGACTTTATTATAACATAGTAACATTACCCATCTGATTTGAAATTAAATAGTTATTCAGAATATCAGACTCCTGAAATGTTATAAAATATCAACTGACTTGTATTTTGTGATTGTTTTGTTTCAGGCTGCAGTGTAGAGTCTTGGAAGTCCTCCCTCCAGTCCATCAAAATGGTTTCTCCAATGGGCATGTAGTTAATGTTGATGGAGACACCATTGTCATCAGTGACAGCGATGATTCAGAAACACAAAGCAGTTCTTTTCAAGGGTGAGTAGTTTGTAACTTATCAGTCACCATCTTCAGCAGCAGTTTCTATTAAGCTTCGTTCTTCCATGTTGTGTCTCTTCACCATTCCGCTCCTGCAACTCCAGGCAATCTCTCAATCTTCTATTGTTTCCATTCTTTTGCCCCTTGCAGGAAGTAGTAGCCTTTCCAGAGAGGCTTCTCTCACTTGAGCACAGATACACTATGCCCTCACTATATCTCTTTGATAAGAGCTTGATAGCTTGTTTCCTTGCATGGGATAATACCGCATTATCCTAACTAAGTCATTACATTTATTTGTTTTGTTTGTGTGTGTTGGTGCATGTGTGCTGTAGTGTGGGTTCTGAGTGTGGAACTCAGATTATGTGGTCCTTAGAGACAAGTGTGTTTACCTGAGTCATCTCATCAGCCTAATAGTCCAGTCTTTACACTACTTGTTCCTTATCTACGGAAGGAGATTTCTGTTGCTTCTCTGTGTTGGCAATTTTAAATAAAAAGTGATGTGAACATATATGGCAGGCTTCTGCATAGATGTGAGCTTCTTGCACATTTGGATAAATATCAAGGAGTATGAATGCTAGATTACATAAAAATGTATTTAGGGTTTTTTGTTACTAAATTTTTAATTTTATTTTGTAGGTACATAGGGTATGCATGCACATATGTGCAGATGTATGTTCACATGGTATTTGGAGGCCAGAGTACAGCCTAGGTCCTGGTATTCCTCCTCAGATGCCATCTGCCTTGTTTTAGGATCTGAAGCTCATTGGGCTGGCTGGACAGAGTCCTGGAGACTTGCCCTGTGCCTCTCTCTCCATGGGTGTCAATGCAGGTCTTTCTGCTGACACAGCAAGCACCTTCCCCACTGAGCTAGCTCCTATCTCCTATAGTGCATGATACCTTCTCACTCATTCCCACCAGCCGTGCATGAGGCTTCTGTCCCCACTTCTGTGCTCTGTCAGGCCTTCTCACTGACCATGTATAGGAGCTCCATGCTGTTTGCTCTTTCCTAATCACAGTTGATGGAGGTAGGACATCTTTTCACATTTTCCATCTATGTGATTTCTTTTGGAGAGGTTTCTGCTCGGATCTTTTTTAATTGAGTTGTCTATTTTATTACTGTTGAATTTTAAAGTCTATATTTTGGCTTACATGTCTTACAATTTTTTTCTTGTGATACAATGCCTTTGCATATTTAGAAACTTTTTTTTTTTTTTTTTTTTTTTTTTGGAGACAGGTCTCACTATGTGGCTCTGGCTGTTTTCACACCTGCTGTGTTTATGTTGTCACTCAGCAGTTTGTGAGTCTTTGGATTTTGTTGGCGTCTCTGTTAGCCCTTTATATTCTCTTCTAATAATCATGCCTATCCAAATAAGTATAAAGCTGTACTTGTTGTTTTGATTTGAATGTCTAATGAGGATATGAGTGTCCTCTTATGTATCTATGGGTCACTTGTATATATTCTATCTTCATAGAGCCTTTGCCCATTTTTGTTTTGTTTTCCCAACTCTAAGGATTGGACCTAGGGCTGTATACATGCTGAGCATATCTTTGCCCCTGAGCTATACCCACAGTTCCTCTGTTGCCTATTTTAAACTGAATTGTTTTCCTTTTTATAGTAAAGTTAATTTTAGAAATTTTAAAAAGATTCTGATTATTTAGGTTTTAAAATAGAATATTAAATGTTTAAGACAGAATGTTAATCAATTGGGAGCATTGATTGCCTTTGCAAAACCCAGTATCATTTTAAATTTGCACTCTGGGTCTGGTTAAGAGCACTGGCTGCTCTTTGAGAGGTCCTAGGTTCAGTTCCTAGCACTCTCATGGCAGCTCACAACTGTCATGATGGGATCTAATACCCTCTTCTGGTGTGCAGATATACGTGCAGACAAAGCACCCATGTTCATAAAATAAATCTTTATAAAATTGCATTCCTTCAGAACATATTAGCTTACTTGTCATTGAGTCTGGGCATAGACAGAACTGATCATCCAAACAATATTTCTTTGTAGATCAGTTTTTGTTCACTTAGTATTTTTAAGGACTCCCTTCCACACACACTCCCTTTTTAATCATTTATTTCATATGTGTTTTGTCTGTGTGTATGTTTCAGAGAGTGTATGATCCCATGGAGCTGACAGGTGGGAGCTGCCATGGGGGTACTGGTACTTCCATAGTCCCCTGGAAGTGCAGCAAGTAACTTAACTCTTGACTTATCTCTTCAGCCCTGCACACATGCATTTTAAACTACCTTTCTCAGAGGTCCTTGTTAGTCCTTCCTGTCACAAAGCGCAGTTTATGTATGCTTAAGCTTTGGACATCCTCATATTTTTTTATTCTTTTTGATTCTATTTCCTGGCTGGCCAGGAACCTACAGAGATCACCCTGCATCTGCCTCTCAAGTGCCTCCATACATGGCTTATTCCATGATTCTTAGGAGAGATAGCTTAGTTGTTAAGAGTATAGATTCTTCCAGAGGACCTGGGTCCAATCCCCAGCACCCGCATGACAGCTCAAAACTGTCTAATTCCAGTTCCAAAATCAGTTGGGTCACCTCTAAACAGATAGCATTTAAAGTTGAAATATGTTGAAAAAAAATCATTATCCTGATCAGACATACTGTATAGAGTATATTTTGAATAATATTTCCTATGCTGGTAGGAATTGCAGGATCACAAGGAAAGGTAATTATTTCAGGATCTTGGATAAAAATATAATTCTCATTTATTAATGTATAATATACATATAAATATATAAGATATATTTTATTGCAATACAAATAATATACATTTAATTTTCTTTTTTGAGATAGGATCTTATAAGTTAGCCCAAGCTACCTCAAACTTTCTAACTCGGTCCGTGTGCATACTTGCCATCCTTCTGCTTCTGCCTCTGGAGTGCTTCCCCAAGCCTGTGCTCCCCAAGCCTAACTTATTTCAAAAAACTTTATATTCACTAAACTACTTTTATGTAATATATCTGGCTGTCATAGTAACTGTACTGGATCAGATGGAGGGGGAAGAAGAGGGAGGGAGGGAGGAGAGAGAGTATGAAATCAGAGGACAGCTTTCATGAGTAGGTTCTTTCCTTCCATGTGGGTGAGGTTGACAGCAAACACCTGTCAGCAGAGATGGAGAACTGGTCCTAATTGTTTTGTTATTTGTAGTTGATGTATGAAAGTTTAAAATCTAATTGAGGCCTTTGCTCTGCGTGTGTGTGTCTGTGCTGAAAGAGTAACTATATTTATATTTGTAGTGAATATATAACTTGGTCATTTCTTTTTTTGGTTTTTCAAGACAGAGTTTCTCTGTGCAGCCCCAATTACCCTGGAACTTGCTCTGTAGACTAGGCTGTTGAGCTCACAGAAACCCACTTTCCTCTACCTCCTGAGTGCTGGGAGTAAAGGTTTGCACCATCACTGCCTTTCTAAATTTAAAAAACAAACAAACAAATACAGTAGATTTTTTTAAGGGGAGTCATTTCTAGTCTATTGAAATTTTGAATAAATTTTTGTTTGATAGAATGTATATGTGTGAGAGAGAAACATTTTTACAGTGTATTTTGTTATGAATAAATGCAATAAACTGTCCCTAGTATCATGGAGATTCCTTTCAGGAACTCACTACTACCTTTCTCCTCAAATAAAGAAGTTACTCAGTAAAGATGCTCACTCAAGTTCCTCATGAAGTGACACAGTGTTCACTTATATATGTATACTCATCTATAGATTACTTATAATTTCAGGTGCAATGCAAATGTTGTGTAAGTAAGCATTATATTGTAATGTTTAGAGAATAGTGGCAGAGAAAAACTTTCTGTATGCTTCCAAATTCTTGTTTATTTGAGACAGGGTCTCCCTGTGCATCCTGGAGTATAGCAAGAGAGGACAGTAATTAAAATGAAAGTTGGTTCTGCATTTTTCTTACTTGGTAGGTTAGTCCATATAATAGGAACCATTTCTCTTGGTCTCTGGTCATCAAACTTCCTTAGAATGAAGTTATATTTATGCCAAAGGATGTTTTATGATAGGGCTACAGAAAAGGTTATTGGAAGTTAGTTGGAATGGGTATTAACCAACTGCATACTATTTGCCATTTGAGCTTGAAATAGACAACTATTCTACCTATTCTTCCATCCCTTTTTTACTTTTTTGTTGAGACAAGATTTTACTAAATTCTTTAATATCTCCGACTTTCTCAGAGATCTCTCCCTGAGTTCCATTTACTCGTCTCATGCTGTTTAGGTTGCACTGGATTACAGACATGTGCCACCACTTGTGGGGATTCAATAAAAGCTTCATTAGAGAGAATAAACACCACAGTCAGATCTTACCCAGCTGTCTTCCAGCTTCCTAAGCCTGGCTCCTCCTGGCTTCTTCTGCCTACTCTGTCTTCCTATGCCCGCCTTAAATACTCTCTTGGTTAATTAAGGCATGGCCCCACCACTGCCTGCTTGGGAACCTGGAATTCCTCTGTAATCTAGAATGACCTGGACTCAGTTGGGATTAAGCGTGTAGGTCACTGCTCCCAGGATACTCCCTGTGCTGGGATTAAAGGTGTGAATCTCCACTCTCTGATTCTCCTAGACTGACTGTGGGTAGAATCCCCACAAGTGGTGGCACATGCCTGTAATCTAGCATAACCTAAACAGCACTAAGTACTTAGCATTCATTTCCAGCTACTTTATTCACCCTAGGAAATTTTATTGAATGGGTAATTAAATGTCTACTTAAGATTAAATTGTGACTTGTAGTATTTTGGCTAACACAGTGTGAATGAAGTTTTAAGAATCTCACATTTTAAAATGATTAACTGATTTTGTCTCTCTCGTCTTTTTAGGAAGAAAAAAGATACAATTGATCCTTTATTATTCAGGTACAAGGTGCAGCCCACTAAAAAGGAAATGTATGAGTTTGCTGTCGTAAAAGCAACACAAATCAGGTAAAACTCAGTATTTCTCTATAGGCATCTAGGTGAGAAATTTTTATTTAGAATCAATGGATAATGTTGCAAAGATTGATTCTGTTTTTAAAATAAGTGTAGGTTTGTGTATTAAAGTAGTAATAAAATAAACCTGAGCCCCTAGTTTGAATTACTGATTCCAAACTGTTTCCAAGCTAATGAATTAAAGACTTTGTTAGTAGGTAACTGAGTTTCACTTTGCCATCTTATGTATGTACCTCCTGTTTGTATTCATCTCATTATCTTCTCTTGTTTCTCACACTGGTCCCCTTGCTCCTCCCTAGTAGTTCCCTTCTACTTAAGTGGTTACATTAGTTTACCTTCCCGTCCCTAGTGTGTGTGGATCCTTCTCCCAGATCACTAGTGCTTGTTTTCTTTAAGGTGTGGTTTTGTAGATGGTTTTGTTGTTGGTTTTGGGTGGGGGACGGGTTCTTACTGTGCAGTCCTGGCAGGCCTGGATACTTGCACCACCACCACTGTCCACGCAGTGTGGGGGCATATGTATATTACTGCAGGTGCTCATGGGTGCCAGAAGTGTTAGATCACCCCGAAACTGGGATTACAGGAATTGTGAGCCAATTGACATGAGTATTAGCCACCAAACATGGGACCTCTGCAAAAGCAGTACATTCTCTTAGCCACTGAGCCCTCTCTTTCCAGCCCGTTTTGTTTTGTTTTCTTGATAGTAGCCATTCTTTCTGATGAATGGAACCTCAGTATAGTTTTAATATGCATTTTCATGATGGCCAAGTATACTGAACATTTTTTCATATTTACTGACAATTTGTATTTCTTTAAGGACTGTTCAGTTCACTTGTTGATTGTATATTGTATTATCTTGTGTAGGGGTGTAGTTGTGAGGTGTATACATGTGTATGTAGAGGCCAGAAGTCAATTTAGGGTGTCATTCCTCAGGTGTCTTCTCTATTCTTGCTTTTAATTATTTTCTTGTTAAGATATAGTTACAGCATTTTCTCCTCCCCCCCCTTTCCACTCTGCTTCAAAAAGCGGTCTGTTTTTTCACTGTTTTTTATTCTATACATGTATGTATATGCATATGTTTCTAAATATAACTTTGTTGAGTCCAGATGTTACTTGTATGTATGTGTTCAGGGCTGACAGTTTGGCACTGGAAAACTAGTTGATGTATTCTTCCCTGCGGAGGACCACCTGTACTCCCAGCTTTACTCAGTTGTTCAGCTAATATGCTTGGGTGCCTTGATCTGCTGCAGCAGGGGAGATGTGACCTGCTGAAAGTGAATTGGGATGACTGCAGCAGCTTTATTTGAGAAGAGACTTCACTTTTTATTTTGTATTGTTGCACATAGAATTAAAAAAGAGATCAGGGGTTAAGGAATCTATCATTGACTTTGACCAGAGACTGAATGCTGTATCAGTAACTTTACTCAAGCCCTCAAGGAATGGAGACCCTTATCCAAATGCCAGACCTTGGGAAAAGGACTTCTGGGGAACAGACATTCTACTACAGTTTCTTAGTCTTACACTATGGGCCTGTTCTTCTCATAATGTTCTTAAAGGGGGAGGTCCTTATATCTTAACTCTTTTCCCATTATACAATACCATTCTGAGTTCTCTATTTATTAACTGAACTCTTGCCTTTAATGGCCTTTAATGGCCCTCAGGCTCTGGATCTGAATTGTAGGCATTTCATTCTTGGGATCTAGTAAATCTCTAACATTTGTTTTCTTGGTATGATTAGGAGGGCAGGATGGAACATCTGGTTTCATTTCTGGTTCCTTGGTGGGTAGGGGAGATTATTTTTTTCCCAAATTACCCCCCCCCCATTTTGCTTTTTGTGATGATGGGCTTTCTCTTGGGAACCAGGGGATCCCTGATTATCTAGGTTGGCTAGCCATCAAGCTCCCAGGATTCTTCCAACTCTGCCTTTTTGCACCAAAATTACAAGTCTGCACTACCAAACTCAATTCTTAATGTAAATTCTTGGGATTGAACTCAGTTCACATGCTTGTGTGGTAAGCACTTTACTGACTGAATTAAGTCCTCAATGAGAGTGTTTTTTACTTCTTCATGTATTGTAGATAATTCCTTAAGTCAGGTAAATCATTTGCAAAGAGTTTCTTCCATTCTGCAGGTGCTTCCTTACTGTGTTGGTGGTTTCCTTTGCTATGTAGCCTTTATATTTTTAATGCAATTCTCCTTATCATTTTTTAATATTCCCTGCTCTTCTGTGGACAAGGAGAGAGGAGTGATGAATACTTGTATCTAAGATGACTGCCTCTAGGTAACATGGATATAGTCTGGAGCCCTCCTGTTGACTCTCAGTGCTTTTAGCCATCTGACAAACTGACATTTTCTGCAAAATAATTTTTAGTTCTTCTATCATTTTATTTTGCTCCATACTTACCTCAGTGATCTAAGAAAAGTGATGTATCAGGTAAATCCTAAATCAGAATACCACCTTCCTTTTTTTTTTTTTGTGGTGGGGGTATGCGAGACAGGGTTTCCCTGTGAAACAGTCCTGGCTGTCCTGGAACTCCCTTTGTAGACAGACTTCCCCCATACTCACAAATGTTATGTCCAGTTTGAGTGGGCCCTCTCACCACAGAGACCAAATCCTGGATGTAAAAGCAAAGAGCCTTTATTCAAACTTAAGCTTGATCTGTCTATACAGCACAGCAGTTAGAGCAGAGAGAGCTGAAGAGGGTAGGGTTTTCTTTATTATAGTAGAGGTTGGGGTGAGGGATTTCCAGGGTTCAGGACCCTGATTGGCTGACATATGTCAAGAGATATCTTAGCAAGATCTAGGGGAATAGGTGTGTGCTGGGCTCAAGGACTATCTCTCAATGGGAGTATTTGGAATATCAGATACTTTCCCTTAGGTGCTGGCCCCTCCCTGGGTGGTGTCTGTTATAGGCTTTTCCTGGAACTGCCAGGGGCTGCTGCCAGTAAGAGATTCTCAGGCCTAAGGTCTGGCTGGTTTTTATTAGGCCTGTCATGGTAGATGTATAGCTGAGCTCTTCTGGGCCCCACATTTCTGTATGGTCAAGTTTTTCTGGGCTCCAGAACAAGATCCACCTGTGTTTGCCTCAGAGTGTTGAGAATAAATACACTTTGTGCCACCATGTCCAACTTGAGATAACATTTTTAAAAAAATAGACATTTATTTCTCTGACACAGGCCAGAGGACAACTTGTAGGTAGGAGTCTTCTGACATGTTGAATTTCAAGGATCAAAATTGGGTCATTAGGCTTGGCATCAAGGGTTATTACCTATTGAAGCATATCACCAGCCTAGATATATCACCTATAATTGTGAGTGGTCTGTTTGGGGATCTATATGAGGTGTGTCCAGCCTGTAGCCGGTGCATCCCAGCAGTTAGCCCAACACAATATATCAAACTTGTTAAATAGTAGAAGCTTGATGGTTTTATTTTTGTTTGTGTGTTTCGATTTTTGATTTTTCAAGACAGGGTTTCTCTGTGTAGCAGTCTTGACTATTCTGGAACTCACTTTGTAAACCATTCTGGCCTCACATAAATCCACCTGCCTCTCTGCCTCCCCAGTACTGGGATTAAAAGCCTGGTAGGTTTTGGTTTTTAGTTATTTATTTATTTTTAGAACTCACTTGTATGGTTCTCTAGGATGAACTTTGTAGCTATGAGTATTATTTAGCAATGTTAACAGGCAGAACATGCTTGGTAGACAAGTCTAAGAATATTCATCTTACTGTTTATTGAACTTAATGTTTTGAGGTACTGAAATCTAGTCAGATATGTATGGTTTAGTGACTGGGAAGTGGAGGCCATGGGCAGTTTTGCTTCCTGTTTAGTATTGTTCATTTTCTCTTTACTTCTTGACCTCTAGTTTATAATTCTGCTAAACTTTGGTTATACCCCCATTGGCTCATTTTTCTCTTTCATATTACAAAGTAGTAATTTTATTATTCTGAGATAACATGTAGCTCTTGAATATTTATTTTTTATTTTATGTATATGAATGTTTTGCCAGCACATGTATATGTGCACTGTGTGTGTCTGGTGCCCATAGAGGTCAGAGGGGACTTTGGATCTCCTGGAATTGGAGTTACATTTATTTGTGGGCTGTCACCTGACTGCTGGGAACCCAGGTTCTCTGCAAGGCAACAAGTGCTTTAAACCATTGAGCCATCTCTCCAACCTCTAACTTTTAGCTTTTGTTAGTTTCAAATGTGGTCTTGTTCACTGAAAGACTGGAATATTCCTGTATACTTGCTACACTAACAGAGTAGTAACAAGTACCTTTGATAATGAAAATGTCCTGTGTACTGACATGACGGCTAATTGCCAGTTATGTCTGTGGAGCCCCTGGCATGTAACTAGTAAAAATGAGGAACTGACTTTAATATATTTATAAAAAGAACCTGTATGTGGCTACTAGCTACTGTATCAGACAATGCAGACTTGTTATTGCCTTGTGTTTGCCAGCTGCTTTGCAGTCCTGAGGCAGCAGCAGAACAAAAAACCTTAGAGAGCAGGAAACTTACAGGACTGAGGAGGGATGCTGCTCACATCTCCAGCAAGGTTTATTGACTGGAAACCGTCTACTTTGGTTTGACTGACACCCTTGCATTTCCCAGGGGTTGTGCTGTATTTTTTTCCTTTTGTTTTTGTTTGTTGTGTCCATTGTTTGTTTTTTGGGGTAAATTAAAATTGTTTGCTGGAAACTTTGAATGCTCCTTAATAATTACCTCCAATTTGTTAGCTGTTATGAGGTATAAATACAAAGGGCTTTAAAATTTGTTAAGATCCCATTCAGTTTTGCTTATACATATGTGAATTGTTGTTTTAATTGATGCTGTGTCATAGCTAATCATTTTTATTTTAATTTTCCTACCAATTTCAATTTTAAAATGGTATTTTAAAAAGTTTTCCTATGTATTTCTTTGTGATTTTGAACAACAAATACACTGTTTCTGTAATAGGCTTTTTTATAATTGAGTTCTGGCATAATCCTTGTATGTAGTTTCTGGTAAGGTCTCCTAAGCGCCTTTGGAGGGTGACTGTTCTCCCTGTGTGAGTCTTTTCCTGGCTTAAACTTCAATTTACATAAAGATGAACAGACTAAAGTATAAAATGTGACAGGCCTCACATACCTTCTACAACAAGATTCTTCAACTTGGTTTTTTTCTTTGTTTTGTTTAGTTTTTAGTTTTTCTTCTAAATTTTGTTTTGTTTTATTTAGATAGGAGGTTGCAAGAGCAGAGGGTAGATTCAGGGTCTGGGGAGAAAAAGAATGGATGATGGGAAACCCACAAAGAACCAAAGGTTAAAAAATTTTAGAAGTAATTTTTTAAATGTATAGTTATAGTGATTATGGTGTTCTAAATCATTAGTACTAATTCTACCTCTTTCCCCCAATATCAGCCGGAGAAAACACCTGTTTTCTCGTGATAAACTAAAGCTTTTTCTGAAACAACACTGTGAACCACAAGATGGAGTCATTAGAATTAAGGTAATGAGAATAGTAAGATTATTTATGGGGAAGAAATAAAAATCATAACTATATAGTGCTATAAATTTGTAACATTGTCAAAATGATATTTGAAAGATGGCTAAATAGCTCTTATTGTATCTGTCTGGGGAGCTGATTTTTAGTATTTTTAAAAAGTATTTTTGTTGAATATTGTTTTTAAAATTATTCAGTGGCTCAGCTACTGCCACCTTTTAATTACATAATCAACCAAGACCAGTGAAAGCAGGTAGAGAACTTGGAAAGTTGTGTTGTGAGTTAATTGCTTTCTAACAATGTGAATCTGCCTTGCAGAGAACAGATGGATTCAGAATAATGTTAAATAAATGTTGAAGTAAGTTCAACTAACTAAAGTCATCTTAGACATACTAAGCTGATATATTAGATTTTACTAATGGCCATTAAGAGGAGAATAAGGTTTTGTGTGTCTGAGGCTGACCTCAGCCATGTATCCATATGTAGAGCTGGGGATTGAGTTTAGGGCTTGTTTAGGGCGTCATGAATTCTAAGCAAACACTTAGCAACTGAACTGTATCCTCAGCCCTGAAACCCTGAGAATCAAGGTGTTAAGAGACCTAAAAAGTCAACAATGGTAAATATTTTTATCTAAATCACATTAGATAAAGAAGCATAAAACAAATAAGAGAAGTAAACATAGTGGTTGGTGTATGACAGTGATTCCAGCGCTTGAGGAGACAGAGGAAGGAAGATGATAATTTTGAGGCCAGTCTGAGGCATACTGCTGTAAAGAGTAAGAATCTGAGATTTTGGGGTGATGGTAGTACATACCTTTAATCTCAACCCTTGGGAGGTAGACACAGGCAGATCTCTGAGTTTGAGGACAGCCTGGTCTACTGAGCTATTACATAGAAAAACCCTGCCTTGAAAGAAAGAAAGAGAGAGAGACAGAGACAGGGAGAGAGAGAGAGAAGAGAGAGAGAGAAAGGAAGGAAGGAAGGAAGGAAAAAAGGATCCTGAGTTCAGAAATTTAGCACCCAGAAAAAAACATATGTAGCATTATGTATCCATAACCCAGTTCTGGAGGTGCAAGCAGAGAGTGATAAAGAAGGACACCATGTCAGGCAGCCCCCGACCCACACGGGCAGGTGAGCACATCTCATGTGCAGAAACCAGCTACTGCTACTTAAGGTATGCATTTTATTGTATGTAAATGTAAACCGCAAAAGAAGAAAAATAAAATGAAAAGTTTATTGTAAAAAATTTCAGATATTTGGGAACAACTCAATTATTAAAATAAAACCAGGACTTTTGGCTAGCCTCTGGAAGTGTGGTGCTGATGCTGTGCATGCTAAAGAGCTGCAGAGCAGTGACTGTGGTAGGTGCAATAAAGAATTCATTAGAATTTATTAGAGTACATAAGCACCCCACTGGAAAACTGGGCATGCCTACCTAGAAAATAAACATACTCTTAAGAACTAGACTTTTTATTGTGACCCTTTTTGATACTCAAGTGACTCCATATATGGAAACTTGAACACCATTAAATTCGCTTATATACAAAATTACTTAAAATATCATATAGGGACTGGAGAGATGGCTCAGCAGTTAAAAATATTGGCTGCTCTTACAGAGAACCCCAATTCAATTCCCAGCTCCCACATGATGGCTCACAACTCCCTCTACCTCCAGAATCAGGGGATCCAATATCCTCTTCTGGCCATTTGGGTACTGAATGCATATGGTGCACAGATAAACATACAAAACACCCATATATAAAGGAATAAATAAATGTCAAAATAGTTTAAAGCATCATGCAAATAAGCTTTAAACTTACGAAGATATATATATATACATATATATATATGTGTATATATATATATATGTATATATATATATATATATATATATATATATATATATATATATATATATATATATATACACACACAGGCCAAGTGCAGTGGCACATGCCTGTTAAGTTCAGAATGGTGAGGTCAGAGAATCATATGTGTGATGCCAGCCTATACTGGCATACTAGCTCAAAGTCAGCCTGCTCTACACAGTGATACCCTTTCTTTAAAACAAACAAACAAAAATATCCTGTGTAAATGAATTTCACTTTTAGACTTAGGTTTCACCCCTTCCCCAAGATATCTTTTTGTATATTTGCAGATATCAAAAAATCTTTAAAAATCTGAAATACTTAGGCTCTAGAAATTACTAGTAAAGCATTATTACCCTGTATTTGAGAAGAAACCACTGTGGTACTCATGTGGTAGTCTATGTACTGGAAGTTTAATGGAACAGTGTGATGGGCTCCTGGCTTATCGGAATGGTCATAATCAACGGGTTTCTGTAGAGTATCCTGTAGAACTCCTACTGCTTTGTTAATAATCACATTTTTGTAGCTTTGCTTTCCTGAAACATTTCTATGAATGCTCTTTTTTCCTTTAGGCAAAAATTTATTATCTTTCCATTAAACAAAACTAATAAAAAAGTCTGGGGTTAAAAATGCTCTAAACAAATGTTAGATACAAGGTAAAAAGTAATTCTCAAATTTTTCAGATATCTTAGAATCATGCAGCTCTGGTAACAATGAAACTGATCTCTTAATTTTTGATTTGAAACTTTTTAGAAGGGCAGCTCTTCCAGAGGTTGTGAGTTCAATTCCCAGCACCCACATGGTGGTCACCACCATCTGTAGTGAGATCTGATGTCCTCTTCTGGTGTGCAGCCTACATTTAGGCAGAACACTGAATATATAATAAATAAATAAGTCTTTAGAAATTTTTATTTCTGTTTTTATTGAGACCAACTTGTTTTAATGTATGAATTATTTAAGTCATTGTTCAGCCCTGAAGAAAAAAATCTAAATGTTCATTTAGTAATTGGAAAATGGTTGAGAAAGATTTACTATGGGCCAGGTGGTAGTGTAGTCCTACCTGAGGCACTGAGACATTAACCTGACTTCACAGAGAGACTGTCTATAAACAGCAAACAAAAGAGACATTTATTGAAGATTTGAAATATCATATTGTGTTTCATAAATAACATGAAATTACTATGTGCTAAATAGAAACAGAATACAGGGTTTTTAAATGTCATGTGTATGACTTGAACATTTTAAATCCAGGCATGGTGGTGCATACCTATAATAATTGCAGCACTCAGGAGTTCAAGTCCAGCCTACTTTATTTAGCAAGTCAAGGCTAGTTAGAGTCTCTATACAAAACAAACCCACACATACATAGAAAAACTTAGGCAAATTGGTCAAAACAGGGTATTTATAAAGATGGTTCATTGTTAAGAGATAATTACTGCTCTTGCAGATGACGTGAATTTAGTTCCCACCATGCACATTGGGTACTTACAACTGCCTATATATAATAACTCCAGTATGCATGTGTGTATGCACACACACACATACCAATATTAAATAAATTTAAAAAACATATTCAAATAGCTTTTAGCATTCAAAAATCTGTAGAAACACTGTTGCTATTTTGTGGTAAGGTTGTTTGGTTTTGTTAGGCTGAGTCTCATGTACAAAGACCTTAAGTCTCTGCACAGCTAAAAATGACCTTGAGCTCTTTGGCATGTATCAAGATACCCAGTTAATTAGTTTCCTTTCAAGTATCTTTCTGGTGAACTATTTAAAATATAAAAGAATCACATAAACCAACCTCATAATGTCTTGGTCTTTAACAGCATTAATACTGGTCATATGACAGTTGAATATACTATATATGGTCTGCTAACTTCCTGTCATTATACTATACCTCTTATGTTTTAATGAAGGCATCTTCTCTTTCAACATACAACATAGCAGAGCAAGATTTTTCTTATTTCTTCCCTGATGATCCACCTACCTTTATCTTGAACCCTACTAGCAGACGAAGAGGAAGACCTCCCAAACGATTATCTCTTGGTCAGGTAGGTGAGAAAATTCTAAACTATCCTTTAGCTGTTAATAAAGCACCACTTACAGTCCAAGACATGTTTGGTTCCTGTTATACATAAACCCTCTAAGATTAAATGTTTACTTCATCCAAGAAAATTTGACCGAATGCTCCCTTGATAGCTGTTCAGCATTAGAATTATGCAGTTTTTAGTCTGGATTAAACATTCTCAAGATGCAGATTTTATACCAAGGTAGGAACAAGCAAAGAGGCAATTACTAGGGAATAACAAATGGGATGAAAAACTCTGGGAGTGAGCTATAAGATTGAAACATCCAGAGCAGTTTGGGCTGGAGAATTTTAAGAAAGGCCTGAATTACACAGAAGAGTGTCAGTGTGGGAGGTTGAGTAAGAATGGCCCCTATAGGCTTATATAGTTGAATGTTTACTCATCAGAGAGTGGTGACTAAGCTTTCCAAAGCCCAGGCTAGGCCAAGTGTTTGTCTCTGTGCCTATGGATCTGGACATAGCTCTCAGCTACTGCTCCAGAATCTGCCTGTATGCTGCCATGTTTCCTGGCTGAGACATAGGGCAAATGGGTGGGAAGGTTCTTGAGGCATGAACACAGTTATAAAAGACTCAGCATTTGTTTACACAGTAATTGTAGTTCATGGAGCATAGCATATTTGTAAATATGCAGAGAGATATATAATGGGCAGAAAGGCAGAATGTGTATTCTTGAGGTTGCAATTTGTAAATCAAATGGTTCTAACATTTTTTCTAAAATATCCAGTTTATGCAGTTTCTGAAAAATAGATTTAAGCAAAAGTGGTAGCCTAAATTCAAGCAAAGAACAATTTTCTGCTGACTTGTGGTATGTGATAAGAGACCTTCTCTAAAAAATTTTAGAGTGGACAGGGAATGCGTCAGTTCTGTGCTTACTCTCCAGTTTGTCTGTATTTCGTTTAGCAAGAGTTTTCCTTCATTGGGCCATTGTCATTCCCCAACTGAAGACACTCAAACCAAAAATGTGTGCAGTTGTCAGAGGTGAAGGGATGTACATGTACTTGTCCTCCTAATCCTGAACTGTCCTTTTCATACCCTCATTGTCTACATGCTGGTCTGTCCTTCCTGCTGACTAGAAGTTGCTTCCACTGCTTCTAATACTAGTTTGAGGGTATTCAGTGTTTACTAAATATGACACGGGTATTCCTCCTCATCTGAAAGCGTTCAGTGGAGAGCGTCCTGTTTGTTGCTTTTTCCTTGTAACTACATCTTCTTACAGATAACTTTCTTCAGAGTGACCAGTTAATTTTACTTCCCACCTCTGGTTCAGTTGTAATTATCTTTCTTAGCTGTTTGGAATTTCTCCTGGAGAATTTAGCTAAATTTTGATAATTGAAGGTATTCACATAGAATATTGAACTTCAGCTGTTAAAACCTTTCTCATATTTTAGTTCTTAAGATCTGACTTCCCTGATAAACCATCCATGAAATCTTGTTCATCACTGTGATTTAGCACTGGCCTCATGTATAACGGGTACTCAAACATTAAAAATCAGTTGTATGCTTTGTTACATTATAGCATGAAGTAATAAGTACGTATTATTAAGGAACTGGGTGTGGTACAAGGGAAAGAGGCAGGATGATCACAGCAAGCCTGAGGCTAGCCAGGTCTTTATAGAAAGTTCCAGGCTAGCAAAAGAGCTACATAGCAAGAATCATGTGCCAAAAATAAAATAAAAATTTATCATTGCTTAATATTGTTATAAAAAATCCTTCTGACATGTCTTTTATATTTGATGTTTACATCATCTAGTTTATAAAGAAATCTTGAAGATTTTTCAATTGTAAAATTTTTATGGCTTTTGATGGTTTTTCTGATTTATATAAGTGTTGGGATTAACTCATGTTCTACATATTACTATAATTAAAATGTTAAATATTTATTTAGAGTAGAACCAGAACATACTTTGGTATTTTAAGAAGGTGTAATTGTTCATCAGGTGGTAGTGCACACATTTAATCCCAGCCAGTGGATCTGTGAGTTCCATTCTAGCCTGGTCTAGAGAGGGACAGTCAGGACTGTCTCAATCAGTATTTTGAGTTTGGGGTGGGCTGGGAGGTATTGTTTGTTGTTTTTTTCCATCATGGGGATTTGAACCCAGAGCTTTGGGATGCTTTATGTGCTAGACAACTACCATTGAGCTACACATACAAGTCCAAGTAGGGGCTTTGCTTTTCTTTCTTTCTTTGTTTCTTGCTAGAACTAGGCAGACCATCAGTTTGTGTAGTTTGTGATTTACCACCTGTTTCTTGGTTTAATTCTTAGGAAGACAACATTGCTAGTAAACAGACTATTGCAGGGTGTCGGAGCAAAGCCACTAAAGAGAGAGACAAGCTTTTGAAACAAGAAGAAATGAAGGCACTAGGTGAGTTTTAATATTCTCTCCAAACTAAGGACAAGAAAGAATATTTCTCTGGGCCCGAGTGAGGAATATTTCTGAATAATGTATCTTTTTGTTTGATTGTTTGTTTGTTTGTTTGTTTGTTTGTTTGTTTGTAAGAATGAATCCCCTTCCCTCAGATAACTGCCTTTTTTTTTTTCTAAATGAGACTTAGTCATGTCTTTAAAGTATATCATACACCCTAGTAGACTGCTTAACACTAGACTGAGCTGAAGTGGTTAAGTTAAGGGTTTAGAAGCTGTTGGAGCCGCTGTCTGAGAGGTGTATGTACAGCCTCTGCCACACTGCCTCCCAGTCCCAGTGAGCATCTGAACCTAGTTGACTACATTTGGGTTGGGAGGGGTATCTTAACTGTACATGTTCAGTGTCCTTGCCTTCTCAGGAAGGGAATATTTGTTCTGATGTGATGGGTGGCTTACTGTTTAATCCATTATCTACTATCTCCTCAAGGTTTTGTGAGTCTGATAACATCATTTAACGTAAATTATTTTAGAGATGATTGTTAGATTTTTTTTTAAAAGCCAAATGTCTGTTTTTGTGTGTATACAGTTTTAAATTTGACCTTCCCACAGCTTTTGAAAAGGCTAAGCTAAGGCGAGAAAAAGCAGACGCTTTGGAAGCAAGAAAAAAAGAAAAGGAAGATAAAGAGAAAAAAAGAGAAGAACTGAAGAAAATTGTAGAAGAAGAACGGCTAAAGAAAAAAGAAGAAAAAGAGAGGCTTAAACTAGAAAGAGAAAAGGTATTCATACGTTTGCTGTGATCTTAGATATGATAGAAATTGGCTTATTGAAACACATGGCTAATTTTTTAAATTAAATGCTTTTAGCATTTTCATTCACATTTCTGAGCCTGTGCATAGAGCACTGATAAAAGTTAGTTTCTCTCCTCCCTTTTGCTCCAGAATTTGCTTGTCATGGAGCAGGGGCCATGCTGATCCTCTCTGTATTGTTCCGATTTTAGCATATGTTGCCAAAGTGAGTACGGACACAGCTTATTCCTGTGTCCTTTTACACTTCACAACCATGGCAGCTTACAATCTTCTGTATGCAACTCCAGTTCCAGGGGATTTGTTTGTTTGTTTTTGGGACAAGGTCTCATGTAACCTAGGCTGGGCCCACATTTGTTCAGTGCTGAGGATGACCTTGAATTCCTGCCAGTACCCTCTAGGTACTGGACCTACAAGTGTATGTCACCAAGTTTTCTGTGGTATTGAGGATCCAACCCAAGATTTGTGACTACTGGGAAAGCATGCTACTAGCTGAGTTCCCAGCTTCAGTGCTGATAACAGTTCTCAGGAGATGTTGATAATGACTAGCAAACTCCTAATAATTTTTATTATTAACCTTTCTTGTTAGGAAAGAGAGAAATTACGTGAAGAAAAGCGAAAATATATGGAATACTTAAAGCAGTGGAGTAAACCCAGAGAAGATATGGAATGTGATGACCTTAAGGTATGAATGTTCAGTGTTTAATTTGTTCTATGTGGCTTTGCTGCTAAAGTGTTTGACAGTGTCGGGCATGGTGATGAATGCATCTAATCCAGCAACTGGGAGTCAGAGACATGCAGAGGCCAGCCTCATCTGCATACTGAGACCCTACCCCACTAAATAAATTTTTTTTGGTGGATTTTTTCCGCCCATTGGTGAGATGGGTCTCACTATATAGTCCAGGCAGCCTGGAGCTTCTCTCTGTCTGGGTGACTCTAGTGCTAAGACTGTATTGCTATAAGTAGACATTCAGCTGAAATATTTGTTTCTTCATAGAAGAATATTTTCTTTCCTAATATTTAACTGAAATGAAGTAGCCAGTTGGTATATTCATTCTTAACTTTCCAGGGCTACATTCATTGTCTTTAGAATGTGAGCATGATGGAATATCCTTTTAATGGAAATTGTCAGAAATACACTTCAGCCCAAAGGGGTTTTTGTTGTTGTTGCTTGTAAAGGAAATATCCTTTCCCTATAGCTTCTTCCTGTGGTCTGTGGTAAGTTCCTAAGATAAGTGTGGTAAACATCCTGGGCTGAGGGCCACTAATGCATGTGAGACAGTCTGACTAGATAAAGAATAGTTTAACTTTCCTGCACCTGGTTCACATATTACATGGATTGTTTAACCTTTCAGGAACTTCCAGAACCAACTCCAGTGAAAACTAGACTACCTCCTGAAATCTTTGGTGATGCGCTGATGGTTTTGGAGTTCCTTAATGCATTTGGGGAACTTTTTGATCTCCAAGATGAGTTTCCTGAGGGAGTAACCTTAGGCAAGTACTCAAGTTACCTGTTGCTACATTACAGTTTACTCTGACATTGAGTGATCTCTCACACTTCTTAAGGTCCCTGGACATGATTTCTCTTTGGTAGTCTCCCATACAGCTACAGTCCAGGTGGTTAGAACTGGGATCAGATGAAGGTCTGACTGGTTGGTTGTTTAAGATGGCTTCTCTATGCACATGCCCTCCCACTAGAAAACATAAGCTGCCAGGCTTGGAACTGGCACATCCTTATTACCTCTGCCACCCTGCAACTGTTAAAGAATGTCTAGAACTCAAGGTCTAGAGAGTAGACCCTCTTCTGAATGAGAAATGGCATGTGAGAATTTACAGATAAATTTGTCAGATTCTAATGCATGACCTGTGTATTGAAAAGCTTTAAATAAACTTTTATACTAGAATCCAATAGAAGGAAGTATTTGAATCAAACTTTAATTTTAAAGATGTATATAGAAAGCTCCATTCTTACTTTAATAAGAGTCCATCAATCAATGGGGCTTTCAGACTCCTCAGTTCCTCCTTATGGGTGAGGCTTTAGGCGTGAAGCATGATGCCTTATGATTCAGGAGCATCTTAGTTAGGTAAAATAAATTAGAAAAGAAACATTTAATAAATAAGTACCTTTCCTGTGCACTGTTGGGTAAACAGCACCCCACATAGTTCTCATGAACAGAAGGACAGTAATAACCGATTATGTGTTTTATTTATGTTTTGTTTATTGTGAATTTTGAGACAGGGTATTACTATATGACTGTGGCTGACCCAGAACTTGCTGTGTAGACTGGTAGAACAATCTCCCTTCATCTGAGGCAGTCCTGCCTCCACCTCTGAATGTTAAGAGGAGGCATGCATCATCACATTCATATAAAAATATATGCTTTTAAATGTAGCTGAAGTTGTGCCTCAGCTTTTAAATTTAGATGTTATATTGGTCCAGGGAGGCTATGATTGGTTTGTTTTTTTTCTGCGTTGAAATCATAATTTATTTTAGTTTAGATAATAGGTGGATCTACTTTGATAAACACACATAAGAAAACAGTTGCACAGGCTGATGTTGGTTGAATGTTTATTATTTTCCAGTGGAGTTGTTTTTCAGTCATGACAGAACTTTAAATTCCTTTTAAACGTTTTATTCGCAGAAGTGTTAGAGGAAGCTCTTGTAGGAAATGACAGTGAAGGCCCACTGTGTGAATTGCTTTTTTTCTTCCTGACTGCAATCTTCCAGGCCATGGCTGAAGAAGAGGAAGAAGTAGCCAAAGAGCAGATAACTGATGCTGACACCAAAGGTCAGAGTTCAACATCATTGACTGAACTAGTAGCATTGCAGGAAAACTAGATTTTGATAATTGTTTCAAGGCTAGCTTTGCTTTTCTTCTGACGTTTTTTTAATTTTAAAGTTCTTGTTTTTTGCTTTTTTTTTTTTAACATACCAATACAGGTTCCTCTCCCTCCCCTCCTCCCACTCACCTTCCAACTTTCCCCCACCCCACCCCACAATCCTCTCCTCAAAAAGGATAAGGCCTCCCATGAGGAATCAACAAAAGAGCTAGCTTTTCTTTTGCAGTTAGAAAATATAGGTATTCAGTTTATCTGACAAGTCATATTGTGCTAACAATGTATTATCAGTTATTTATAAAACCCTAATGTTGGTATGACCTGTTTCTGATAGCCTTTGGACACTTTCCCTGAGTTGTCTTCCTTTTTGTTTTGTTTTTGTTGTTATTTTGTTTGGTTTTTTGTTTTTTGTTTTTTTACATTTCTCCATTGTAATTTAGAAACATCTCACTGGCTGGTATCTGATGCTTTCTCTGCGTTGAGAAAACTTAAATTCTAATTGCTACTTTAAATTTCAATGCTATTGCTGATTTTATTGTAGATCTGACACTTTTACACTAACAGTTGAGGATTTTTTTAAATCTTGATAGTCTCGATAGAAATTTTGTTGTATGTTTTTAAATATCCAGGGTCCATATATGGTATGTTAGCATAGCAAAAACTTTCATATAGAAAACATCTTTTAAAAAATGCTCAAAAGTCTTTTGAGCACTGGACTTGGTCTAGCTGTCTAGCCCACATCTGTTCTCAGATGTGCCTTTCCTTTTACTTTCTTAATGAACTGCCTCTATTTCTACTACTTAAACAGTATGTGTGTATATGATTGTATAATATGTGTATATCACAGCACCCTGGGTTTACCACCCAACACCTCACAAAACCAGGAATGGAAGAACACACTCATAATCCCAGCACTTGGGAGGCAGAGGCAGGAGGATCAGAAGAAGCTCAGGGTCATCCTTAGCAATACACTGAGTTCAAGACCAGCCTGGGATGTTTGACTTTCCTAAAACAACATACTCACTGTTTTGTTTACTTTCTGTAGTAAAAGGAAATGTTGAGAATTTATGTATGTAAGATAAAGATATCTGTGAACTCTGCCATACACAAAATTGTGGGCTAGAAGCTTGATTAAATAATGCTTCAGTCTGTTGTGTAACTGACTCAGGAGCTGTCTCAACAGCCAAGTGTTGGTACACAAAAGATGGGACTTCCTCCAGTCCAGTAGTTTCTTTGGCCTTGGATCAATAAGATATTGATAAAGATGTATCTACATAAAGCTGTGTCTAGTTCAGCTTTTAATACAGATAAATTTTTGCTGTTTTGGAAATTTTAGTGCAAAAAGAAAAATGGGTCCAGCAAGATAGCTTAGCAGATAAAAAACACTTTCTGTGAAAAGCCTGGTGACTAGCATTGGATCCCTAGAACCTACGATATAAACAGAACCAACATTCAAAGTTGCCCTCTGACCTCTGTATGAAAGCCTGCACTCTTACACATATAAACACACACACATGCACAAGTGCAATAATATGTGCAATGGAGTTTTTTTGGTTTTGTTTTGTTTTGTTTTTTTTGTTTTGTTTTTTTTGCCATGGGTGTGTCTGGGACTCTGGAACTGGAGTTACAGATAGTTGTGAGCTGCCATGTGGCTGCTGGGAATTGAACTGGGATCCTGGAAGAGCAGCGAGCGCTGTAATTGCTGAGCCATCTCTCCAGCTCTTGGTCTATATTTTCTATAGCTCTGTTCTTATACAGAACAATCTCAAATATAGACACACAAATACAGAGTCAGTCTCTTGGGTAATTGCTTAATACAAAATAATAAATATAAATGTTGGAAATTGGAAAATAAAGCATAGCTTTACTCCCATCCTTCCTTTTGCTGTTACTGCTAGTTAAGTTATATATGGCTCAGTGATGGAGCTACCCCAGGAGAACCCCCCCCCATGTCACTTGAACAGAGAAGTCTTCTACAGTCTTCCTGACTGGTCATACCAAGAAGGCATAATTAAAAAGCTAATTATTTGTCGTCTTAGTTAATATTGCTCATATCACATTTTATTAGCTTTCGGAGATCCCTGTTTTTATATCAAATTTTAGGAATTCTGTCAGATTCCTGAATCTTGAACTAACCAAATCAGTTCATATATTCCTGGCTTCAGTTTTTGTAGCTCCTGCTGCTAGTATCTCTTGAACTTGCTATGTAACTGAGGTTGACCTTAAACCCCTACCTCTGCTTCATTCCCTCCACTTTATGTGCTGGGATCACAATCACAATCTGCCGTAACCAGTTTCCTGTCTTTAGTTTTATATCGCGAGCTAAAAATTCTTTGAAGGAGAAGAGCATACTTGTCGCGAGCTAAAAATTCTTTGAAGGAGAAGAGCATACTTGTTAAATAGAAAAGTTGTGAGGTTTTTTTTTTCCCCCTGAGATATCATTACTGAGTGTTAGAATTGTATGTACCTCTTTCTACATTAAAATGGTCTAGTAAAGGGCTGGAAAGATTGCTCAGAGGTTAAGAGCACTGACTGAGTTCCTGAGTTCAATTCCCAGTAATCACATGGCATGTAGACAAACATTCAGACAGAATACTATATACTAACTAAATAAATTTTTTAAAATATCATCTAGTAAAGCTAAGTGTGATGGTGTAAGCCTTTAATCTCAGCAGAGATCTCTGAGTTTGAGGCCAGCCTGGTTTATAGAGCTCAGTGCTAAGACCTCTTAAAAAGACTCTGTCATAAGCTCTAAGACCTCATAGAGAGACTGTCATAAAAGCCCATTCCTTCAAAACTAATAAATGTAGCTGCTCATACAATTATACTGCATACAGTTCATGTAGGTGATAATGAACAAACTCTAGAGTGCCATAGGGTAGTTAGTGCAGTTTAAGAATACACAGCAGATAAGAAGACCCTGGTCTGAATCCCAGAAACCAACCACACAGAGGCAAACAGCTCCAGAGGATCTGACATCCTCTTCTGGTTTTCTTCAGAACTTGTACATACGTGGTATGCCGATATACTGAGGTGCACACACACACCTAAATTTTTTTAGTGCAAATGCATGTTTTTAACATCATTCTTATGTAATACATTAAAAACAATCTGTTAATGGCTCATTTCTTAAGGCCTCTGTATATAGCCTTTGTTCTGCAATGATGGTTTTCTCTAGATGATAGAGGTTGGACATGATAATATCTACTAAGAAAAAGATCTTGCACACTGTGTGAGTCTGTCTAGAAGTAATGCCTATTAGTGTTCCATTTGTTGTGGCTTTATATATAAATTGAAAAAGGAATTTTTAGGTCTTGGTTTTTCTCTGGAAGGAAAAATATATTATCTGTCATTTGGGTTAGATCTGGTAGGTGAGACTTCAGCATTTGCACTAAAATTAACCAGGGTCTTCTGTGTGGTCCTGCTTATGCTTTGTATCTTAATATGATCAGTAATTGTGATCAGACTTGACCCTAGCATTGCCTTTTCCTTGGAAGTTTTGCTAAGTGAATCATACGATAGAACATTATTGCAGCACAGAATCAGATTAGCTTGAGTCCTGGTGGGGGTGCAGAAGAGGTGATAAGATGGACCGGCAGCAGTCTCACCTTCTCACTGCATTTTAACAAAGCTCTCTCTTATGTTGCACTTCTAATAAATATTTCATTAGAGTTGTTTCTCTAGACTCAACCCTTTAAAAAGATAAATCTCAGATTAACTGACTTGTCTAAAGGATATACTAGTTACTGGCAGTGCTGGAACCAGACAGAGTATGTCTGCTGCTTAGAATAACTTGTAAACAATGTTCTATAATACAACAGGCGAGTTGGTTTATTTGGTCTTGTTTCTGGCAAGCATGAGGGGTATAGTTTTTTATCTGTGTATTATAATTGAGAATTATTGTTTATATGATGCTTATATATATTGTAACAGTAGATTTGCTGTTTTGTTCTACTGAAACTTAAACAGTTTTCAAGACTAAAGCAATTCTTTTAGAAAACACAGGGAAATCTTTCCCATGCTTCTTACATAGAAAGTAAGGAGATGTTAATGAAAAGGATGATAATTGACAGCAGTGCTGGCTTTTAGAGTTCTATGGCAATTTTTTCTAGGCCCATTTTGTGATGATTACAACCTATGCTTTGTTATGATTTGATCCTAAGATGTTTATAAGATTGGGTATCTTTACTCAACTTTCAAAGTAGACTTTCTAAAGTTACATTGAAAGAGTGATTTGTTTTAACTCTAAAATACATTTTGCCATTTTTGGGATATCTAAGTGCATCTTGTTGGTAATTTGGAAATTTTCTTTTCTGTGTTCTGTAAGGAAATGTTAGTGTAAAGTCTGTGTTCCAGGATCTGTTGCTGTAGGTGGAGACCAAAAGACTGTGAATGATGCTGTGCTGGGCGTGGTTCTTCTGAGGTCCCTGAGTGTTAAGCTGTTTGCAGTTTCTTTCATCGTTTAAAAGGGCATTCTTCCCAAATATTCTTGCACTAGAATAAAGTATTTATTTCCTTAAAGATTTATCAGAGGCTTTGGATGAAGATGCAGACCCCACAAAATCTGCACTGTCTGCAGTTGCATCTTTGGCCGCTGCATGGCCACAGTTACACCAGGGTATGTGTGGGCTTTACTTTTTGTTTGACATTTTATAATAATTTATAAAGGTACATTTACATTGCTGAGTATTCATCGTTTATTTTCTAAATGACTGTTTCATTTTTAACAATGTAGGCTGCAGTTTGAAAAGCTTGGATCTTGACAGCTGCACTCTTTCTGAAATCCTCAGACTGCACATCTTAGCTTCAGGTGCTGATGTAACATCAGCAAATGCAAAGTACCGGTATCAGAAACGAGGAGGGTTTGATGCTACAGATGATGCCTGCATGGAGCTTCGATTGAGCAATCCCAGTCTGGTGAAAAAACTGTCCAGCACTTCTGTGTATGATTTGACACCAGGTAAACTTCAAGTTGGAATTATTCTAACCTGCTTCCTTCCTACCCTTCTTTTATCCAGAAAACTAACAAGGAAACAAGAAACCTGAGATGACAAATAAGTCACTAAAGAAAAGAGAAAAACAGTCCATTGCTATTGTTAAGATCTTTTGGTTGATTTTGGTTTGTTTATTTTGGGGCAGGGTATCAATGTGGCCCTCATATAATAGACAAGCTGGCCTTGAGCTCACAAAGATCGCCTATCTCTGCCTCCTAAATGCTGGCATTAAATAAATGTACTGCCACATTTGCTACTTCTTGTTCTTTATTAGACATCTTGTCATTGAGTTACAAATTAACTTTCTTGTCAGATGTGGTTCCATTTTTTTTCTCATTTATAACAGAGATCTTGTGTTTTATTTCTATTTTGATAGGGGAAAAAATGAAGATACTTCATGCTCTCTGTGGGAAGCTACTGACCCTAGTTTCTACTAGGGATTTCATTGAAGATTACGTGGACGTGTTACGACAGGCCAAGCAGGAGTTCCGGGAGCTCAAAGCAGAACAACACCGCAAAGAACGAGAAGCCACAGCTGCTCGGTAGGCCGTGCTCACTCTCACCGGTTTCTGGCCCTGTTTACAGCTTGGGTCTTAGCACAGCACCAGCTTGTGCTGATGTTGAATGTGTCTCAAGAGTGTGGCTGGATTTCCCCAGCATAGTTGGTCATAGCATTGGGAGCACATGCTAAGTGACAAGTGTCCTTGTCTGATGGACTGTCATCTTTTATTTGACTTTCAGAATTCGTAGAAGGAAGGAAGAAAAACTCAAGGAACAAGAACAGAAAATGAAAGAAAAACAAGAGAAACTGAAGGATGATGAGCAGAGAAATTCAGCAGCAGACACAGGGTATGGCTTGAATTTCATTCACCTCATATACAGAAGAATAAAAATCGGACACCTGAAACTCTAAAATGCTTTTGGAGTTTATAAAATTCATTTCTATAATTATATTAAAAAGCTCATGAAGCTTTGGTTAATAGCCTAATTTTTGAGAATATAAGAACTCATTTTTTCGTTTTTTGTTTTTTGGTTTTGGTTTTTCAAGACAGGCTTTTTCTGTGTAGCCCTGGCTACAAACTCAGATCCACCTGCCTCTGCTTCTTGAGTGCTGGGGAAGGCATGTACCAACACTACCTAGCACATTATCTCTTAAAATTAATGTTGAAGGTTATTTTTAATCAGTTATATTTCATGCCTAAGTGGTTTATTTCTTTCTCCTTTCCACAGCCACCAGCAGCATAGGTACATACTGTCACACAGTCCTCTGACTCCAAGATAGCCTCAAACATATCCCTGTCTCTGCTTCCCAAGTGCTAAGATTATAGGACATGGTACATGGACCTGTATTGCTGTTATTCCTAACAGAAATTGGTAAATGTAAAAAGAAACAAGCTAAATGTTTATCATTGTCTAAAAGTACAAACAAATAGTAAAGTACATCCCTATAGAATATTACTCAGCCATAAAAGGAAAGCCAGTTTTGTTATATACTACTATGCAGATGAATTTTGAAAACATTTTTGTTAAACTAAATAAGCTAGAAAATAAATACATGGTTGCCACAGGCAGTAGGAAAAAGGAAATAGGAAATGGCTGTTAATGAATATGATGTTTTTCTGTCAGCATAATTAAAATATTATAGATTTTAGTGTTGGTAATTGCACGAGGTCTTAATCACTGTTATGTTGTTGTGAGGGGATACCATGACCAAGGTAACTCTCATTAAGGGAGGTGTTTCATTGTGGGCTTGCTTCCAGTTTCAGAGGGTTACATGCCATCATCATGGTGGAAAGCAGCCAGGCATGGTGCTGGAGCAGTAGCTGAGAAAAAGAATTCACTAGACTGGGCTTTTGAGACCTCAAAGCCGCCCTGCCACCTCCAACAAGGCCGCGCTTCCTAGTCTTTCCCTAAACAGTCTAGGACTAAGAACTGGACATTCAGATATGAGCCTACGGGGCCATTCTCATTCACACCACCACAGGCAATCTTGTACATGTGCTAAAAGCATCACTAAAGTGTACCTTTGAAGTGCTGATTTCCTTTTCTCTCTTTTTTATAAAAAGATTTATTTATTTTGGTTTTTTGAAGCCTGGTCTTGCCCATGTAGATCAAGCTGCCCTTGAAATCAAAGTGCTCTCTCTCTCTCTCTCTCTCTCTCTCTCTCTCTCTCTCTCTCTCTCTCTCTCTCTCTCTCCCCCTCCCTCCCTCCCTCCCTCCCTCCCTTCCTCCCTCCCTCCCCCCCCCCACCTTCCAAACGCTGGAAATGAAGGCATGATGTTTATAGTATATAATTTTTAATTTTTGTACTGGGTACTAAGATTGGACTCTGGCAGGTTTAAGCATGTGCTCTCCCATTGATCTACATTATAGAGTTTTCTCAGTTATCTGAAAAAGAAATCAAACCAGCAACTGCAGCTTACATGTACAGTCCCACTCTGAGGACTGGAGAAAGGTCAGCCTGGGCTATACAGTGAGTTACATACAGGCCATCCTGCCTCAACACAAAATCCACTTTCCCATTTTTTGTGTTTAGGGCAGGGTTTCATGAAGACAGCTGGCCTGGAACTGATGTTTAAGCTTTGTCAAGTGCTAAAATTACAGTCGTATATCAATATACCTGACTTCTTCATATTTTAAAATGTTGGGGTGTGTGATGGGGGTGCAGTTTGTTTATATGAATTCTGGGGCTCAAATGCAGCTCATTGTGCTTATATAGCAAGCACCTTTACCACCTCCACTCCAGCTGTCTTATCAGCCTTTCCCTGTTTCCTCAATGAATACAAATGTGAAACTGCAAAACTTTACTTTGGATGTAGAAACAAAATGATAGCTCATCTCAACTGGCCTGATATTCCCTGTGGCCCAGGCTGACCTTGAACTCAAGGCAGTCTTTGCATTTCAGCCTCTGGAGCTCTGGAATTACAGCTCTGCACCATTGCACCCAGTTTAAATGGTGGAATTCACTCTGAAGTTCATATAATTTTAGTTTAAATTTGAGCAACATAATAACATAAACAGGTGATGTTCATTCTACCCACACACTGCATCTGAAGTATGGTGCTATTTCCCCTGGTGTTGATATATGTTTGCTACCCTGAGCTATTATCTACACCTAGCCAACCCCCTGAGCATTTAAAGGGACGTTTTTTTACATCATCCACTTTCTCAGCTATGTTGAAGTCAACCATGCTTTCTAATCACCTTGCCCTTCTTTGAACTCTTCACTTTGGAGAGTTGCCTCAGCAGCACTAGCTGCTCTTGAAGAGAAGACACGGGCTTTGTTCCCAGCAGCCACCTGGTACTCTACCTGTTCCTGGGGATCCAGCCCCCTCTTCTGGCCTCCACAGGCTCAGAAGCATACATGGAAACACACGTACAAGTAAATGAACCCAAACCCTTCATTTTCCCCACTACCCTAGGGTCAAGCACCGTTTAACTCTCTTTTTTCTCAGTCATGTCTTGAGTCACTCCTTACTTTCTCAGGATTTTAAATTCGTTCCTTTTCCTTTCAGGGAGGAAGGAAGGGAAGATTTTGACACTAGTACTGAGAGGAAAGAAACAGAGCAGAAAGATCTGGATGCTGATGTGACTGAAGATGAAGGTGACCTTGGGTCACAGAAAAGGAGCAGAAGAGGTATTGGTCAGGTGGTTTATGTGATTATTTCTTGGCTAGGTCTTGATTCACTATATTAAACTATGTAGCCAGAACTGACCTTAAACTTCTGTAGGTACATGCTACATGAATATCTGTGTGGTGTCTTAAATATATACCCTATAGCTCATGATGCGTTGTAAAAATGACTAGTTGGTTATAAAAATGATGTTTGTATGTAAGGGATTGTTTTGTTTTGTATTTTATATCAAGACAAAGCCTCACGACATAGAACATAGCCCAGACTTGCCTGAAACTTTATTTATGTGTTTATTTGTTTGTTTATCTTTTCAAGACAAGGTTTCTCTGTGTGTCCCTGGTCATCCTGGAACTTGCTCTGTAGACCAGGCTGGCCTCAACCTCCCAAGTGCTGGGATTGAACTACTCTGCCTTTTATAGATCAGTGTTCCCTAACTTCAGCTATTTGAGGAGGTGGGGGCAGTTTGAGACAGTGTTTTACTTTGTATCCCTGTCTGGCTTGGAACTCACTTTGTAGAACAGGCCAGTAGCCTCACCTGTTCCTGCCTTCTGAGTAACTTCCAGTTTTAGTTAGCAAGTTATTGAGTCTGGTTTTACTGGTTTTTGCTCATAATATATTAAGACAACATGCAGACCCCCACACAAAGATCTCCCCTGTGTCCTCACAGTTTGTTCTTTGCATGCAAGAGAGCCGGAGAGCTAGCCTGTCCTATTCTTAGCATACCAACTCTGGTCAGTTAAGGGCCCAGCTTCAAATACAGCCACAGTAGGGGTTTTATATGAATCTGAAAAGCATATTTCAGTCCATAACACAGTAAATTGTGCTATGTTTGTGTCTCAGTGTCTCATATAGTTCCTTCTTTTTCTGTCTTTCTTTGTTGTTGTTGAGACAGGGTTACTCTGTGTAGCCCGGGCCATCTTCAGACTGGCCTCAATTGAAGAAGTTCACTGCCTCCATCGCCCAAGTTATGTAACCACAGCCTGGCATGTCTCATATTTCTTTAGTCAAAATGTAAAGTACAATGAGGCTGAGTATGATGGCAGAGGCTGTAGTGGGGAACATGTATCCTTCCACCTATGAGCTTTGGGTACCAGTCCCTAGGGATACAGGCCCTTCTCTCTTATAACTGGATTTGGAGGACCAAGTCAGGCAGCATGAAGGGCATCAGATTGATCCCCAGCCTTTCCAAAGACTCTGTGACTGGATTTATCTTGTTCTGTATCTGAGTTAATTTCCTTGTAGGATTTTTTTTTTTAAAATAAATAATCCATTCCTCAGTAATTTGTGAAATTTCTGTAATTAGAGGCCTTTGAGAGCTCAAAGCAGGCGGATCTCTGTTAGCTCCAGGCCAGCCAGGTCTATATAATGGAGACCTGTCTCAAGTAGTAACAGCAATAAAGCCCAAAGGAACATAAAAATATAATAATAATGATACATTTTATTTCAACACAGGAAAAGCTGGACAAAGTGGAGTTAAGCAATGTATAAAGCAGGAAGAGACCAACTGCTGTATAAAGCAGGAGCCTCTTACTGCTGATGCAGAAGAAGCTTTGAGACAGGAACACCAAAGGAAAGAGAAAGAACTCCTAGACAAGATCCAGAGTGCCATTGCCTGTACCAATATCTTCCCTTTGGGGCGAGACCGTATGTACAGGAGATACTGGATTTTTCCTTCTATTCCTGGTTTGTTTATAGAAGAGGATTTCTCAGGTCTCACTGAAGACATGCTGTTGCCTAGACCTTCCTCATTTCATAGTAATGCACAGTCTCACGATCCTCAGGTATCCGTTGAAACTGAAGAGTCCTTCATGTCTGAATCTACCTCCAGCTTTGGCCAAGGTCCATTAGACGATTCTGTACTGCTGCCCAAACCAGTGCATAAGCCAAATCGGTGGTGCTTTTACAGTTCCCAGGAACAGCTGGATCAGCTTATAGAGGCGCTCAACTCCAGAGGACACAGAGAAAGTGCCCTAAAAGACACCCTGCTACAGGAGAAGAGCAGGATATGTGCTCAGCTGGCCCACTTTTCTGAAGATAAATTTCATTTCTCAGGTAAATTTTCTTTAGTATTTTGAGTCAGCATCTCTGTACATATCCCAGGCTGTCCTGGAACTCACTGCCTCTGCCTCCCAAGTTCTGGGATTAAAGATGAGTGCCACCATGCCTAGCTTTCAGGTAAAATTGCACTGAAAACTATGTTAAAATGTGCTCATAGTTGGCAAACTCGAGTGTGGTCATATATTTCTTCATACAGACAAGGGTCACAAAATGTCTGTTTCTTGATCATAGGAACCATCTGCGGTGTGAGCAGGCTTGTTATTCCTCATCAGTGGACAGGCTACTTGGGTTATTCAGCTTTGTATTGCTGTAACCACAACTTGAGGTTACATGAGGCAGGATGGCAGGACTGACTGAGCATCACCGTGGTGGCTGGGGACAGAAGCCTGCCCTAGCTGGCTTCCTCCTCCTTCCCCTTTATTCCACAGAGCATCTGCTCTCTTGGTGCCTGCTGGTTAGTGTCATACACTAGAAACTCCTTCACAGACATGACTGAGGTGTGCTTTACTATTTCCTACAATGCCCACGACTCTAAGTTGCCAGCAGTTTTGAAGATGCTACTGTGAGTGGGTTCATCCCAGCCAGACATATGAGTGGTGTCTGGAGGCAGAGTGGCTACCATGGCAGGCTTCGTGATCCCCTGTGAACCCTGCTTAGTTGATTCTGTGGGCTGTGCTCTCCTGGTGTTCTCCACCCCTCTGGCTCCTACAATCCTTCCTTCCCCTCTTCAGCAGGGTTCCCAAAACTCCACCTCATGTTTAGCTGTAGATCTCTGCATCTGCTTCCATCAGCTACCAGAGGAGGCCTTTCTGACGATTGGACTAGGCACTGATCTATGAGTATAGCAGATTATCATTAGAAATCATTTCATTGGCTTTTTGCCACTTGAGTTTGGCTCCACCCTAGGTCTTTGGGCCATCTAGTGTTTGGCTGGCCTTCCAGACAGTGTCAGGCATAGTGACTCCCTCTCCTGGAGTGGGCCTCAAGTCCCATTTTTATATTTTTCAAAAAAATCAGACATTCACTAATTGAAAATGTATACAATTTAGTAGTTGTCAGTATATCCACAGTCATCCTCACAGTACATCTTAAAACATTTTTTATTGCCACAAACAAGAATCTTGGTGGGCCAGGGAATTAGCTCATCAGTTAAAAGAGCTTACCTCACAGCCTGATGACCTGACTCACATAAAAAGCTGGATGAGTGGTGCGTCTGCCCTGTCTACTCCTACAGTGAGATGGAAGTTTGCATTTAGAGTACAGTGGCAGATGACACTCTGGACATCCACAAATATTTCACTCTGTTTGGTCTTGACATTTCTTTTTCTGTGTTATTTTTATTGTTGCTGCTGCTGTTTGGTTTGGGCTTCTCTGTAGCCAGGGCTATCCTGGAACTCACTATGTAGACCCTGTTGGCCTTTGAACTCAGATCTTCATGTGCTCTCTTATGAAAGGAATCATATCACCTTTTGTGGTTAGCATCATAAATATAATGAATGCTTCTAATGTTCTCAAAACTTGATTACTTTCTGTCTAAATAATATTCTATTGTGTATATATATTACTACATTTTAGTTACCCATTTGTGAATAGATGTTTCTACCTTTTGACTATTGTGGAAAATGCTACTATCTATGTTTACATATAAGTTTTGTGTTGATAAAGGTTTTCATGTTAAGTATGTACCTAGGAGTAAAATTACTTTGTCATATAATAACTCTAATACTTCAGGAACTGCTAGTTTGTTTCCCAAAGCAGCTATACATTTATTTTTTCACCAGTGGTGTATGAAGATTCTCATGTTTCTCCACTTCCTTGTAAATTATGTAACTTTCTATTTCAAGCCCTCCTAAGGGGTGTAAAGCCTCACTAGGGAGGATCCATTTGTATATTTTCCTTAAAGAAATTTCTATGCAAATATTTTTCCCATTTTGTAAATGGGTTATTTGTCTTTATGTCTGTTATGGCTATTTCTATTTTTGTCTGTTAGATGTCTTTTTATTGTAAGAGTTCTTTGTTTTGGATACAAGGCTGTAATATGATGACTAGTGTTGTGTCAACTTGATCTAAGGTTATCTGGGAAGAAGTTTTAACTGAGAAAATGCCTCCATGAGATTAGCCTGTAGGGAAGTCTGCAGGGCAGGTGGTCCTGAAGAGCATAAGAAACAGGTTAAGCAGATGATGAGGAGCAAGCCAGCCATCAAATCAGCACCTTCCACAGCCTCTGCTTCAGTCCCTCCAGGTCTCCAGGTTCCTTCCTTGAGTTCTGGCCTGACTCAGTGATGGACTGTGACCTGATAGTTGTAAGATGAAATACACCCTTTCCTCCCCAAGCTGCTGTTGGTCATAGTGTTTTATCACACAATAGGAACCTCAAGATAAAGGCCTGTAACTACATAGAACTTATGGTGCTTTCCTGTCGATTATCTCAAAATCATGTCATGTCATGTTTCTATGAATAAAATTTTAATAGGAAAGATATCTGGTTATTTCAGACAAACCTCAAGCTGACAGCAAGCCTGTTTCTTCCCGGGGACGCTCTTCTTGTGCATGTGACACATCACAGATGTCTGCAGAGAGACAACTGGAGCTGAGGCTCAGAGACTTTCTTTTGGATATTGAAGACAGAATCTATCAAGGGACATTGGGAGCAATCAAGGTTTGTCCTCCTGATGGTTATAGATGAGCTGGTATGTGTAGATATTTCTAGATGTTTTCTATTTTCACCAGATGTTGAAATAAATAGGGATATTTTCTTCCTTAACCAAATCCTGCTGTTTCTTCTTAGTCTTGTTGGTTGGTTGTCCCCCAACTAATAAAGCCTTGTACATCCTAGGCTGTGACTCCGGTGAAGTGCACTGTTGGTCTTTATCTTTGTCTTTGGTCTAACTCTGTAGCCTTGATTGCCTGGCACTCTCCAGGAGAGTGCTGGAATTACTGTCATGCCTGTCATACATGCACTGTTCCTATCTTTGCTGTTATTTTCATTTTTACTGTGGCCAACTTAAAATCACTTATAAAGGAGCTGGAAAGATGACTTGGCTGTTTAGAGCACTGGCTGTTCTTCCACAGGACCCAAGTTTAATTAGTAATAGTTCATTGCTTTCTGTAACTCCAATCCCAGAGGACATAACTCTCTTCTTGCCACCATGGTCATTGGACACTTTGGTGTGCATAGATTTATATGCAGGTGAAACACTCATACACTCAAATTATAAATACCATGGTACACGCCTTTAATCCCAGCACCTAGGAGGCTGAGGCCAGCATGGTTTACAAAGTGAGATCCAGGATAAGCCAGAACTACATGGAGAGAGCCTGTTTCCATATTTTTTCGTTATAAAGTTCATTGCAGATCACACCTGTAATCCCAGCACATTAGAGGTTGAAGCAAAAGGATCATCATAAGTTCAAAGCCAGCTTGGGCTACAAAGGAAGGAACCCCCCCCCCCCCACACACACACAATGTTTTTTTTTTAAATAGACTAAAGCACAAAACTTTTATTTGCAAATGATATACATTTTATTTCATAATTTAGTTCCCTTTTTAATTTTTAATTTTGGGTTTTGAATTGATTCTTGTTATATAACTTAGCTTGCCTGCCAGTCCTCCTGCCTCAGCCTCCTTTTAGATGCCTTTCTATTCATCTGTCCTAGAATATACATGAATTGCATACCTCTTAGGAGTAATGTATTCCCTGTTTAAGGTTAGTAAGTTTGGGTTTCATTACAGGTTACAGATCGACACGTCTGGAGATCAGCCTTAGAGAATGGACGATATGAGCTGCTAAGTGAGGAGAACAAGGAAAATGGAGTAATCCGAACTGTGAACGAAGATGGAGAAGAGATGGAGATTGAACAAGCCAGAGTCATTGTTAGAGACAGGTACAAAGGCTCCTAGGAAGTAATTGTTCCTGCCCCTGCAGTCTTATATACTTTAGGCTTTTATTTGTTTGGGTTTTCTACAAAATGTTTAATTTCACTCTGTGATTGTTACTTGGGGCAGATGTGCATGTGTGTGGAGAACAGAAGTCAATGCCTCCCGTCCTTCACTAAGGAATGGATGATTCTTCTTGAGTCATCCAGGCTAGCAAGGCAGTGAGCTGCAGGCACCTGCCTGCCTAAGGTTTTCATGCTTTTATTCCTCCTTTTGATGTGGTTAGAGATCTGAACTGTGGTCCTCCTGCTTGCACAGCAGGTGAAGTATTTGTTTGCACAAGCCTGATAGCCTCAGTTTGTACCCCAGAACACATTTAAAGATACCTGGGCCATGTGTCTGCAATCACAAACTTGCAGGGCAGGAAACAGCAGGAGGGATCCTGCCTCATCATGGTAGAAGGGAGAAGGTGACTCCGAGTTATCCTCTGACTTCTCTGGGTGTACTGTGACACAAGAGGACACTCACACAGCATACACAGACTCAGTAACTGAGTAAATTCTGAGGTGGGCTAGGATATAGCTCAGTTGTGGAGTTGCCTAGTGTGCCTAAGATGATCGATTTGACCTCGAGATAAACACACACCTGCACTCATGCACACATGCACACATTAAGGATTGAGATCCTTAATAAATCTGTCCATTGAAATCATTTTCTGTGGTTCACTCTTGCTTCATTTTTTACAGATGCAATCAAAAGACAACTCATTCAAATGCACACTAAGCAGTTTCTCCTCTAGAAGAGAATGTTAGAAAGACATAGAACTGTAATATATAGAGGCCTCCTTATCATGGAAGACAAAGAAATGTTACAGAGGCAGGATAGGGGGTACATGCTGTTTGAGGTTTCTGGCCTGGACTTTCTAGCCTACCCTCTAGATTCGTACTTGCAGACCCACAGAGACACACAGATGCTTACATTAATTTTGTGCTTATTGACCTAGGGCTCAGGCATATAACGTACTAACTCGTTTCCCTTAGAGTAACACCTGAGGTTGTCCTTTGACCACCATTTAGTGTTGTGCATGAGCATACATGCACAAACACAAACTTTGGAAGAATGAGTACTTCCAAGTTTCACCTGATTGTGATTTTCAGTACCATAAACTGTTTTTATTTTAATTGTAGACTTTTGGGGATTAAAACAGAAACTCCAAGTACCGTCTCAACTAATAGCAGTACTCCACAGTCAGTGAGCAGTGTGGTTCATTATCTGGCCATGGCCCTCTTTCAGATAGAACAGGGCATTGAACGGCGTTTCCTCAAAGCTCCTCTTGGTGAGTATCTTCTTATTACAAAACACTAGTTCAATTTAAATTATTAGAAATTACCTCTTACTGGAACTTTATGAAATAGATAGGCTCATAGAATGAGCTTGAAATTGTTTTCACTTTTTAAAAGATGAGCTTCTTAGGTAAAATGTTTTTTAAGTAATGTGTTGATACTGCTTCGTGGCTTATTCTAAACATTGTTATAGTAAATGTTTTTAAAGTTATTTCTTTTTGTACGATGTTTTAAAAAGGTGACCAAAATGAATTTTCCATACTTCAAATAATATAAATTACGTAAAAGTGGTCAGAAACTTGCAGGGTTTTTAAGCAATTATTGTTATTGATTTTTAATCTCCATCATTTGATGATTTGTTTTAAAAATAAGTATTACCCTAGGAATGTTAAGTTAGAAATACAAAATATTATTTGTAGAGTGTGTGTGTGTGCGCGTATGTATGTGTTTCTAGGGATGTTGCTAGGCAAACTCTATTACTGAGCTACAGTTTGTAGTTAGAATGAAATAATTATTATGTCTTCAGAAAATACGAATTTCAAATTTGTCTTCTTCAGACTTTAAGTTAGTAATTCATCATCTTAGCCAGATGTTATAGCACATGCCTTCAATCCCAGCACTAGACAGGCAGGCAAGTAGATCTTTGGTCTACACAGCCAGTTCTAGGCCAGTCAGGACTGCATAATAAGTGAGACCTTGTCTTTAACTTAAAAGGGGGGAGGGTTTATAGAGGAGATAACATAAACTTTTCTCATCTCATAGGAAATAACAACCAGAATAAACCAAATTTCTTAAATAAAGTGTTAGTGGAGAGACTGGTTAAGAGTACTTATGTTCATAAAGAGGATCCAGGTTTGGTTCCCAGCACCAATACAACAGCTCACAGTTAGCTGCCTGTGACTCCAGATTCAGAGTATCCAACACCCTCTCCTGGCCTCTGTGGGTACCAAGAGTACATGTGGTACACATACATACAGGCAGACAAACACTCATACACATAAAAGAAAAAGAAAAATTTAAGTTTTTATAGATCAGTGGTTCTCAACCTTCCTAACAGTGTGACCATTTAATACAGTTCTTCAAGTTATGGTAACCCAGTCACAAAATTATTTTTATTTCTATTCATAACTATAATTTTGCTACTGTTATGAATTGTAATGTAAATTTCTGTGCTTTCCCGTGGTTTTAGATGACCACTGTGAAAGGGTCATTCAACCCCTAAGGAGGCTGCAACCTACAGGTTAAGAACTGTTGCTATAGACAGTATCATCCAAACAATTTCAGAATATGAATCTATACATAAAATGTCCTTAGACTGAAGAATTTGTAGCTAATACCTCATTTTACAAACCTATTTAAGTTCTAGTATAACTTAAATAATGGTCACATTGACAGTAGCAGTTATAAGACCTTTCATCTTCTAGTATCCTTTGTCATGGCACATTGGTTTGCTGGGGTTTGGTACTGATGATTGAGTAGGTCCACTCATGCTAGCCAGACACCATTGAGCTATATCTCCTGCCCTCTTCTTATTCTGTTCTCAGACAGGGTCTCACTAAATTGCCCAGGATGATCCTGAACTTGGTCTTTCTCTTGCCTTAAGCACCCTGGGAAAACAAGCAGATACAATCAGACCCAAGTTCCTCATATTCCTTTGAATTGGCTTATTAAAAAAGAAAGGTCAAATGCTGCTACCCCAGTGCATCCAGATTACTTGCAAGATAATGGATTCTCACTGCTAAACTATTTGTTATAGAAAAACAAACTATTTGTTAGGAAGAGCTAAAATAATGGCCTTCAGCTGTGTGCCCATCAGGCACACAGTGGGGTGTTTGAATCCAATGGTCACACAAATATGTCAAGTGAGATTAAATGGATCACAAAGCAAAATCAAGAGTCATGGGCCTGGGAAAGAAACTGATGGGGGTGGGGGGAGAGGTTTTGATGTAAATAGAATAAAATTAGCAAGGACATAGCTTATTTGCTTAGCCTATGTGTCAGAACTGGCTTTTCTAGTAGGGGCTGGGGAGATGAGACTGCTCAGAGGAGTGGCAGAAACTGGGGCCCTAGCTGAGGTTCCTCTTGACACTTGGGATAGGCTTGTCTGTGTGCTGATGGACTGAGACTGAAGATCCACTGAGGGGGAGGCACATGTCATTGGGACAGTAGGAAAGTATTTCCTCAGCTAGCACACAGGCTGTGTCCTCGTAGACTGTATCTCAAGCTGGCAGCAGAAGTTGGCAGTGTGAAGAAGTGTCATGGTTTGAATGAAGGCTTGAGGGAATCATGGAGAGTGGCTGAGACCCAACAGTGTCCCTGGGAAGGGACCAGGAGAGATCATTAATTAGTAAAGGCTCCACCTCAGTTGCAGCAGAGATTCCAGATACTGGGGATGCCAGGGCCATCAAGTACAACAGCAGGCGTGGAGCTGAACTTGTAGTGTGTAAGAGGACAGGAGGATCTCCCTGCCTAGCCCAGAGATTCCTACCCATTGCCTCATAAATTGTAGAGACCCATGAGAGTTTTGCCACGTCCTGAACTAGAGATTTAAGAGAAACCTCCAATCTTCTTGAGGCCAGCCTTGAAAACCTCCAAGAAAAAAGTTGCTTATAAGTTCACAGAGGAGAAATGAATGAGATCTAGTTGTGTTTTCATCTGTGCATCTTAGTAAAGGTTTAGGCCTAGAACAAGGTTAACAGTGCAAGTTGGTAGGTTCTATGAGGGCCACAGTGACCTAAAATTTAATTTCATACTAAGACGTAAGAGAAGCCAGTTAAATTTGGGATCTTACATAAATAAAGCTCAAAAGCTGAGCTCAGTGGTAGAGAACATGTCTGTAATCCCAGCACTCAGGGAGAAGGAGCAAGAGTTCAAAGCCAGCTTAGGCCAAGAAGAGTACAGGGAATTTGGAGGAGAGAAATGGAGGTTCTATTTTATGAATGTCTGAGATAAAATACATACTACATTCTTCTGATATTTCAGCATAGAGAATTAGTCATAGAAGTTTTCCCAGTTAACTTCAGTGGTTTGTTGCTATTTTGGTTGAGAAAGAGTTTCTCTGTCTAGCCTATTTGTTATCTGTGATCTTAGCTGTTACTACATACTGCATGGCTTGGGTCCTAGAATTTCCCACACATAGACATGCACAAGGAAGCTGAGGTCCAGTGGTGGTGTGCTACCCCTGATGGAGAACACTTTCCACCACCAGCAATGGGGAACCTCCCCTGCTTATTAGCAACAAGGGACACAGGAGAGGTTGGTGTTAGCTGGTCTCAGTACGCCAGCAGCCTCAGGACTGCAGTTGCTAGTACATACATATCACACACTCCCCACCAACTCCCCTAGAACTCCTAAGGAATGCTTTGTCATTGGGAGCCTTACCCAAGTTAGACTTTTCCTTTCCTGTGGGGTTGAGGCATTGGAGTCCTGGGTATGGCCATACTCATGTCAACAATGTACATTTACTCAGGGCTTCTTTCTTCCCCAGAACAATCCTGTGGAGGCTGAGGTCAGAGGATCACAAACTCAAAATCAGTCTGGGCTCTCACAATAATTTTTAGGTGGCCTTTCTGGAAATAAGGTCTTGTTGTGTATTCTGAGCTGGATTTGAACTCATAGAAATCTTTTGCCTCAGCCTCCCAAGTACATTGTACACCTGACATTCAAAATAAAATTTAAAAATAGGGACCAGGGGGTTACTGTACAAGCCCAATGACCTGAGTTTGGCCCTCAGAACCCACGGGGTAGAAGAGAAAACCAGCCTCTAAACTTTGTCCTTTGACCCTCACAGGGATTGTGTGGCACATGCACACACATGAACATCAAAAAGCCGCTAGTTAAAAACAAAAACCCACACAATTAAAATAGAGGCTAGGCATTAAGCAGGCAGAGGCGGGGGACCTCTTTGAGCTCAGGCAGCCGGATTTACATAGTGAGTTCGAGGCTAGCAAGTGCTAGATCTTATGTAGATGCTGCCTCAAAGGCTGGGAACTAGCTCAGTGATAGAGTGCTTGCCTAGCATGTGTGAGGCCCAGTCTCTAGCAACAAAAGAAGAGCATGTGCAGTGGTTAATTGCACTGATAAAATAGGCTTCTGAGCTTTTAATTTTTAATTTAATTAATGTTTAATCAATTGTCTTAGATGAGATGATGTGAGAATTATTTGTTTTGGTTGGTAATTTCATCATAATGTCATGCTTATGGTTAAATCCTTAAGCTATAATAGAAATTCTCAACTAACTTTGTCAATTTGAAATTAGGTAACACAGAAATTAATAAAGATCAAAAGGGAGCTAGAAAAAAAAAGAACAAGAAAAAGAGAGAGGACGATCAATCTAGTGTGAGAGATGGTAAATTTTTAACTTTTTACAGAAATGTGTTTTGTCTTATAAGAACCATTTTACTCTGTGTTGCTGAGTACTAATATGCATATTTACTTTAAAGGAAAATCTTGAATTTAATATTTTGGAAGGGCTTGGAGACAAGCTTATAAACTGTCATCTCAATAGTCACCCTCTGCATAGCACTTTGGCTAATCAAGTTTGTCTTGTGTATGTGTATGTGCATGCACATGCATGCTATGGTACATTGATAAATATCAGGGGGCAACTGGGAGGTGGGTTGTCAAACTTGTTAGCAAGTACCTTTGCCTACTGAGCCATCTTGCCAGCCCCTCACAGTTGACTGTGCAAAATAAATTGTAATATTCTTGGCTATGGGCATAAAGAATCAACAAATGTGGAGCTTCTGTCTGCTTGTTTCACATAAAATCTTCACAGAATGTTTTTCTCTTACTAACCTCACGAAAACTATAGGAAATCTTGGTACATGTTTTATATTAAAATCATTTTAGCTAGAAATTTCTAGCTAAAGTTTATCCCTACCAGCAAAATGGAAGATAAGAAAAGCAAGACATATGTGACCTGGAGAGCAAGTGGAGTGTAATTGGCTTGTTAAAGCTTGTTTAAACCATTGAAGGAATAAAATTTGGTTGCAGCTGTGATCCAGAACTTAGGAAGTGGAGGCCATCCTTGGAGTTTGAGATCACCCTGGGCTACAGGAGACCCTTGTCCACAAATGGGTGGGGAAGGAGTTTGGAGGGGAGAGTTTGGATCTCTGGCACTCAGGAAAAAATATGGTAGTGGTAAAGGGTAATGATCCCAGTGCTAGACTGGTATAGCTGATCTCAGTTATATAGCCAGTGGTGACACTGGACTCTGCGCGCCCCCCCCCCCCAAACTGGGATTGCACTACACTAAACCAGGAGTGTGTGGCTCATGCCTGTAATCTTAGCAGTTAGGAGGCTGAGTTGAGAAGATCCTAAATTTGAGGTCAGCCTGAGCTACCTTATCTTTAAACTTTTTGTAAAGATAAAGTTTGACCAACCAATAAACCAAAATCACTGACACTGTAAAAGCATCTCATAATTACCTTTCTTCCACTGTTAACATTCTTGGCCATCCTTCGCTCTTGTTTCTTGCCATTACCAAATAATGTATTTGGTAATACATGCCAAATGTCCAGATTTGTCCAGAAAGATTTCTTCATGGTCTTCTCATTAGCAGTGCTCTCTGCTGGTCCTTCCTTGGAGGGTTACTTTTCACGTCAGAGCTTTCCATGAAGCCTTTTAAGAAAGTCAAGACAAACACAGTGTGAGGGGGCAGAGATAAAGCTGGTGTATTTTAATAGATTACACACCCCAAAGGTAGAAATGAGGTGAAATAGGAACTCAGAATTCAGCTCATTTATCTACTGTCTACAAAAGGTACCGTGGCTTGTAAGCTAATTTGTAGTGTGGTGATACCTTGATCTGATCTTCAGCAACAGCAACACTAGATTTACGTAGAAAGATGAAAGTGGGAAAATACTACCTACTTCATTTTCTCTAGGTTTGAAGAGTCATTTGATTCCGTAGCAGTGGTAGCACATTCCTTTAATCTCAGCACTCAGGAGGCAGAAGCAGACATGAGTTCAAGGCCAGCCTACTCTACAGAATGAGTTCCAGGACAGCGAGGACTATCATTTGATTCATCTGTGATTTTTTTTTCCCCTTCTCCTACTGAGTTATTAATTTCTATTAACATTTAGAAGTTCTCTCTGGTTCTTGATTTTTTTTGTTATTATTGTTTTAGTTATGCTGGGGATCAAACCCAAAACTTGATACATGATTGGGCACATGGAATACCCAACTTACACTCTTGCATATTAAACATAGTTTTTCATATTCTGTACAGTTCACAATATTTTATTTCTACAATAAAACTATGCAAGTTTTTGGTTTTCTGGTGGATGGATGTGTGTTGTTGGATGGAAAAGCAGGACTGCAATGCAAAGCACACATTCTGTTTCTGAGCTGCTCACTCAAGCACTTTGTGGAGTTTGATTTTCTATGTTTAATTTGGTTTGGTTTAATTAGTATTATTGTGGAGGAGGGTGCACTACAGCATAATATGTAGGTTGGAGGACACTCTATAATTGGTTCTTCTATTCTGGGTCCCAGGATCTTCTTAGTGGCAACTAAATGGCAAACACATTTACCTGTTGATCATCTTGCTGGCTTGAATTTTTATTTTTTTGTTTTGTTTCTTTGATTGGGTGGTTGGTTTAGATTGAGAGCATGTTTTGTTTGTTTTTGTTTTGGGATAGGGAAAAGTAGCCCAGGATGGCCTTAAACTTAATGTATTGCCCAGGCTGGATTACGGGTGAACCTCTTGCTTCAGTCTCTTGAAAGCAGGACTAATTACAGTGTAAACTTTCCAAAGTGTATACTACACAGTGGTGCTTATTTAGTACATTAATTCTCAGAAACACACTGAGCCAATAATACCCTTAAGCTAATGTTAGAACATGTACTATCAGCTCAAAAGAAACCTCATGTGTTTGGTATTGAAATTAGAAAACAGATACTATTCTGGCAACGAGAAAGTAACATACTTGATCCAAAAGAAGAGTAACTTATTTAACAAGTTTTAAATTGGATCAAGATTTGATATAAAGACTAGATTGAAAACACATTGCCTAAATTCTTTTCTCTTTTCACTATTAAAATCCTTATGACTTCAGTTTTTGGATTTAAGTAATTCCTTTGTTCTTTAATGAAGCATTAGGTGTGGGCAGTTTGAGGGTAAGACAATATGTTCTATTGTAAACCAGACTGACCTAAAACTCACTGCATAGCCCAGGCTGGTTTCAGAGCAGTTCTCTTGCCATGGCCTCTCAAGTGCTGGGATCACATAGAATTTTAGTTTTAAGTATTAAGCATAGTAATTTTTAAAAACATAAAAAGAAACATGAAATTAAAGCTATTTAGACGTAATTCAAGGCACATTTCTATTTGCCCAGAAACTTCAATTGTTTTCCCTCTCATTTAAGATGGCAGTGACAGCGGACGTTCTTATAAGACTGTCCTTGACCGCTGGAGAGAGTCTCTCCTTTCCTCTGCTAGTCTATCCCAAGTCTTTCTTCATTTGTCAACCTTGGATCGCAGTGTGATGTGGTCTAAATCTATACTGAATGCACGTTGCAAGATCTGCCGGAAAAAGGGAGATGCTGAAAACATGGTTCTCTGTGATGGCTGTGATCGAGGGCATCACACCTACTGCGTCCGACCAAAACTTAAGGTATTCTTACCGTTTTCTGTTGCCCACATTGGAATTGAAATCTTGACCAGTTGATAATGGTCATTTCTGTGATTTTTCAGACTGTTCCTGAAGGAGATTGGTTTTGTCCAGAATGTCGACCAAAGCAACGTTCCAGAAGACTTTCCTCTAGGCAGAGACCATCCTTGGAAAGTGAGGAAGAAATGGAAGAGAGTATGGAAGGTGATGATGAAGTTGATGATGATGAAGAAGAAGGCCAGAGTGAGGAGGAAGAGTATGAGGTGGAACAAGATGAAGAGGGCTCTGAAGAAGAGGAAGGACTCAGGTGAGTCATCCTCAATGTGGGGGACCCTCCAGCCAGTGACTCTCATACCCACACAGAATAGTTGGAGTCATAACTGTTCTAAATTTAACATGTCTGAAACAACCTATGCTTTTCGTGTAATACAAATATTTTGAAATATTTTTCTAGGTGGGTATTTCTGATATAAGCAGTCCACATTATTGTATTTGTGTGTTCTTTCTTGCCCCATTACCATTAATAAGCTCTCTCAGGCCAGTACGAGGGTTTGAAAGCTGGACATTTCCTGCAGTGGTACACTGGAGTAGTCTCCCTTTATTTCACCTTCACACTGTAGCCCAGGCGAGCCTCACGCCTAAAGTACTATTCCTGCCTCAGCCTCCCGAGCACTCAGATCACAGAAGTGCACCCTCACACCGAGTCTGACCCTTTGCTTCAGGACTAAAATGGCCAAGTGGTCCCTTATGTAGATCTAGCTAGTAGGCAGATATTTAAAAACTAGCTATTTCTATGCACTGGTTCTCCTCAGTAGACCTAGATACAGTCACAACAAGAAAAGGCCATAGTCTATCTTAGTTCTCGATCTTAGCTCACTCTCTATTTTAAATATCTACCAACCTCATGGAATTAAAAAACCTGAGAACTGTTCAGTACACAAAGACCATTGTCAGGAGAATAAGTAATAGAGCCATCCCCTCTTCTGTTGTGATTAAAGGGTTTTTCCTTTATTAGAATTTCATACGTGTATGTATTTGTGTTCGGCAAGTTCCCTCCCCTACAATTCCTCTCCTATCTCTCTACCACTTTTCTATCCCAATTTTGTATTTTTCCTTTTGTTTCTTTGAGTGCCAACTAGCAGAGGCCATCTACCATATAAGGCTTGAAGGCCATAGCATATTATGGGTAACAATACAGAATTTGGGGATCCAGTAAACTGATGACTATGCAATTGTGAGGACCCCAGTTTGGATCCCCACGACCCACATAAAAGCAGGGTGTGGCAGTACACACCCATAACCCCATCCTGTGATTGGGGTGTGAAGAAAGGAAGATCCCGCCAGTTCCAGCTTTAGTAAGAGACCTTGTCTCAGAAAGTAACGGGAGAGCAGTAGAAGACAGACAGTGTTCCCTCTGACCTCCACATATCCGTCAGGTCTAGCACCTGAACTACATATACATGCATTGCAGGTACACACACAAAAGCCAATTGGTCAGTAATTTTGGAAATTTCTTGTGAATGTGCCAGGTTAAATATAAGTGTGTAAAGAGATTAATTAAATCTAGTTTTGTATTTTCAGTCAGAATCGGGAAGTAATAAAAAGGCTTGGTGTCCTACTTGAGTGTCATCCATTGGCAGAACCATCAGCTGCCTGTGTCAACAGTGATGACACAGAGGGAAACATTATGTGCTTTTAACCCTATAGCTCTTCAGTGCTCAAGATTATTGTCACTAGTTTATCACAATTCAGAACTTGACTTTCATGATGTCCCACTTCCCTAGAAAATAAATGTCCTCCATTGTTTCAGAAAAATGCAGGAAAGCATAGTTTAGCTTTCCATGAGAATTTGTTTCTAAACATAAGAACTGACTATAGAATAAGGTTCAGTTACATGCGAGAGTAATTTATGTATAACTGACTGAGTACAAGTAACCATATGCTCATCATTGTTCTGTATAATAATTGTGTTTTCCAACAATATCTGCAGCCCACCCAAACGAGGAAGACCACAAGTTAGGTTGCCAATTAAAACAAGAGGGAGACTTAGCTCCTCTTTCTCAAGTCGCAGCCAGCGACAAGACCCTGGAAGGTACCCTTCAAGGAGTCAACAGAGCACACCCAAAACCACTGCTTCTTCTAAGACTTCAGGCAGGAGCCTAAGGAAGATCAGATCTGCTCCTCCTACAGAAACTCGCTCTTTAAGAATTGCTGGTCGTACCACTCGCCACAGTCCAGGCGCACTGCAGGCAGACGTGTTTGTGGAACTGCTCGGCTCTCGAGGAAGACGCAGAGTACGCAAGAGTGCTGATAACAGCTCAGAACACAGTCCCAGCTTCACTAACTTCAGAGTCAGCACCCCAAGATCATCAAGCAGACAGTTGACACCTTTAAATACTGCCACAGGACTTTCTCCCCACGACAGCGACTCTAAGAGAAGAGGCAGGAAGAGGCAGTTTACAGGTAGGAAGTCCATCTCACTCCTTACCTAGGACAACCCAGTCTCTCATCATTTGTAAGAAGTTGTTCCTATGATACACAGAGCACTCGTAACCGAAGCCCCTGATCATTGACGAGGCTAAAGAGGCAAAGCACACTGTGGTCTCTACTGGCATGGGGCAATGTACTCGATCTGAAAATAGTGTGTGTGTGTGTGTGTGTGTGTGTGTGTGTGTGTGTGTGTGTGTGTGTGTGTGTGTGTGTGTGTGTGTGTGTGTGTGTGTGTGTGTGTCTAGGTAGGCCAGAGGAAGCATATACATCTGGGCTTTTTACATGAATGAGTGCTTGGGATCAAACTGAGATCCTGGTGTTACCAGAGAGATATTTCGTTTTAGCACTTAGTCTTTTATAGAAACAAAAAGTTATACATGTATCTGCTGAGGTCAGAGTTTTGGATCTCCTGTACCTGAAATTACAGGCGGTTATGAGCCACCTGATACAGGTCCTCTGGAGGGTAGTAAGTGCTCTTAGCTGGCCAGCCATCTCTCTGGTCCTAGGATTGGGAAGGGGTGGGGAGCAGCTTGTTTGGTTTTGGGATTTAAAGCCAGTTTTTTGTTTTGTTTTGTTTTGTTTTTTTAAAAGCCTTGGCTGTCCTTAAACTCACTCTGTTGGCTAGGCTGACCTGGAACTCACAGGAATCCACTTGCCTTTAAGTCATGTGCCGCCATCCTGCCCTAGTATTCCTTTTTCAATTGAGGAGCACTCAGTATTACAGAACACTTTTCAGAGCTAGGGATATACTCTAGTGGTGGAATGCTTACCTTCCACTTTCCCTTCCTCAGAACATGCCTGGCTATCACTAAACAAGAGCACGACCTTGTTTGATTGGATCACACCCCTTTCATCCCAGATCAGGAGGCAGAGGCAGGAAAAGGATCTGTGAATTTGAGGTCAGCCTGGTCTACATAGTGAGCTCCTGGGTACCCAGGGCTACCTTGAAAGACCATGTCTCAAAAACAACAATGAAGATTACCCATTGAAGTACTAAACTGGAATGGGGCAATATTATTTTCATGAAATGGTCGCAGTTTCTAATTATGAAATTTACTCTATGGTAATCATTACATAACCACCTTTTTGCTTGGTGTTGACTGATTGGCTAGCAAAGCTCCATCTCCAGTCCCTGTTTGGTTCATTGGCTTGTGGATTGGTTGGATAATTGAGATAGTCTAGGCAGACTGTACACTCAGAATTCTTCCTGAGCCTCCCAGAGGCTGAGTGTGCAGCCACACACAGTGCACAGTGCTCTTTCTCCTTCTGGTTCTGGGACTTAAACCAAGGCCTTTATTAGTGTTCTTTATCACTGAGTTATGTCCCTACCCCTCGTCAGTCATTCTTTTTGGATTTTGAAGACAATATCTTCCAGTGTAGTCCCAGATGATCAAGCCCAGGTTGGCCTTGGATTAATTCCTTATGTTTATCCCTTTACTTTTTGTAATAGCAAAACTTTTAAATTTTTATAATTTTAGTTCGTTAGGGATGTTGTGACTACATGTATGCATGGTGTTGGTGGAAGCTGGGGGGAGTGTATCATATATAATCTGTTTTTAGAGCCATCAAATTATGAAGTTTGAGGGAGAGAAGTTTTAAATGACTCTGCACCAAGAAGATACAATATCCTTTTGTCGACATAGAAAGAGCTTGGTGAGGCACACATTTTTTTTCCAGCACACATAATTTTTGTGTCACCCTTGCACAGGGGCTTCTTTTGTTTTGTTTTTGGTATATGTGCTGCTGAAGTGACTTCCTAATATTTTAAGTTTCTATTTTTTTTAATTCTTTAGAAAAGGAGCCAGTGAGATGGCTCCGTGGATAAAGGTGCTAGTTGACAAGCTGACAACCTAAACTCAATCCCTAGAAACCATCTATGTGTGAGAAAGCAGCCAGAGTTGTTTTCTAACCTCCAGACATGCCTCATTGTGCACGCGCACACACACACACACACACACACACACACACACACACACACACACACACCAAATAGATGTGACAAATAAAAGTAAATACGTTTTTTGGACACAAAAAACTGTATAGCCCTATCTGGCCTGGACCCCTCAGGGATTGACTTGCGTATGTCTCCTGAGTGCTGAGATTCAATGCATACACCACCAACCTGTCATACAGGCTTTCAAGATACGTTTTAAGAGATATTAGAGAATTGCATTTATTTTTATTTAGAATTTGAAGATATTTTAAGTAAAATTAAGTAAAGATCTCAACCTTGAAGATGAAAAGGAAGTATTTGGCCCAGATTTCCATTTCTTTCAGAATTAGTTAATTGGGCTGGGGAGTTCTCAGAACCCAAGCACCCAAGCATTAGCCTTGGGAGTTGTAAATACTAGGGGGGGCGGGGGCTTACCTGTCACCTGAGCCCCAGAGAGACAACACAGGGTATCTAGAGTGAGATAATTACCAAGAGTGAGTAACCATGCCAGTGAGCTCAAGGTTTGCTTTAGAAGCCCTGCCTCAGTGAATAAGATGGAAGAGCCTTAGGATGTGATTACCAACAGAAACCTTGGGCCTCCACAAGCAACTAGACACCTGCACATGCACCTGTACACAAAAATGCAGGCATGCATACACACATGCACACCATATACATGTGAAAAGCAAAAATCTCCATGTAAAAAGTGTTTATTTTCTATTGAAATTTAGCTTGTATATCTGTGACCAACCTTACTTACAGTCAATATTTTGCTTTGATGGTGGCTAAAATGTCTGTCTTATCCAGAGTCATCTCCTGTACCACTGAATAGAAGAAGTTCCGGCCGACAAGGAGGCGTTCACGAATTGTCTGCCTTTGAACAACTTGTTGTGGAATTGGTCCGGCATGATGATAGCTGGCCCTTTTTGAAACTTGTTTCTAAAATCCAGGTAATACTATTAACTAAACTTTATAAAATATGTTTAGATGTTTTCTGATTTACATTTATATCATTTGTTGTAAACTTTATCAAAACACCTGTTCTCTGCTCAATCCAGAAGCTCTTGGAAGGGCTTTCTAGACCTAACAACTGAGGCACTGAGGCTACACAGCATTGCCTCTAGTCCTTCTGATCCAGTAACTATTTTGTGTTTTTGGAGAGGTCTCATATGGTTAAGATGTATTTGTTTTTAGTTTTTATGTGTATGAGTGTGCATATGCACCGTGGGTCTGTGTGTGTGTGTGTGTGTGTGTGTGTGTGTGTGTGTGTGTGTGTGTCTGTCTGTCTGTCTGTCTGTCTGTCTGTCTGTGTACAGTGCCAGTAAAGGTCAGAGGAGTGTATCAGATGCCCTGGAATGTGGTTGTGAACCACCAAGATCCTGTGTGAGAACAGTAAATGCTCTTAACCACTGAGCCATCTCTCTAGCTTCATAGCTGATTCTTTATAATGATGACTTGTCTTAAAATAATTTTCATTTTATATAAGTATTCATTGAATGAATCCAACTAAGTATCATTAATGATATTTCTCTTATATGTTAAATTAGTTATCAAACTACAGCATGCCTTAGAATTGTTTAGAGGGCATATTAAAACATACCTGAGAGCCAGATGTGTGTGGCTTTGGTCCCAACACTGTGGAGGCAGAGGCAGGCAGAGCTCTGAGTCTTGAGGCCAGCAGAGCTATATAGTGAGACCCTATCTCAAATAAGTAAATAAATAATGAATGAATGAATAAAAGCAAACATACTTGAGTCCCACCTCAGGTTGATGCCTAGCCATTAGTTTGCATTCTGACAAAGTCCCCAAGGTGAAGCTATGGTTCGAGCCTGAAGACCACACTGACTGTATCTTCAGTTCCAAGGATCATCTCCCTTCTTCTGGCCTTCATAGGCACCAGGCATGCATGTGGTACACACACACACTCACACTCATGCAAGGAAATACTCATGCACATAATATAAAATAAAAATAATAGCCTGGTGACAGTGGCACAGACCTACAATCCCAAAAGAGGCAGAGGCGGGTGAATCTGTGAGTCTGAGGCCAGCCTGGTCTACAAAAATGAGTTTCAGACAGCCAAGGCTGGGAAACCCTGTCTTAGAACACCAAGAAAGGAAATCCTGTGGCATATATTATTAGCTCTTTGGGGAAACCATGAGCAAAACTTGTTTTTTCCTCTTCACAATATGTTACATTTATTATGGTATCAAACAAGTTTCCCACATCATTATAATTACTCAAAACATGACGTTTTAATGGAATAATAGGATTCATAAATTGATATTAAGTTGATTTTCATTCATTTAACCGTTATGTCTAATAATCTTTTGTGCTGTTAAATACTGAATTATTTTACAGGTCCCAGACTACTATGACATTATTAAGAAACCCATTGCCTTAAATATAATTCGAGAAAAAGTAAATAAATGTGAATATAAATTAGCATGTGAGTACCATATATTTTCTGTTTATTGTTTTGTTTTGCTATTTCATTTTGTTTTAAATGTTACATATTAGTATAGTTGGCTGGCATGGCATCCCTCACATGCTTATTAGTATCTCCTGAGATGAAAGGTGGTTGGGTTAAGTAAGTAGAGGCATTTATAGAGTCTTATCTTGATAGAAGAACTGGTGTTGTTTTTGATACTGGAGGTTGAACAAAGAGCCACATGACAAGCCAGCTAGTTACTGTATCTCTCCAGCCAAGATCTTTGTAAATACATAATGTATATAAGCTGGAGTTTCCCCAAAACAACTTTAAAATATTTATAACTGAACAGTTTTAAGCCCAAGTTCTTCATTTCGTCTGAGTCTCTTCTCTTCTGGCTTCCAGTGTACAAAGTAGTTTCTCTCCTAATCTTGTTCATTTTTTCTCTCTAGCTGAGTTTATTGATGATATTGAATTGATGTTTTCAAACTGCTTTGAATACAACCCTCGGAACACAAGTGAAGCCAAAGCTGGAACTCGGCTTCAAGCATTTTTTCATCTTCAAGCTCAAAAGCTTGGACTCCATGTCTCACCCAGTAATGTGGACCAGGTTAGCATGCCACTAGCTACAAAAAAGTCCCGGGTCTAGCTTTGTCCTTCTAAAGGCTGTATGTGAAGAAAGACATGAATCGTTCATACAAAAGGAACATTAAATCATGCTCTAAAGCAGATAAGCGTATAAAGCAATAACAGCTGGTTGACCACATCCAAGTGTGGCCTGCACTATATTCTCAGTTTTAATATTAAGCACTCAGGAGAATGTAGGAAAGATTTCCTTTGCTACAGTTTTTGTTCAGTATCTACTAAGTTTAATAGATGTATTAGATGCAGTACTGGCTTACAGAGGTTTTGTACATTTTGAGATCATTCATGTGTTCAGGTATCTTGGAAAATATTTTTTGATCTGTGACTTATTTTATCATTGGCCTTTAGGAGTTATGATATTGAAGAGGATTTATCTACACAGATGATTCTTAGAGAACAAGAGTGTCTTTAGACTTGTTTAATGAGCACATGGTTTCAACACTACACATGAATGAATCCCAATTTTTATCCCTGACTTGCTGTAGCCAGTGCTGACTGAATTTATTAACTAGATATTTATTTAGCATTCAAAGTAATTTGTGAATTTGTTTTGTATTTATAAAATTTATACTTGGAAAATGTTCTTTAATTTTTTAAAACATTTTACTATGTTTTTGTTTTCTCAAACATTCTTAAAGATTTAAAAATAAAAATGTTCCCCTCTCTCCTCCCTAACAGTTTCCCAGTTTACAAAATGATAAGTTTCTATGTACAGCTTTTCTAAAGTGTACAAATAAAATGATACTTTTTTCACATTTTCTGAATTCTGAAGTTTTTTCAAATATCAGAATTTTACATATTCCTATGGTCATAAAAACCATGCAGATAGTGTTGGGTGAAAGATGCCTTTTTAGAAAGAGGGAAGGATATGGTTACTTGTACACTTAGAAAAAAATAGCAGAATGCTCCAATTAGTTTTAGTAGCAGAATAAGGAACATACACTCAATCTAGATCCTACATTATTAGCCTTTGTGCTTGACATTCCAGAAAGTATGTGCTCAAGTAAGAGCAGAAAACATATAGGAACAGCTTAGCTCCCGCAGGTGAGTGCTATTCTGTGAGGTTGAAATGATTACATCATTATTATTTTTCTTGGTAACAAATTTTGTCTTAGCTAGCAAATCTTGCTACAAAAAAAAAAAGTTTGAGAAAATATTGGGAATATGAATGAGTCTCTGTAAACTGAAAAGCTATGGGCCAGTGAGAGATCCACTGTCCTTGCCCTGCCTGATGCTTTCAATCCCTATGCAAAGGTCAAAGGAGAGACCCAACTCCAAAACATTGACCTCTGACCTCCACAAATGCACAATAATGGCCGAGTAAGTGATTTGAAAAGTAAAATTGTGAGGCATGGTCGATGCCTTTAATTTCAGCACTCAGGAAGCAGAGGTAGATCTCTTGAGTTTGAGGCCAGTCTGGTCTACAGAGCAAGTTCCAGGCCAAACAGGTCTACACAGGTGAGGCACTTGTCTTTTTAAAATGGTAAAATTGTGTATGGACTAAAGAGATGAGATGTCTATGCAGTTAAGTGTTCTTGCAAGAGGGCCAAAATTTGGTTCTGAAGCACCTATATCAGGCAGCTCAAAACTGTAACTCCAGCTCCAGGGGATCCAGTGGCACCTTCTGACCTCCAAGGGCACCTGGACTTAACCTACATATACCCCACCCAACACTCACAGGCACAAAATTAAAGATAATGAATCTTTTTTAAAGTAAGATTGTTTAGGGTTTGGGTTTTTGTGTATATGTTTTTAAATGGATTTTTTGTTCATTTTGTTTTTCAAAACAGAGTTTCTCTGTGTAGCCCTGGCATTCCTGGGACTCTCTCTGTAGGCCAGGCTAGTCTTGAACTCACAGACATCCTTCTGTCTCTGCCTTTCTAGTGCTGGAATTAAAGACATGTGTCACCACACCTGACCTTAAATATGATTTTTAAATGTACCCACTGTGGTCATTTAAATAGAAATGGCCCCATAGGCTCATATATTTGGATCTTGGTCATTAGGAAGTGGCATTTCAGGGATTAGCGGGTAACCTGGTTGAAGGAAGTGTGTCACTGGTGGATTTTAGAGTTTCAAATTCCTAATGTCTGTTCCTGCTGCTTGCCCATCCAAATGTTGAACTCAGCTACCTCTCCAGCTCCATGTCTGCCTGCATGCCACCGTGTTTCTCACTATGATTATAATGGGCTAGATAAACCTGAACCTGTACACCAGCCCCAATTAAATGTTTTCTTTTACATGATTGCTATGGATATGGTGTCTCTTCACCACAGTGGAACACTGGCTAAGACATTTACCCTGGACTTTTCTTTATGACCCCATACCATCTTACTCCTGAGAGCTAGTTACAGGAAATGCCACTACACTCAGCTAGCCCTCATCTTTGAACAGAACAGCAAGTTATAAAAATCATCAATATTGAACTAAAGATTAATCAATAGGATCTGTAAGCTTATAGACAACGAGCAACAACATGTACATCTGAGTAAACATCAGTGAGGGTAATTGTATAAGCCTTATGATGAAAATACTAAAAATACATAGAATGTAGGATGAGAAACTGCTTAATGGGGAAAGAGCCTGTCACACAACAGGAGTTCAGATCCCCACAACCTGCATAAAGTGGGACATTGCAATCCCAACACTCCTATGACAGGATGGGAAGCAAAACAGGAGAGTCCCTGAAGCTCATGAGCCACCTAGCCCAACAGATGAGAAGACATTAGGAGACTCCATCTCAGACATAGTACACACAGGCTATGGCATGAATGCATAGACACGCACCGGATTCATATTTTTTCAAATTAAACAAAATTAAAAATTCAGCCTGGTGTGGTAGTGCATGCCTGTAATCCCAAGAAGTTGAGGCAAAAGGTTCAGAAAGTCAAGATCATCCTCTACCATGATGGAAGTTTGAGAACAGGATGGACTATACGAAAGCCTGTCTCAAAAAAAAAAAAAAAAAAAAACAACTCCCTTTTGCTCTTGCAGAAGACCTAAATTCACCCATATTGTGGCTCACAAACACTTGTGACTCCAATTTCAGGGGTTCAAGGACCTTTTCTGGCCTCTGGTTACCAAGTATATATATTATGCCCAAACAGGCAAAACTGACTAAATCTTTAGTCATTGTCAGCAGATTTGATGAGTCAATTGTGATTTCTTAAAAGGGGGAATTAATTTAATAGGGATAGTTTTTTCTCCACATTAAAAGATGGGAAACCCTGTTACAATGCAAAGAATTTGGTTTTTGTCTGATAATACTCTAGACGGCTTGAAAAAGATACAAGTATAGAGATATCCAGACACAGACAGGAATTGAAAGGAAGACCTTTAAATTGGTAAATTGGTTACAGTGTTTTTGGAGGCTGGTCCTCAATTACAATGGAGGACCCGATGGAAGAAAGAGGCTAAGACCATTGAATAACAAAATAGGGCTAAAGGTATTATGAAATCTCCCAGGACCAACTTTTGGGGAGGGAGATTATGCTAATGTAGAAAAACAAACTTTATTAGATACACTCTATAACCACACGTAATAAATATAGTGTATATTGTATTGTTTTCTAACACTGTTCCACTGTTTCCGTTCCACTCGTTTTACTCCTTGGAAACAATGCTGTTTGTGAGGACAAAAAAGAAAACAGCTCACCATAGAGACTATTTCTTAGTGAAAAATAGGCAAACTAAAAATCAGAAGGCCTGGAAATGTGTTTTGTATGGCAGAAATTAGAGACCCGCTGCTGTCAGTTCTGAGTTAAGGTACTCACTACAAATGATGTGGCATGTGGGGTAGAACGGGGTTCATATGTGTCAGAAGTCCTGATAGATCAAAGACTCTAGCTTACTCTTCCAAACAGCTAAAAACACCTGACACACACACAAAATAGAAGCAGCTCGATGCTTAAGTATGCGTGTGACTTTGAAGGAAGATTTATTATTTTGACTTGCTTTTTAAATGCATACATTATGAATAATGCTTCAAATATTTATGTGCATTGTGAATGCTAATTATATGCATTACTTTATGACAGAAATATTTAAAGTCTATTAAGTCGCTTTTTTTTTAAGTGGGGGGTTTTGTTCTGTTTTTCTGGTTTGTTTTGTTGGGACAGAGGCTCATTGTGTTGCCCTCAATGGGCAAGAACTCAACGTGTAGACTAGGATAACTTCAGTCTCACAGACACCCTCCACCTCTACCTCTCTAGTGCCAGAATTACAAGTGGAAGCCACCATGCCCCGCTATTAGTAATTTTTGAAAATATATCAACAGTATGTTGTACAAAAGCTCTCTTAAGCTTACTCTAGCTAAAATGGTAAGTCCTTCGATGAAAATATCCCCTAAAACTTCCTACATGCCTTATCTCCCAAACTCTAACAAAACTCCATTCTGTTTCTCTGGTTCTGTAGATGACTGTTTTTACATTCTGCCTAGGAATGAGATCGTATGGGTACCTACCAAACTTCTTACCTAACAATGCATTCCATGTTTGTCCGTTTATTACACATGAAAGAATTTCCTTTGTCTCTAAGAAATTTTTTTTTCCTATTTAAAGCATGGGTTCTAGTTGGTATTTAATGAAAACTCAGAGCCAGGTATTGAGGAAAAGTTTGAATATCAGAGAGAAGAAACAGACCACAGTCAAATCTCAACCAGCCAACTTCTCAGGGTAAACGCTATTTTCAAGAGACCTGAGCCTGGCTCGTAGCTTCTACAGAATACCTCAGTGTCTGCCTACGCCTGCCTAAATATCATCTTTGCCCAGTTGTTTCACTTCCAGGTTCAACTCTGCATCATAATCCTAGAGTTAGGATTAAAGTCGTGAGCTACTGCTTCCCCCACCCCCAGCTTTGAACTCACAGAATATGTAAGGATCTCTGTCTCCTGATAAAAGAGATACTTTGTCATCCTTGTGCTGGGATTAAAGGAGTGGGTCACCACTCTCTGGCGTGTAGCTTGACTGTGGGTGATTCTGTCCTCTGATATTCCAGGCTGATTTTATTAAATATAAATATATCACCACGTCTATATGTATTGATTTGGGGAGTTTATGTGGAGGTCAGAACACAACGCTCAAGAGTCTAATTGTCTTCTACTATGTGGTTGCAGGTCTCCAAACAGTGCAAAGTGCCCTTACACACCGAGTTGTCTTGTTGGCCCTGCTTTTTCTGTAAGACTGAATAGTATTCCAGTGTGTGTGTGTGTGTGTGTGTGTGTGTGTGTGTGTGTGTGTGTGTGTGTGTGTGTGTGTGTGTGTGTGTGTGTGTGTGTATGATTCACCAAAGATTGACATCAGTGGCTTCCTCAATCCTTCACCTTATTCTCTTTTGAGACAAGTTCTCTCACTGACCCTGGAGAGCACCCATTTGGCTAGCCTGAGTGGCCAGTGAGCTCCAGGAATCTGCCTGGCCCAGCTTCTCCAACACTGAGATTACAGGTGTACATGTGGGAATCCAAACCCACAGCAAGCACTTTACCAGCTGAGCCATCTCTCCAGCCCTATAAATCTTCTAATAAACATCAAATACTTCCTTTACTATTTCATAAAAGAGAATGGACTTCATTGTACTATTGGGTTGGGAAGTGCGATTCCTTGGAATTAGCGGATGGCTCAGGAGCACTGGCTAGAAAACACACACTCATTCAATTTTTTCAAGAGAGGGAGGGAGGGAGAGCTCATTGTGTAGCTCTGGCTGACCTGAGACTCAAAATATGTACTTGTGCCATGTAGTGGTAGCACAGGTTTTTGTGAGTTCAAGGCCAGCCTGGTCTACAGAGAGAGTACCAAGACAGCCAGGGATATTCAGGGAAACTCTGGAAGCGGGTGGTACTTGCTTCTGGTTCCCAGGTGCTGAGAGCAAAGGCATGTATTACTACACCTACCCTTAAAAATACATCTTTAAGAGGAGGAGAAGAAGGAAGTATGTGATCTCACACAGTTGAAGCAATCTCAGCTTATGAAGAGTTTTTCTAGTATAAAGATTTTCACAAGATTTGGCCGGTCACAATTATTTTTAATGTTCTTATGATAAATCATCAAAAATTTGTGCTCCAGTGTGGTGGCACACAACTTTAATCCCAGCATTCAGGAGGCAGAGTCAGGCAGAGCTATGTAGAAAGACCCTGTCTCAAACAACAGTAAACAAGCAAACAAAACCAAACCAGGGTTCTGTGAAGTTCCTTCATGGTTGCCAAGAGCTTAAAAAGGTGAAAACAAAGACTTCTTTTGAGGACAGCTAAAAGAACATACTGTCCTTGCAGAGAACTGGAATTCAGTTCTCGGCACCCACATTGGATGAATCAATTTTTCTAGCCACTCAGGGTACCTACACTATGGTGATATATTGTATAGGCTCTAAAGAAAGTTGGCCTGAAGATCAGAGGGCAGAGCCAGAGCCAGTCACAGTTAACTATAGAGGCCAGGAAGTGGTGACACACACCATTAATCTTAGCACCTGAGAGGCAGAGATAGACTGTTGGGCACTGCATGACTTCTCAAACCCTGGAACTAGAGTAGACAGAGCCTTCCCCTCTCAGTGCTGGTTCCCCCAAGTGACTTGCCTTTCCTCACAAAGAACAGAAAATCATGTGACTTCAAGTGTAAAACATCAAGTTCCTGTGATGGCCAACAGATGTCGCTGTGTGTGCTTCCCTTAAAATCTAACAATGATTAAAGAGATGGCTCAGGGTTAAGAGCAAATACTGCCCTGCTAGAGGTTCAGAGTTCAATTCTTACCTCTCACCTACAACAGCTCACAATCACAGAGTCGCTTCAGCTCCACGGGATCTGACACTCTCTCCTGACCTTTGTGGCTACCTGTGTGGCATATGCATACATATAAATAAAAAATAAAATACATCTTTAGACAAGATTCAAACACTCAAGGCACAGGGAACAGCCCAACGCAGCTCAATATTGCCATATATAGCCCAGCCTGCCTGCCTGAAACAGGACATTCTCTTAGCTAGGCCTGAACATCACTAAGCGTGACATTACAGGCATGCGCTGCCACATCCAGCACTCAATACATTCTTGTAAAAACTCACTCTTTTAAAGTCTGCATTAACAAGAAGCTAACCTTCAGCGCCAGTCACGGTGGCACACACCTGTTATCTCAGCACTCAGGAGCAAGGTGCAAGAGGCTTGCCATAAGTACAAGGCCAGTCTGATCTGTACAGTGACTTCCAGGGCAGGATGTGTCTGGTGGCAAAGATAGGAGGATCCTGAGGCCAGCCTAGGCTGTACAGTGACAGTCCTCAGAAAACATCAAAAGCAGGGTGGTGGTGGTTCACGACTTTAATCCTAGCACTAGAGAAGCAGAGACAGCAGCGTTCTGTGAGCCTGAGACCAGCCTGGTCTACCAAAAACAAAACGAACAAAAAAAAGTCTCAAAAAACAAAAAAATTAAGGAAAGAAAATAACAAAAGCTAAACTCTTTGTGTCACAAAGAACAGTATTAAGAATACTAAAAGCCTGCAGAATGAAGATATGTTTTTCAAACTAGTATCTGGTAAGGGATTCCTATCCATAATATATAAACAAGTCTGTACATGAGTTAAGAGACGGTCCAGGGTAGTCCAGTTAAGGAGCTCTTACTGCTCTTGCAGAAGGCCTCAGTTCTGTCCCTAGCTCCCACATCAGGTGGCTCACAATGGTGTACACCTCCAATTCCAGGAGATTCAATGTTATAAACTTCACAGGTACCCACCTACATATATATGTAGGCATGTGTGCAAACTCATGCACACATACACATAAATTAAAATCTTCATAATGGGCTCAATTAAAAAAAAAAGATAATCCTTTAGTAAGACTGGCTATTACTCCAAAGAAGATGCAAAGTATATGGGAAGAGGCAGAGTGATGGCTTGTACTCAGGAGGCAGAGAAAGGAGGACCATAGATGGGCAGCTAGCCTGGCTGCATAGTGCTTCAGACGGCCTAGACCAAAAATGAGAGGGACCCGTCAGAGCAGAAGAGCTGTGAAGAGGAACCGGGGTGGGGTGGGGGGACGGACGGACAGGGCTTACCTGCAGAAGTGGGGAAGGAGGACAACATGGATGGGAAGGAAGGGGACAAGCACCGCTAAGGATGTTTGGAAAGCCATAAGGAATCATACTTTATATTAATTTAAAATTATATATAAATTCAAGTGAAGTTAAATTACACATATATAGTCTAAATGAAGTTATGCCACTTAGGGTGACAGTAGCCCTCCAAGAGTCAAAGACTAAACAAAACCCCAGCCGGGCATAGTGTCTTACATCTTTACGGTGCTCGGGAGGCAGAGGCAGGAGGACCTCTGTGAGTTCAAGGCCAGCCTGGTGGTTTACAAAGTGAGTTCCAGGGCAGCCAGACAACACACACATACACACACACACAAACACATACTCACACACACACCAAAACAAAAAAGTGCCAGACAGAAGAAACTTGGTTTTGTGTTGTTGGGCAAAAAGAATCCAAAAGATTCCCCAAACCATAGGCTATTGCTGTTGCCCTTGGCTGCCTCCCAGAAGGTGAGATCCTAAGACACCATATACTTCAGACAGAGGATGTGCAGGAACAGAGCTCGACCTGCCCTGAAGTCTCCTTCCTGAGGACTAGCTCTCATAATATCAAGGGAGCAGCCAAGGAAGGAAAGCAATCAGTAGTCCTACCCAGATGTGATATAACCATATCCCAGATGTGATATCTACCAACAATAATGACCAAAACAGCAACGTTTTCCAAAAGGTGCAATAGTGGCACTTATTACATGCCAGGGCTTAAGGTTCACTTGATAGGAGGAGATTTATGGTTCTACAAGCTCTGCGTGGCTGGTGAGGCCACGGGACCAGGATAACCTTCTACTGCTGCTTTCCTAAACCAGTATAATTCCCACACTTATCCATACACACAGGGAAGGCAGCCCTTACATCAAAGAAGCTTCTTTACAAAAAAAAAAAAAAAGCCACAACTTGTCACAATGCAGAGAACAACTGCCTGTGGATGCTCAGCCCCAACTGACACATGTAAACAGTAAACCTTTACAATAGCAAGGGAGAGTGAGGACGATCCCAAGAGCCAGAGAACCTGGATGGGATGTCTGCTGTGAGACAGTGTCGTCTATATTTGGCAGGAAATCTGCACCCAGGAGATCCCAGTGAAGTTACTAAGCAAGACCCCAAAAATGACAATACCAATTGACATAGCAACATAGATAGGGCCTCATCCCTAGAACTACAGGTTGCTGAGAGGGAGATTCAGTCTTCTCTAGGAACAATCCTCATGGTCAGTTAGGAAATTCCAAGAGGTCAGGCATAAACATATATGAGCTACACTAATACTCTCAGCAGACTGTGTATATGTATATATGTGTACATATATATGTAACAATTATACTTAAAAAGTCATGAACTTGAGCTGGAACACAGCAAGAACTGGAGAAAAGGGGGAAATGATGTAAATAAAGTATTCATATGAACTCCTAAAAACACCAAAAATGAACAAAAACTAAATGAGATTCTATATCACAAGCACTAGAATGTCTAAAAGATACACAGACTATCACATCAGTAAGGACTGGAGAAATTGGACTCTGTAATCCTACCCTGTGGAGAGGATTATAAAATGGTACAAGAATTATTTTTTATTATATTGCGTGTAGATGAATGTCTTGTATGGAGGGTATGTACACTTGAGGTCAGGTGTCTGCAGAATAAAGAAGATGTTCAGGTCTTCTGGAAGAGCAATATTTGCTTTTAACTCCTGAGCCATCTCTCCCAGCACTGGCACGTGCTTCTTAACCCCTATACCGCCGGCAAACAGTTGAGTTTACATGCTTTTCCAGAGTCAAGGTTGAACTCAGAACTAGAGAATAAACAGCAAGCATTGTGTGCTTCAGTCTGAGGGCTGTGACTGACTCACTCTGTGATCCACAAACCCCACTGTGGGTCTTACACATCTCTGCTAGCTCTTTCTAATTTAGGAGCATGACCTCACAGTGTAGGAACTTAGCAGTCTGAGTCACATGAAGGCCCACAGAAGTAGCAGTAGTGAAATGCTGTTCCTTTTACTCACATCATCCCATTTTCACTATATTCATCATTGTGTGATGTCACCACTATGAAATTTGAGAACAGTCTTACCTCCCCAAAGGAGGTAACCCCATACTTGTTTCGGTCCCTCCACATTCTCCCTTCTCCACCCCAGACAAGCAGTAGGCTATAGTCTCCACAGGCTTTCTGGCTTTGGAGTCACTGTGTAATGCGCTTCTTTCCTTTTGGATAGCATTTTTAGATTCATCCAGGTTGCAACACTGCAAGCCTGTCACTTCTGTGATTGCTAATCATATTCTGTGGCTTAGGTACATTTTCTTTATCTAGTTACTAGTCTGGGGAACATGTCAGTTGCTTGCAGCCTGGAACTGTTAGGAGTAATGTGTCCATAAATGTTCATATACGGGCTTTTTTGTGTGAACATATGTTTTAATGTCTTAGAGATGTGTCCATAGGAATAGATTTACTGGGTTTTATGGAAGCTTAATGGTTTTTGCAGGATTTGGTAGTACATGGCTTTAATTCCAGCATTCAGGAAGCAGAGACAAGAGGAGTTCTGTGAGTTCAAGGCCAGCCTGACAAACTGCAATTTCCAGGCCAGTCACAGCTACTGTCCCGACCCACAGGACTTCAACGGGGTCCCTGTCATCTGTAGGGAAAGAATGATAGGGAAACAGGAGAGGTGAAGAATGACCACAGGACGTAAATCTCTGTTCAAGTGGTCGATCTTTATTATTTCCAGGCTGCTTATATATGTTTTTCAGGGCTGCAGGTACAAGGAGAAGAGAGGGTTAGTGAGGGGGAAAAAGTTGGCTTAGTGTTGGGCAGTTAGGAGCCCAGGTCAGTGTGTTCTCTAATAGTTTCTTCCAAAGACTGTCTTGATCTAAAGAATGCTGTTCTAATGTAAAGGATGACAAAGGAGGGAATTCTTTAGTTGACTCTTGGCTACTGAACTGGTTCCTGAAAAGCTACATTGTCAGACTGTATCAAAAACTTTTTTTTTAAAAAAAAATCAAACTACTTTTCAAAATGGTTTTAGCAAAGCTGGGCATTGTCATGCATGGTCCCAGAATGTAGAAAGCAAATATCAGGAGTTCAAGGCTAGTCTCAGCAAACTAATGAGTACAAGGCCAGCCTAAACTACATAAGACTTCGTTTAAAAATAAAAAAATGAACCAGACAGTGGTAGGGCATGCCTTTAAGCTCAGCACTTTGGAGGCAGAGGCAGGAGGATCTCTGTAGCCAGACTGTCCTGACCATCCAGGCTGTGGTCCAAAGGAATCTTTCTCACCCACAGTCCTGCTGCTGTTTATAAAATAATGACTCAGAGGCTAATATTAATTACAAACTGTTAGGTTTATGGCTCAGGCTCATTACCACCTAGCTCTTACAACTTAACTCAACCCATTTTTATTAATCTATGACTACTTAGATTAATAAATTACTGATTAACTTACCAATACTTGCACATATTGTGTCTCTGGATGGCTGCCTGCAGCATCTCTCCCTCTGATCTGCCCTCCTTCCCTTTATCTATGCTAGGATTTCCCACCTGCCTCTAAGATGCCTTGCCATAGGCCAAAACAGCCTTTTATTAACCAATGGTAATTCACAAAGTACAGAAAGGTATCCCACATCAGGTCTCTATGAGTTCAAGACCAGCCTGGTCTACAGAGTGAGTTCCAGGACAGTCAGGACTGTTATATAGAGAAAACAGAACAAAACAAAACCCATAACTTGCTAGATTTTATGTGTGTGTTTCACCTGCATGTATGTGCCACTTTTGTGACTGGTTCCCAAGGTCAGAAGAGGGTGTCAGATTATCTGTAACTGGAGTTACAGACAGTTGTGAATTGCCATATGGATACTGGAAATCAAACCTAGGTTTTCACGAGCAGCAAATGCTCTTAACCACTGAGCCATCTCTCCAGTACATCTCCCATTCTACCACCCTTTTTTTGAAAGTCTCATGTAGCCCAAGATAGTCTTAAACACTCTATGTATCTGAGGATGACCTTGAACATTATCAGATGTTCCAGCCTTGATCCCATAAAGTGCTGGGGTTGTAGTCATATGCCTCCACAGCTGATTCATGTGATACTAGGGCATCAGACTATAGGGCTTTATATATACTAGACAAACATTCTACCAAATATGCTACATCTCCAGTCCCAGCTTCCCTCTTTAGAGCACCAAAATAGTTTAAATTTATTATTTCCGCATCTCCTGAGCATGTAGTATGTGTCAGCCTCCAGAAATTCAAAGATAAGAATTCATATCCTTAAATAACTTATGACAGAGTTACAGAAGATGTAACTAGTAAGTGTAATATAAAATATGTGGGGAGACAAGGACAAATTCAGGGAAATTAGAAAGGTAGAGAATGAGAGATAGGAATCACATCTGAGGAGAGGGGATGGGCTTGCACCTTGTTAATGTCATAGTAGGAGGGTCACTAACATCTTTTGCACCCCAGCTTCTGCAGAAGCAGCCCTGGTCTTTCCAGGGATGCTCAAACCTTCCAGTCCTGGACAGAAGGGGGATCCAGAGAGGAAGTGCTCAAATACAGAGACCTACCTAAGAAGGTTGGCAGTCATTTTAAAGCTCAACACTTGGAAGGTAGAAGGAGCTGAATCTACCTGGTCTACAGAATAAGTTCCAGAAAAGCAAGGACTACTATGCAGAGAAACCCTGTCTCAGAAAAAAAAAAACTTAAATATCAAAACCTCACAATTTAATCAATATGTGCTTAACAAGTTGGGTAGTTTTGAAAAGAAATATAAGGCTAGGGATACAACCTTGGGTTAGGGAAGAAGCATGGAGACTCAGCTGGAAGGATGCTTGCTTGTCTAGCATGCAGGGGTCCCCCAACATCACAGAGAGCAGACGTGGTAGCATTTGGGACCTCATGAGGTAGAGGCAAGAGGATAACAAGTCTGAGGGCATCCTTTCTAACATAACAAGTTTGAAGCCAGCTTGGGATAGCCAAGACGTTGCCTCAGAAACAAAACCAAAAGAGAAAAATGAAATCATGAATTTGCAAGAAATTTGATGAAACTGGAGATCAGTATAAGAAACCTAAGTGAGACTTAGAAAGACAAATGTTGCATGCTATCTCTTCTGTGTGACCTCTAGGTTTATTGTGTGTGTCATGAAGGTAGAGGGAAGGAAGGAAAGATTGGGATTCCTGTGACATAAACACAAAAGGGAAGAGTTTTCCAGGGGAGGGAGAGAAGACAGGGAAGACAAAGAGGCAGAGGGGTGATAACAGTGTGCAACATGTATACAGTGTCATAATGAAACCCATCATGTGACATGCTAACAATTGGTAAAAATAGGCCAGATTTATTAACACCATGTAGGGAAAGGTGGCCAGCCAAAGAAACCCACCCTAGCCCTGAACCTAGAGCCAGTGAAAGAAAAACACCCTGGCTCTGGACCACAGCCAGTGAAATTCATTTATCCCTGCCCAGAACCAAAAAGAAATGCGCCCTGGCCCTGAAACCAGCACCAGAGAAACATACTTCGGCCCTAGAATCAGAGCCAGTCAAAGAAATGTGCCCTGGCCCTGAAATTAGAGCCCTAAAGCCCAAAAGAGCCAGTGAAAGAAACACACTTTGGCCCTGAAACTAAAAACCAAATCAGGGTAAAAAGAAAAGATCTGACCAATCCCCACCCTGGAAGTTTCCCTAGAAAGCCCCCCAAGAAGCCCTATATAAGTTCTGAGCCCTAAACCCTTGTCCCACTGTTCTCTCCCACTCAGGACTGAGGCAGCCACACTTTCCTGGATGTTCCCTCCCAATAAATCTCTTGAATGAGGTTTGGGTGAAGATCTTCTTTCCGTACAGCAGCAGCAGAGCCTGGACAAAGACCAGCTGAGGGAGGGAAGCTGTAACACTCCAGCTGCCCAGGGAACCTTTCCTGACTGGGCCGAGTTGTTACAGTTTCTGAACAGAGAGCAGTGAGCAGCAGAGAAGAAACCCTCTGCAGGCCACTTCTGTAGCAACTTTGCCCAGGAGACCCTCCCTTGCTGGAGCAGAGCAATTAACACTGGGGAAGCCTTTCCCTGAAGCAGGGCTGTAAACTGCTTGTAGGCTTACTGTGGCCTGTGGTATTCATTGGCTCCTGACTACCTGAATACTTTTCCATTAGAGCTGTAGTGCTCAGTATGCTGGGCTCCTGACTGCCAGGATCTCTTTCCACCTGGGCTGTGCTGGGTTGCACAAATACCTAAACACACACCTTTAATCTCAGCACTCGGGAAGTAGAGACAGGCAGATCTCTGTAGGCCAGACTGATCTACAGAGCAAATTTAGGTCAGTCAGTACATATATAGTGAGATCCAGTCTCAAAAAGATTAATTTTAAAAGAAGAAGCTGCACTGGGCCAGCCAAACAGGCTTTGCCAGAATAAGCTGTGTCTAGATAAGAAATGAATTTCTACTCTTGGTTTGGTCATTTGATGATGGCTGTCATGCATGGCACTTCATTATACAATTCCTGAAAGTAAGCACTATTTCTTAAAAGAAACTACAAGAGGGTGTTGTCATGTCTTCGTTTTCTTACAACTGTTCTTGTGTTATATAAAACATAACAAAGACCTGGGCAGTGGTGGGCTATAGTTAGACTTTCTTTGAACTGCCAGCTCCCAAATAATGACATGGAGAGTTCTTATGAAAGCTTGGCCTCAGCTTAGGTTTGTTTGCAACTAGCTCTTATAACTTAACCCATTTATATGTTCTGACACATGGCCCATTACCTCCCCTCCATACTGTACTTTCAACTCCCTCCAGAGCCTCACTGGTTTAATCATATGCACCTCAGAGACATCCTCTCTCTCCCAGGAAGTCCCACCTATTACTCCTGCCTAGCTATTGGCCATTCAGCTCTTCATTAAATCAATCAGAAGAAGCCTTAGGCAGACACTATACTACACAATAGGTGGCCAAACAGTGGGATAGACAGAGGTAGGCAGATCTCTGTGATTCCAGGCCAGTCTGTTCTACAGAGTGAGTCCAGGCTAGCCAGAACTAAACAGAAAAACCCTGTCTCAAAAACAAAGAAAGGAATGTATATGCTTTAAAAAGAATAAAATAAAAGGGGCTGGAGAGATAGCTCAGCACTTCAAAGCATTTCCTCTTTTAACCAAGGACCCAAGCCTGGTTCTTAGCATTACATCAGGCACCTTATAACTGTCTGCAGCTCATACTTCTTCTGACCCTAAAAGGCACCGGCACACACATGGAATCCTTCATATGGATACACAGATATGTACATGAGTAAAAATAAAAATTTAAAAAAACCCTTTTTTTAAGATTTACTTTTATGTAGATGCCTGTGTGTACAGGTATGTACTGTTAGGATTCTGTTCTAGCCTCTGAAGCCACGCCCAGCCCTGAGTTCTGATGTCAAGCTCCATTTAAGAATTCCCACCACCCCACTCCTCCACTCTCCTCTCTCCTGGGAGCTCTCTCAACCCCTTCACCCCCTCCCCTCCTTCCCTTCTCTCTTCTCCCCCCCCTCTCTATTTTTTTGTAGTAATAAAGTCTTTCTACATAGACCCTGCCTAAGTGTCCTGCCATGTCTGCCTGCCGCTGCCTCTCACCAAGCCTCCCACTGCATGGGGCATGAGGTCTTCATAGCCATCTGCCAGTCTCTAAGGGGTAAAGCGCATATCATATCAGATCGCAGCATGTACACATGTGCAGGTGTTTGTGGAGACCAAAAAAGAGTCAGAGTCTCTGGAGCTGAAGTCATGAGTGATTGGGAGCTGCCTGACATGGACATAGGATAATACCAAGACCGATCACTTTAATTCAATTCCCAGAGCCCACATGGTAAAGGAGAAATGACTCCCACATGTTGTCTTTTTGACCTCTCCATATATGCCATAGCACATTCATTCTCTCTCTCTCTCTCTCTCTCTCTCTCTCTCTCTCTCTCTCTCTCTCTCTCTCTCTCTCTCTCTCTCTCTCACACACACACACACACACACACACACACACACACACAGAGACAGACAGAGATTTCAACACAATTTCCAAATCAAATGCTTAAGGTCTTTCTCCCTCCACAGGTGTAAACAAGTAATTTTCTAGTAATTTCAATAGATTCCATTTACAGGGGAAAAAACATGTAACCCTGTTAGCTTCCAGTTTTACCTGGATTATTATTGTGTCCAAGACATCTCCAGAACATTATGAAAATATGGCCTTGGTTCTCCTTTTCTCACAGAGTTACGGGTGTGAGCCAACATTCCTGCTTATCATTCAGCCTTTGCTTAGTACTTCAATAAACTTATTCTCATCTTAATGATTGGAGGGGTCTAAACCCAGGAAGGTAGTGTATGTTATGCCCAGATGGAGGGGACTCCCCCAAAGATTACGGAATCCTGTATGTAAAAGCAAAGAGCCTTTATCCAAGCTTTAGCTTGGTGTAACTGATGCAACAGTGAGAGCAGAGAGAGGCCAGCCCAGGCGTGGTAGGGTTTTATCATAGTAGAGGTTGGGGTCAGGGATTTTCAGGGTTCAGGACCCTGACTGGCTGACATTTGTCTAGGACTATCTTAGTGAGATGGGGGTGGGGGGTGGGGGAGATAGGTGTGTCCTGGGCTCAAGAACTATCTAACAGTTGGAGTGTTTAGAATATCAGGTACTTCCCTTTAGATGCTGGTCTCTCCCTGAGTGGTGTCTGTCCTGGGCCTCACAGTGTACACCGGTAATCCCACCTCTTGGGGGATGGATCAATTCAAGGTCATCTGCTGCGACCTCGTGAATGAAGGAGCAGCAGAGACTACCAATGAGATCATGCCTCGAATCAAACACAGAAAAAACGAAAAAGATCAAAATGATTCACACAAAGCTGGTGTTTTCCCAAAAGGGCCCGAAATGTTACAATCCCGACCCTTTCATGGAACACGCAGGTGAATGAAGCAAAGAGCTCTACCCCCCACCATACCGGCGCCCTCACTTCCCAACCCCGGTGCAGCGCCGGGGGTCCGCGAACCACTCGGGTGGGGAACCTGATGGCCCCGGAGATGGACCCGGCTGGTCACTGCGACCCTTCCTGACCGCGCCCGGGCTCCCGCCACCATCGCGCTTTTCAGCTAGCGGTCCGGGAGCCCCGGGGTCAGGCGGAGGACACGGGCGGACGGGGGCGGGGCCGGATCACGTGACCGCCGCGCCCGCCCTGCGGCCCCCCGAGCCCGCCGCCCGCCGCTCCCGGCGTGCCCCGCACTCTCTGCTGCCGGCCGCCGGCCCCTCCTTCTTCTCGTCCCATTGCCACCGAGCCGGAGCCGACGCTGCCGCTGCCTCAGCCGCGGGCACTATGGTAAGGTGGGCGCGCGGGAGGGCGATGCTGGGCGCGGCGCGGACCCCCCGCGCGGCCGCCATCTTACCCTGCCGGGGGCCTGTGAGGTGGGCGCTCTCGCGCTGGGGTCCCCGCGGCTCGAGGCCCTGCGACTGGCGGGCCCGGGCCTGCGGCCGCCCGGATTCCTAGGGCGGGAGGGCCGGGCGCTGGCCTGGCGCGAGGGGGTCCTCCCCCGGCCGCGGCCCCGCGTGCCGCCGGAGGTTTCTTAACTCGCGCGTCTAGAAGCCGTCGGGTGGGGGTCTCGGAGGCCCGCCGTAGAGCCGCTGTGAGGAGCTTGAGCAGGTGGGAAACGCTTTTGAAAAGGCTTTGTCCTCGTAGAAAGCTTTTTCACCGGACCCGTTACTCTCAAAGCGACTGCCAAATGGGCGGCGGGGCATTTTGCTGTAGGCGCGGGCGGCTGGAGTTTACACTTGATTCTCTTTCCTTATGAGGAAGCAGCGGTGGCTAAGATGACTTTAAAGAAAAAAAAAAAAAAAATAGAAGCATTAACTGAAATCCCGAAGTGTGTGTGTGTGTTTTTTAAAGGCCTGCAGAGTTGACACAATACAGAAGGTATTTTTGCTGCTGCTTCTGAAGCTCTGACATCACCCAATGAAATAGGAAACATTTCAGGCACGGGTCAACTCGTTATTTGTCCCTTCCCACCTTCCGTTGGCTTTTTTCTACATACTCCTTTAAGAAGGATGAATGGGCAGTATGAGTTAGGAATGTTAGCTGTGGTTTCTACTGATGCAAATGTGACAGATCTAATAGTTTGCTTACGTTGTTTGCTGCAGTTTTTTGTTTGTTTTTTGTTTTTTGTTTTTTTATAGTCTTGCCAAGCTGAAGTAAAAGGCTTGTTAGTCAGTAACTTAATTAAATCCAAAAAATACTTGTTCTAAATTCCCGTCCTTTGCTTATTTCCAGGCATCTGGAGTTACAGTGAATGATGAAGTCATCAAAGTTTTTAATGATATGAAAGTAAGAAAATCTTCTACACAAGAGGAGATCAAAAAGAGAAAGAAAGCAGTTCTCTTCTGTTTAAGCGATGACAAAAGACAAATAATTGTAGAGGAAGCAAAGCAGATCTTGGTGGGTGACATTGGTGAGACTGTAGAGGACCCCTACACATCTTTTGTGAAGTTGCTACCTCTGAATGATTGCCGATATGCTTTGTACGATGCCACATACGAAACAAAAGAGTCTAAGAAGGAAGACCTAGTATTTATATTCTGGTGTGTAAAAACAAAAGAAAAAAAGTACTTTTAAAAATGCAAGGATTATTATTATCACAGTCCAGCTTTTGCCTTTGTTTTTCTTTTGAAATCTAACATTTTCTCCCCCGTAGGGCTCCTGAAAGTGCACCGTTAAAAAGCAAGATGATTTATGCTAGCTCTAAAGATGCCATTAAAAAGAAATTCACAGGTATAAACATTGACTGTTTGGGGTAGAAGGAAAATGTTTCTTTCTTAATTATAATAAGGTTAATGGATTTTTTTTTCCTTCTTTTTTAGGTATTAAACATGAGTGGCAAGTAAATGGTTTGGATGATATTAAAGACCGCTCGACACTGGGAGAGAAGCTGGGAGGCAGTGTTGTAGTCTCCCTTGAAGGAAAGCCACTATAAAATAACAGCCAAATGCCATCTGATCTTAAGGGGCTTCCATTTCTCCAGCTCAGTCCACTGGAATCGTATTGGGTTGTGTTTTTTGTTAATTCTCTTTCCACTGGGCCCTTTCAACACAGTGAATGAATGAATGAATTTCAGGAGCCTGTCAGTGATTGCCATTAGACTGTTTAATACAGTTACTTTATGTAGACCCCGAGGAATGCCTTCCCAGTCTTACTTTAGCCAAAACAGTTGGTTCCAAGCCTTCCATGCAGTGAGTACTACATGGATGTGACTGTCAATGTGAATAGCTTAGAGTGCTACAAAGGGTAAGCTAATTGAATGCCTTGAAAGTATTATCCACTGGTCAGATGGTAAACTTTTTTTCAGTATTATTTATAGTTGCACTTGGTTACAGTTCTCTGAGGCGCTGGAGCATTTATTTGTACACCTCACCTGCCTTGGCAAGCCTATTTTTGTGACATGGCAGCACAGATTTAACACTATGCGTTAAAAGCACTTTTTAAAAATGCATTTAAGCCCTTAAAAAGAATGCCAATTAAGTTTCATTACCCATCATTGATTTATCCTGTACCTCGGTGTTCATTCCTCTTACCTGCCTATTTTCTTCAAAGAAGTAGCTGTGTTGATCTTTGGTTTCCCCACTGAGTATACACTACTGAATAAATGTAGGAGTTTTATGTTTACCGTATGAGTCTTGAAACACTACAGATATTTTGAATATCAGTCGTGATGGCAATTTCTGTATAAAAGAGCCTTAAATGGAACATTGTTTTGAGATCAAATTCCCTACCCTCACAAAAGTGGCCACGTTGCAATAAAAATTGTGGCATATTACAGAACGTTGCCTTGTTTTCCTTGGAAGTTTTGCAAATTATCATGTGAAATTTAGGGTAAACAGCAAATAAGCTCTGCACAAGTATTTGAGTTTTTTATTTTTTTTAAATATAACTCATGTCTTTTTCCAGATTGTTGAATTTCTTTGGTTTAAAAATATCATAAAATTACTTATATACAATTATTAAAAGTGGTACTTTTATAAATATGTTTATTTATTTCTTTGTTATGGATATCAGATTTTTTTTCCACTTTGGCAGTCCAATATTTTATTTGTTCTCTAGATTAAATTAGGATATTAATTCACAATTACATTACTAAATAGTTTTTTTGAGAAGTAGAGGTAGGATATTTTTATTACTTGGTCATAATGAAAATAATTTGTAAATTGTCATTTAAAAGTTTAATAATGATTCTGATGTTTAGGAATGTTCATTTCAGCTACGATTACTTATTATCTTTTCCCAATTGAATTGGAAAAAAAAATTGGTTTAGCAGTCTTAAACATTAGTAATGGGATTTGGCCGTGGTCCAGAGCCATCTCCTTATAGAGAATTTGATCTGCTCAGTGTGCGCACTTTGCTATTAGCCAGAGCTATTTATGGCAAACACATGCTTTTGTATCTTGTCATAGTCATCCACAGATGGCAGAACTGGACTTGATTCTACCGGTATTCGAGACAGGCATGCTAGTGAACAGTCATTTGTGGCTCTAAACTTTAATGCTTTTATCAGAATGTAGAAAATGAAGATATCCTGTTTTAAAATGTGTGGAAGTAATTTGAGTATAATTAGATTTTTTTTCTACCTTTTTGAAAGATAAGAACATTGAAACATAGCTGTTAAATGTGTAGGCTTCCATTTAAAACTATACGAGTGACGGGATCTTTTAGCACTAAGCAATTTTATTTCAGCCCTCCAGCTGTCCCTGTGAGTTGTTCCAGACCTTTCCGTGGCTTTTTGGTAAGGCTGCTAATAAGCAAAGCATGAAAATGGTAATGTGTACTAAACAATATGTATAACTGATCTTTGCACCAAAGGACTTTTCACCAAGTTATTTTGTTCTTCTAAAAATTAAGAGATTTTTAAAAAGTAAAAGAATGACCTTTTGTTTTTATTGCTGATTTCTCAATTTCCTTATATGTTTTTTTAGAATAATTTCAGAGATTAAATACTGCTTTAAACTATGATGCTTTGACTTTGTTAGTTTGGCAAATATATTACCGTAGTTAAATTCATCTTTTAAGTGTACATACGTGCCTAGAGCCAAAAAATAGTGGTTTAATTAGTGATCTTATGTTGAGAATAATTTGACATCTTATTTTACAATCATTTACAGTGAAACAATGTTCCAGTTAGCTTTAAAAGGTATATGGTGCTAATTAGTAAAATATTGAAGGCAATATTTTACTGCTAGCTTGCAAAATTATAAGTGTTTTAAAAAATAAAATACATGAAAATATTTAAGGCTGTTGAGATGTGTTTACTTCCATTTTAAAACATTGAAAGTTGAAAAACTAAGATTAAAGAGGCAACATTATCTGCAGTACTTTTCAGGATTTTAGTTAGTAAGCTTTCATTTAGAAATCCTTTTTTCAGACCAGAGAGATGGCTTAACAATAAAGCCTAATCACTGAAACCTGGCAGCCTGAGCTCAGTTCCTACTTAAAGATATAGAACTGGTCCTGCAGAGTCGCTGTCTCACCTTTGTGCTTACAAATGGCACATGTGCAGGCACACACACATTATTCGTGCATAGACATAATAGTAGATAACGTTTTAGAAATTCCATTGTCAGAATTAAATTCCATGGCACATAATCTGAAATCCTAGCACTCAAGGGGTTTTAGAAACAGGATCAGCACTTCAAGGTCATTTCCAGCTACATAGTGAATTCCAAGCCAGCCTGGGCTACATGACATAAAAGATTATCACTGAGTATTACAGCAATTTTAGGGTTTTCAGACAAATAGAACAGATGGCATTTGTCCTAAACTGACTTTCAGCTGTTGTTTTCCATCATTAAAATTGTGTGGCCAGCACTATATATTTAATGTGTCTATTTAGCAGATTACAAAGAGCCTCTTAGGCTTGAGATTCTCTGATACAGGTCCTTTTAGGAGCTAATTTATTTGGTTTTTTTGTTTTGATGTGTTCTGCCCACATATATATCTGTACGGTGTGAGTCCCTGGGCCTGCAGAGGTTAGAAGGCTCACATCCTGCGGAACTGGAATCACAGAGTTGTAGCTGCCAGGTCGGTGTTGGGTCCCGGGTCTTCTGAAAGAAGTGCTCTAAATGCTGGGCTGTCTCTAGTTCATAGGAGCTTCTAAGAGTGGTTTCTTGTTAAGGAATAATCTCAGCTGTGGCAAGTAAATAATTGAAAGGTTTCCTTCTTGTAAAAAACAAAACCCAGATATAGTACATGCCTGATCCTGGCACTCTAGCTAAAGCAGGAGGATTACAGTAAACTTAAGGTTAGGCTAGGCTAGGCTATGGAGAACAAACAAAAAAATTTAGGACTGGCTAATGGCTCAGTGAGGAAAGGTCTTGCCACTGACTGACGTCTTGAGTTTGAGTCCTGAAGTCACATGGTAGAAGAATTGACTCCCCATAGGTGCCCCTGACTTCCACATACTCACACACAATAAATAAATGGGGAAGGGAAATTCTGTTCTGAGATCCTCTCTCTCTTCAGATTTAGTAGTAGTTAGAATGTATAAATTGACATGAACATTCACTTTTTTCTGAACATAAAAACTAAAAGGCTGGTGTCACGGTGCAAACCTATAATCCCAGCAGTCCAGAGGCTGAGATGGGGATTTGTGCAAATTTGAGACCAGCTTATGCAACAGCAAGTTCCAGAGCAAAACTGAAACAAGACCCTGTACAAACTGAGGACCTCTGGATGTTGCTGCTGCTTTTCAGATAGCGCAGGCTTAAGGTCTTTAATTTTGCATTGTTTGAGATCGTGTCTCATATCACCTTGGCCAGCCTGGACCTCACTGTGTACACCAGGCTAGCTTCAAACCCAGAGATCTACTTGTCTCCTCCTCCCTCTCCCTCTCCTTATTCTGTATTACTATAATATAGGAAAAGATAATATCTACCATATCTGGCATCTGAGTCTCAAATTAGCAGTACTTAGTGCTTTGCTGTGCTGGGAATCAAATCTGCATCTTGTGCTGCCTGGTAGTCCTAGAAATGCTTTGTAAAAATAGGAAAATGCTTTATAAGTGTAAAAAGTTTTAGAACATTTACCTCTAAAGGTGTATATTATTTGATTTTATGTGTGTTATGAATGTCTGCATATATGGAGGTAAACTGTGCATTCCAAATGTCCAGGAAAACAAATAGAAAGCATAGGAATAATAGGTGGTTGTGAGTCACAGTGTAGTTCTGGGAACTGAATTCAAGTTCCCTGCAAGAGCAACAGATGCTCTTAACAGATCTCCAGCCTCAGCACTTGCCTTTAGTGGCTAAGTAGATAGAGACAGGCATAAAAAGCCTAGTGCGGTAGCACACCCTATAATCCCAGCACTTGGGAAGCTATAGTGGGAAGTAGGCTGCCTTATTGAAGACCATTGATTCTATTTTTGTAGCAGTTGCACTTGATCCCATAGTTTTAGCTGGTATAGAACATCTGCTTTTAGAAGCGTATCAAGTAAAGTGCTAGGATGACTCAGGTGCTTGCCAAACCCAGCCTCACTGTAATCCCAGTGCTGGGTAGATGGAGACAAACCAGCCTAGCCCAATCTGTAAACTCCAGGTTCAGTCAGAAACCTTGCCTCAAAAGCTAAGGTAGAAAAGCAGTTGAATGACCCTGGATGTTGACCTCTGGTCTGGCTGTTGTCAGAAGTTTCTGGCCCGACCTAACCCCAAGGTCCAGACCCACAGTCCCACAGCTGCTTATAAAATGATTATTTAGAGGCTTGTATTAATTACAAACTGTTTGACCTGTGGCTCAAGCTCATTACCAACTAGCTCTTATAATTTAACCCATTTTCATTAATCTATGTCTTGCCACATAGTGGCTTACCGGTACTTTCACATCTGGCTTTTTGGGTGGCTGGACTCCTGGACTCTGCCTTCCTCCTTTATCTCTACTTGGATTTCCCACCTGTCTCCAAGCTGCCTTGCCATAAACCAAAACAGCCTCTTTATTAACAAATGGCAATAAAGCACATTTACAGGTTACATAAAGACATCCCACATCATCTGGCCTTCGTGGTCATATATACTCACCCCAAGAACACACAAGTATACAGCATAGTTAATGTAGCTTCTATATTAATGTCTGTGGTGATGTTATATATTTAATAAAGCCAGTCTGGAATATCAGAGAAGAGATCAGGAGGATCAGAGAGTAGTAATTCACACCTTTAATCCTAGCATGGGAAAGACCAGGAGTGGGACCTAAGCCTTTAATCCCAGCATATCTCAGTTTGAGGCCAGCTTGATTTACAGAGAGAGTTCCAGGCTCCCAGGCAGGCAGTGGTGGTGCCAGGCCTTTAATCCCGTAACTCCAGAGACAGATCTTTGTGTGTTTCTGTGAGTTCAAGGCTAACTACCAAATAGTAGTAGCCCACACCTTTAATATTAACCTGGATGTGATACAACTGGACAAAGAAGGTATTTAAGGCAGGTGTAGGAAGACAGATTATGAAGAAGCGAGGAGCGAGGCTGAGGAAGCTGGAAGACAGATGGGTGAGATTTGACTGTAGTGTTTCCTCAATATCTGGCTCCGAGTTTCATTTATTACAACCAGAATTTGTGGTACAAATTCTAACTTTTTAACATTTTGGGTGTCTTTGATGTGTGAGTATTGAGATTTGGCATTTTGCTTTTCCAGATAGGGTTTCTCTATGTAACTCTGACTGTCTTGGAACTGACTTTGTAGACCAGGCTGGTTTCTCACTCATAGAGATCCATCTGCCTCTGCCTCTTGGGTTATGGGATTAAAGGCATAGGTCACAACTGCCTGGCTCTGGCCTTTTGTCTCCAAGTAATTTTGAAGTAAAAGAAGAAAAAGTCATAAATATACTATCCATGGTGTTAAAATCTATGACTTATGATTTTTTTTGAGTCAAGGATCTTAAGTAACTCAGGTTGGCCTTGAACTCAATATATGTAGGAAGGTGTCCTTGAATTCCTGATCCTCCTGCCCTACCTCATAATACTAGAATTATAGATATGCAGCACCAAACCTCAGGTTATCTATGTACCCAGGATGCCCTTGAATTAGTCATTTGCTTCAGTTTTCCAACCACTGTGATTACCAGCATGCTCTACTATACCAGGCTACCCCTGCCAGTTCTGAGAAAAGTATACTGTAGAGTTTATATTACTTGCCTGAGTTATCACATACAGACTTTTAATTTGTTGTTGTTAAGACAAAGTCTCACTTTGTACCTTTGCAGGCCTTGGAAGCTGCAGGAGGAGTTTGTAGCCAGCCTGGGCCACATGAGACTCTAGCTCAAAAGAAAACAAGATTATTGAAAAATAGAAAAAATATAATTCTGAGTGTGATGGTGCATACCAGTATTTCCAACCCTTGATAGGCAGAAGCAAGAGAGTCATCACAATTTTAAGGCCAGGCATGGCTAACCATGGATTAAGGCAGTGTCTTAAATATCTAAAAATAGCCGGGGATGTACCCAATTGGTAGAGTACTTGCCTAACAGTAGAGGTTCATAGCCATGATTTCAACACTTGAGAGAAAGTATGAAAATCAGAAGTTCAAGGCAATCCTGAAATACATAGTAAATTCCATGCTAGGGTAGGTTATATAAAAGACACTGTTTCAAAACAATCAAAAGGCTAAAAATGATAAGGTACAGGAATTATTCAATAAAAGTGATCTTTTAAATTACTTTAAAAAAGAGAATTCAGGCTCAGCAGATAAAGGTGCTCTAGCAAGCCTGAGGGCCTGGGTTTGATCCCTGGAACCCACAGGAGAGAACTGACTCTGGCAAGTTGGCCTTTGACTCCATAAATGTAATTGTGGTGGTCAGAGTGAAAATGGCCCAATAGGTTCATAGGAAGGGGAATAATTAGGAAGTGTGACCTTGGAGTATGTGTGGTAGTGCTGGAGGAAGTCTGCCACTGGAGATTGGGCTTTGAGATCTCAGGAACTCAAACCACTGTCTGTTCCTGCTGCCTGTTGTCAGAAACCATATAGAAGCCCAGGATCCATGCTCCCCTGACAGTAAAGAGCAAGGAAGCTACTCCTGCTTAGGTATTGATGACTGCAGATCACAGTTGAGAAAGTTGAACATAGAAAGGATTCTGTGATAAACCTTACCTCCACCCCAGCTCCTCCTAAATATTAACAGCCACAAAAGGAATTCATCAAAGAGAACTCTTAAAAATTGTGGTAAGGATGCTAAAGTGTAGCTCACCGCAATTGATGGCCTCTGGATGGGGTGCAGGTGTGGAAGGAGTCAGTTTTCTTCAGGAGACTGACCACTGGGAGTTTAACCATGCTCTAGTGAGTGTATGGACAACACAAAATAGGCTTTCTTTCTTTCTTTTTTATTGGGGGGTAGGGGAGGTTACAAGGTCAGGAAAAGGACATGAGAGGACTTAGAAGTGTTTGTGATCAGGGTGCATGATGTGAAATTTCAAAATAGTCCAAAAATATGTTGGGAAAGAAAAGCAAAACTGTTGATTTTCAACTTTGATATTATTACATTTTCAATAACATGTATTCATTGAATATTTGTTACTTTAGGATAATTTACATAAGTGTCTTGGATTATAACTATAGAAAAAATTTCATAATTCAATGTCATTCAGTGTCACTCAGTGTCATCCATTTTCATCCAGTGTCATTCGTTGTCATCCAGTGTCATCCAATGTCCTCCAGTGTCACTCAGTGTCATCCGTTGCCATCCAGTGTCATCCAGTGTCACTCATTGTCATCCAATGTCATCCAGTGTCTCTAAGTGTTATTTATTGTCATCTAGTGCCATCCAGTGTCATTCAGTGTCACTCGGTGTCATTTAGTGTCATCCAGTGTCATCCAGTCATCCAGTGTCACTCAGTGTCATCCAGTGTCATTCAGTGTCACTCAGTGTCATCCAGTCATCAAGTGTCACTCAGTGTCATCCAGTGTCGCTCAGTGTCATCCAGTTTCACTCAGTGTCATCAGTCTCATTCAGTGTCATTTAATGTCCTGTCATTCAATGTTATTCAGTGTCACCCAATGTCACTGCCACCAGAATTTTCCTTCTCCTAGCTAAATGTCTTATTTTGATATTTTACTCAGATTTATTTGCTTCTGTTGACAATGATGAAATGTATAGAAAACATTTATCTATTTGCAATGTATGAAATAATGAATAGGATACTAGAAAATGAGTCTTACATTAAAAAAAAAACTAATAACATCCCTAATATAAAGTTCCAAAGTCTCGGCTAATGCAGTATCATTGGTCTTTTTCTGGATAATCCTCTTTGTGGTTTGGGTTTTGTTTTTTTCTTAAGAGAGTTTTACTATGTAGCCAAGGTTGGCCACCCTGGAACTCTGTGCAGCCCAGACTGGCCTTGAACTTGGAATCCTCCTGCCTCTGCTTCCCAGGGGTTATTATTACAGGCTTCTGACACCATACCCAGCTTCTACTGGGAACTCTTAAAAACTTATGAAGGGATGATAAAGATGGCTCAATGATTAAGAACACTTGCTGATCTTCAGAGGACCCAGGTTAAGTAAGTCCCTAGCACCCATATGACATCTGACAGCCTTCTGTAACTCCTCTGATCCTCTTGGGCATTTCATGTGGTGCATATACATATATGGAGGCAAACACTCATACATAATAGTAAATAAATGTTTAAAACTAATTGTGGGCTACGCCACCTTTAATTCCAGCACTTGGGAAGCAAAAGCAGGTAGATCTCTGAATTTAGGGACAGCTTGGTCTGCAGATTGAGTTCCAGGACCATACAGAGAAACTCGGTCTCAAAAACAAACAAACAAACAACAACAACAACAAAAAACCCCAAAACTAAACAAAAAAAAAGCCCACACTTAATTGTGGAGTTTTTTAAAGTTGTATTTATTTTCAAAGGAACATGTTCAGGGCCAGTGGGCTACCTCAGCACCTACTACTGTGTCTATGACCTGAGCTCCTTCCCATAACCCACGGTGAAGGAAAGAAACAACTCTCTGAGCTCAAGCATGTGTCACAGTGCTCATGTTCCCACACACTCACACACACAAAATAAGCACAATGTTTTTAAAGAGAGATGACAGCTTCTCAAAAGTGACTGCCCATGAGAAGAGCAGAGTTAATTCCCAGTGCCCACAGTGAGCTGTTCAAGACCCCCTGTAACTCCAGCCGCAGGAAACTAACGCCCTTTCTGTTTCTCAGGGCACTTTCATGCACATGTCAATACACAGCATATATAAGATAAATCTTTGTTCCTTTGTTTTTTGAGAAGAAGGTATTACTATGTAGCTCTGGCTGTCCTGGGATTCCCTTTGTATACCAGGTTGGCCTCTGCTTCCCGAGTGCTGGGATTCAGGCTGTGTGACACTACATCACAGAATCTGATAATGTGATATGTAGCCAAGGATGGTCTTGAGGTCCTGCCCCTTCTTAGCCCCACTTTCCTCACACCGGCATTTACAGGCTTGTCACCACCACAGTTATTGCCATAAATCTGAAACCACAAACTTTTCTTTTATTTTTGTGCTTCCTGGTTTTGTTACATTGGGTATTGATAATGTGCACCATGAATTGTTTTACAAAATAATTTTGAATATATTGAAACTATTTTCCTATTATTTTATGATAAAATGTAATAGATACTAATTCCTTCTGGAATTAAACTACCTCTACCTTTGCCTTTGCAAAAAAATAAAATTGGAAACGAGGGACTGGAGAGATGGCTCAGTGGCCGGTTGCTCTTCCAGAGGGGCTAAGTTCAATTCCCACAACAACATGGTGGCTCACAACCATCTAGAATGAGATCTGGTGCCCCCTTCAGGCATACATGCAAATGGAATGCTGTATACATAATAAATAAATCTTGTTTAAAAATTGAAGATGAAACAGGATGTCTGTGGTTTGCATTAAGCAGATGCACTCTACAAATGTCAGAAAAGTAATTTTTATCATTTTGGCTGAAATCCTGCAGGCCTAATAGTAACCCCTTAGTTTTCCTTTAGCGTAAGAAGGTGTTTGTTTTTGTGAGCTATTCCAAGAGGGCTTGGTAATCCCAGGATTACAGCAGTGTAAGATTTATGTCTACTGCGGAGAAACTTGATCGACCTCAGCTGTGAATCCCACTGGAAGCATTGCATCCCTGCTTCCCAATTACTCAGATCAACAAACATTCATGTCTTTTTATTCTCAAAAAGTTTAAATTATTTACAGGTATACCCTTTCTCAGAATGCTGTGCTGTGATAGAATGCAGTACAGTGATAGACTGCAAGACATGGAAGAGGGAGTGGCTAACGTTGGAATGAGGATGAGCTTGGAATAGGTCTCAGAGAGGTAGTGTTCCAGCTGCGCTGTAAAGGATGGCACTGTTTTGGAGAAGGAAAAGCTGGCCACAGTCCTTGCCAGGCAGCACAGTAGGAGGAGTTTGTGTAAATTCCCGGGGATAAGGGTGGGAGAGACAGTGTGAGCCACGGCCCGCGTGTTACAAGGTCAAGTGTGACAGCTGCAGTAGCTGAAGAGCAGCTCCAGAGGTGGCTCTCTCTGAAATACTGACATACTGAATGAGAATGTGTGGAAGGAAGAAAATGGGTACAGAGAACATTAAGGAAATGGGCTTCTAAACACAGCAAGACCATTGCACAGATGAACTCACAGAGACTGGAAGCATGCGGGGGTCTACATAGGTCTGGGTCTGAGGAGGTCCCTGTGTAGAGGATGGACATGGACACCAGCCCACATCCTTAACTTGGAAGCTGTCACTAACTGATAACCTCTTGAAAATGAAAATTTTGTTTTCTCCAATGGAATCTCATTGGGTATACAAACTACTCTTAAGGTCGGGTCTCACGCCCAGCCGCTGCATGGTAGATGGCCAACACGAAAGTCAATGGTATTTTTGGAGGAGTTGTTATTTTTGTTTATAAAGCTTTGCTGAACATGTTCTTTTACTTACCCTACAGGCCTTTTGCATGTATATATATATATATATATATATATATATATATATATATATAATTAATTTTTTGTATTTTTCCCTTTGGCTCTTTCTCTGTTTTGCTTTTTTGTTCTATTCAGGCTTATTTATTTCGATCTTATTATTACTTTTTTCTTTTGTAGGTGTCTGTTGTTCTCTAATGAAAGAAAACAAGAAAGGACATGGATTTGGGTGAGTGGAGAGGTAGGGGAATCTAGAGAGGTAGGGGAAGGGAAGCATACCATAATCAGAATATATTACATGAAAAAAAAATCTACTTTCAATTGTAAAAAGAAAGAAGGAAAAAGGGGGAGAAAATACCTGAGGCCTAGATCAAGTCAACAGAAAGGGTACTAGGGTGGGTGACTTTGAGAGGTGGTGGGTAGAAGAGATGACAATACTTTTTTAATTAAATGAAGGACAGGAGAATTCAGATCTTTTTATTTATTGTTGTACTCTGTACCACTCAGCGATGGCCCTAACTGGGGTGGCAGGGAATGAAGGAATGGCAGACACACAGAAAAACTGGGCTGGGGCTTGCCCTACACTTTGGTGGGGCCACACTGACTGCAACAGCCTGGAAACAGCATTGTTATGCATCCGAACTGAGGAGGTGGCTTTATCACATTCAGCTGAACAAGGAGGCACCACTAGCCAATTTTAGTAGGTGATTTCCATAGGGCAGTCTCAAGATGACATCATCCGGGATGAAGTTGTTGCAGGAAAGAATAAGACTCAGGGATAGATCTCTGGAGAAGTTAGAGATACTAGAGGGAATAAACACCACAGTCAAATCTTACCCAGCTGTCTTCTAGCTTCCTCAGCCTCCATTCCCTTGGAATGGCTTTTTCTCTGGGTTTCAATCCTGTCTTAAGTACTCTTTCAGTAATTAAGGCGTGGCCCCACCACACCTGCTTGGGAGCCTGGAATTCCTTCTATAATCTGAAGTGACCTTGACTTAGTTGGGATTAAGGGTGTAGGTCACCACTCCCAGGATATTCCCTGTGCTGGGATTAAAGGTTTGAATCACCACTCTGATTTTCCTAGACTGACTGTGGTTAGAGCTCTGGGACTTCTGGAGCTTTTACTAACCCCCCACATAGACTGTGGGTAGATTCCCTCTGATATCTCCAAAACTTCTGAAACTTTATTAAATCCCCACATGAAGTTGTGGTGGATACTTCATATACAACTCAACATTCTTTCTCTGACCAGGGCTTTGCCATTGCCCTAAGCCTGACCTGGCAATAGATTTACCATTTCCATAGGTCTGAGATGAGACATTTGGTCTTTCACATGGCTGTGCTCATGTCAAAAATTTCTTACAGGACTTCATCTATTTCTTACAATTTGCTCCCAGTGTTCGGATGTGTTTACACAGGTGCACTTGCCTGTGGGCGTGCATGTGGAGGCCAGCGGTCAATATCCAGGGTCTCTCTATCACCCTCCACCTTAATTATTATTATTGTTGTATTGTTTTAAGACTAATGTAGTCTGGCCAGCCTGGAACTTCTTATGTAGACCAAGCTGGCCTCAGATTCAGAGATCTGGCTGCCTCTACCTCCAAAGTGCTGAGATTAAACATGTGTGCCACAAAATCCAGCTATCTGTCTTATTTTTTGTTTATTTTAATATTTATGATTATGGGTGTATGCCTATATGCCACATGTGTTTACTACCTGCAGAGGTCTAAAGAGGGATCCTATTATATTTGAAAATATCCCCACAAATCCCCATTTGTGTTAAATTTAAAAAAAGAAGGTTATAGCTAACATAAGAAAAACCATATACAATAGGTACAATAATTACATACAATATATACAAACAATAAATGAGTAATGTCTAGTCCATTAACAATTGACAATTCAAAGAAAATATTTCATTAGTTATCTTATTTTGATGAGTCCAAAGGATTATACCTAATTCACTTTCTTTCTAACTTGTATTACTAACTAAAAACTATTATTTTGATGTCTCTTAAACTTATACACTTGAACTTCAAAGTTTCTTTTCTAAAACTGTCACTATAAAACTATAACTATAACTATTTCATCTTCAACTATCTCAGAGACTTAAAAAGGAAATAATATTTACCCAAGTAAACAGGAAGCACAAGCAACTTACAAAATCTAGAAATGACAGAGATGACACCTACCTGCCTGGACAGTCACTCAAAGTTCCTTTATAAAGTTGGGGCATCCATCTTCAGCCTACAGGCTCAGAGTCTCTTTTTATTTCAGTGAAGTTCCTCTGAAAAGCAGGAACCTGAAGGACCATCTCAGCTTGTTCTGTCAAAGTTCAGAAGTCACTTTCCTAGGGAACCTGCATGTCCAGTTTAAATAGCATACTGTTAAGCAGTCAATACAAGAACAGGTTCTTGTCCAATGACTAACCGTTGCCACAAAGAAAGTAGACTCCATGTGGAGTTTCTTCGATGCTCATTTTTCTCTTGAAGTAGATTGGTGCTGCCTGGAGCAGACCTGTCTCACTTTTCAGAAAAGTCTAAGTTCTTAAAATATTTTAAACGCCATATTCTATGGATCTATGAAGTTTTTGAAGAAGACCAGTTTATCTAAAATATATTTGCTTGATCTTGAAAACATATCTAATATGATTATGTTTGAGTGTAATGTCTAACTACTGACTTGCATTACTTTATATTCTAATTAGCTGGTAATAAAAGCTTTCATGGATTAGCAAATTATATTATATTGTTAGATGAAATGAATAAGTATAATACCTTGAACAAGCATAGAAATATTTGTACAGTAACACAATTAATCTCAATATACACAATTTGTATACAATATACAAAAATCCAATCCAATGTAAAATATTTAAAGCTAGTAGATCCTTTTAAAAGAACATTCAATAATCTATCCTTATATCCTATATATCTGTATCCCCTTTTTCTTTCTATTTTTTTAAACACAAATCTTGAATCTAATCATCTTATTTAACTTTTTTCTAACCATAACTGTAAACAATTTTTAACCAAGTAACCTAAACAATGACAATCATCCATAACCCATTGAAGGACCAAAAGCCACCCACCCCACCTCTTGGGAATGTGGGTGCTATGTTCTTAAATTTACTTCCTGCTGTCTGGGGTGATGGTATCTTTAGGGGATCCTAAAAAGAAAAGTTTTGTTAAATGTCAAGTCCTGAAATAAGTAGCTGTGTTATTTGTTGTCTAGTCTCTGCATAACAGGAAAGTGCACGGCTTGTCTCAAGTCCTGACTATAGTAGTCTGTGACGATGGTTCATCTCAGTGAGCTGCCTTGAAATTCTCCTGAGCAGTTTGTAGTTCAAATCTGATCTTTGGTTGGTGTTTGTCAGCCTAGTGGCTTTGTCAGAGTCCATTTAAAACATCGTTGTGGGGCCCCTTGGATACTTCAAGTTTGCAGTTAGGCCTTGTCATGGATCACTGCAGAAAACTGATAAGAGACTAAAACCCAACACAATGTACAGGAAGCTAAATATATAAGTATTTTTTCAGCATAGGATTGGTTAAAAATAGAATATTCCCTTATTTTTAGTTATTCTTCTGTCCCATATCAGGTGGCTCTTCTGACATGATACAGAGATCCTGTATTTTCCTTTAACAAGTCTGCTTGAGTTTAGAGAAGGAGAGAGCCACACTCCAACTCCAAAGCCAGCTTTAAATTATAATTAAACTGGGACTTCAACTTAAAAAAAAAATTGTAGAGTTTAAGCAATGAGATTTTATCCTATAAAGTATACTGGTACCAATAGTTACCATATTCTTTTGCTTGCAAATTTTTCTAGATAGCCTCCCTTTTGCTTTAGACCTCTAAGTGTCCAAGGTCTTTTCAAATAAGTATTTCCAGTTTTCTGTAAAGACAAAAACAGAAACCTGCCCACACCCTTTGTTTTTTCTTACAACTTAAAGAATTGTAATATGGGTGAATGATCTATCAATTCTTAGTTTCATGAAGTTTCTCTGGTTCAAATTGAGTCTTTATTAATTTTGATGGTATCCATAACTTTTCACCTGTGGAAACAAAAGCAAAACCCCTTCTCACAATGTAGCACACATCCTGGCTTCCATTCAGAGGTTAGTACATCTTTGAAGTAAACAGACTGATTTAGTTCAGCTGTTTTTTCTATGGTCCAATGCCTTTCAGCAGCTGTTGTTCCTTTGTCATTAGCATTAACAAGATTCAAAGTTAACAAAGCATTATGTAGTCTATCTCTGGGAGTCTTAGTTATTCCTTTCTGGTTATTTAGCATATCCTTTAGAGTTCGATTTGATCTCTCTATGACTGCTTGCCCTGTAGGATTGTGTGGTATTCCTGTAATATGCTTTATATTATAATAAGCAAAAAATTTGTTTCATTTTGCTAGAGACATATGCCAGAGCATTGTCAGTCTTTATTTGTACAGGTATTCCCATGATGGCCATAACTTCTAGCAAATGTGTGATTATAGAATCAACCTTTTCTGAACTCAAAGCAGTTGCCCATTGAAATCCTGAAAATGTATCTAATGTATGATGGACATATCTTAATTTCCCAAATTCTGTAAAATGAAATACATCCATCTGCCAGATTTCATTTCTATGTATACCTTTAGGATTAGTTCCTGCTGGTAATGGAGTTTGGTTATAGAAAGAACAGGTGGGACATCCTTTTACAATTTCTTTGGCTTGTTGCCAAGTGATAGAGAACTCTTTTTTTTAATCCTTTGTTATTGCCCTTATGCTTTTTATGAAATTCTGATGCCTTCAGTACATTTCCTATTAATAATTTAGAGTCAGTGACTATGTTAAGAGGTTCAGTAAAATCCATTAATACCATCATGATAGCATGTTATTCTGACTTTTGAGCAGAATTATAAGGGCTTTGAGCCACTTTACTTGTATGTTCTGATTTGTAAACTGCCTTTCCTGATTTGTTTGCATTAGTATAAAATGTAGCAGCTCCAGAAATTAGTTTATCTCATATTCGAGGAAGAATCCAATTAGTTTTCTTTAGAAATTCAATTCTTTTGCTTTGAGGATATTTGTTGTTAATATCTCCCAAAAAATTACTGCAGGCTCTTTGCCAAGGTTCACTTTATACCCATAATTTCTTCATTAGTTAAAGGTACAACAATTTCTGCTGGATCCATTTCTGTCAATTGACGAAGTCTTAATTTTCCTTTAAAAATAAGTTCAGAAATCTTTTCCACATATGTCTTTAATTTCTTACTCGGTTTATGTGGAAGAAATATCCATTCCAATATAACATTTTCCCTTTGCATTAAAATTCCTGTTGGAGAATGCTTAGAGGGCAAGATAACTAGAATGCAATTAAGGTCTGGATCCACACGATCCACATGTGTATCCTGTAATTTTTTTCCCACCAAAGTCAATTCTTTCTCAGCTTCAGGTGACAAGTCTCTCTGACTATTTAAGTCCTTGTCATCATTTAAGGTTTTGAACAAATTATCCAGTTTATCATTTTTAATTCCAATAGTGGGCCATAAATTGGCAATGTCTCCTAATAGTCTTTGAAAATCATTAAGTATCTTCAGTCTATCTCTACTGACTTGTACCTTTTGGGTTCTAATTTTTTGTTGGCCTATTTTGTAGCCTAAATAATTAATGGAATCCCCTCTTTGTATTTTTTCTGGGGCAATTTGTAATCCCTAAGCGGGAAACATTTTTTTCACTTCTTCAAAATTTTTTTCTAAGGTATCAATATTTGAATTGGCCAACAAGATGTCATCCATGTAATGATAAATTATAGATTGTGGGAATTTGTTAAGTATTTTTTCTACTGGCTTTTGTACAAAATACTGGCACAGAGTAGGGCTATTCAGCATTCCTTGAGGGAGGACCCTCCACTGGTATCTCTTTACAGGCTGAGAATTATTATAAGTGGGCCCTGTAAAGGTGAATTTTTCTTTGTCTTGTTCTTGTAAAGGTATTGTAAAGAAACAGTCTTTTAAATCAAGAACTATAATAGGCCATTCTTGAGGTAGCAGAGAAGGCAAAGGAAGCCCAGACTGTAGAGAGCCCATTGGCTGGATCACCTTGTTTATCGCCCTTAGGTCTGTTACCATTTTCCACTTTCCATATTTCTTTTTAATAACAAATACAGGAGAATTCCAAGGGCTGGTTTATTTTTCTATAATATGAGCATTTAACTGCTCCTGTACCAGTTGCTCTGAGGCCTGCAATTTCTCTTTTGTTAGAGGCCATTGATGAACCCATACAGGTTTCTCTGTTAGCCATTTTAGAGGTAGTGCTGTGGGTGTTTTGAAAGACTAGCAGCTGTTTTGCCTTGTTTCTCTGTAACCTGAATGGTCTGTGACTGTTTCTCATAATACCTTCTAATTTTTTTTCCAGAACCATGTGCTAGTTTATGGCTTATTTCTGTGTTTGGAGGAATATTAATCTGCATGTTCCATTGTTGTAGTTAATCTCATCCCCATGAATTTATAGCTATATCAGCCACATATGGCTTTAATATTCCTCTCTGTCCTTCTGGTCCTATACATTCAAGCCATCTTGCACTCTGTTTTACCTGGGATATTGACTCAATACCCCCAAACTGAACATTTACCTCTTGAAGGGGCAACTTGGATGCCATGACTCTGGTGAAATTATTGATATATCTGCCCTTGTGTCCAATAAGCCTTCAATAATAACATCGTTTATTTGTACCTTTAATTATTTTGGCCTTTGTTCATTGATATAAGCTTGCTAAAATATTTGCTTTATAATTTTCCTGAATTTTTTTCTTTTTCTATAGATTTTCTATCATTCAATGTAGTGCGTCTTTTCAAAATAGGTTTCAATTTTTTAAATTGTTCTGGTAAGGTGTTTCCTCTACAATGGCAGGGTAAGATTGGATTGGATTTGATATGGGGGCTTTTGAAATTCCCCTTGGGGCATTTCCCAAGGTCAGAAAGTTACCTTGTCTGTCCCTTGTTGATCTGTACTCATTAGTCCAATGTTTTCCTTTTCCATGCCTTCTGCATACTCCAGGGGCATTCTCTTGAGATTATTCCTATCAAAAGCACTGTTTCTGGGAGCGCCTTATTTACAATCTCTTTTTATGTGACCTTGCCTTCCATAATTGTAACATTTAACAATTTGACTTTTTCTTATACCTCTAGAAATAAGCTCTCCTACTCAGTTACCATCACTTTCATAAGACTCTAGATTAATTGTCTCACAAATACAATCCTCCAAAGGTGATGACCTTGCTTTTAAAGGTCTAAGTATTTTTCTACATTGTGCAATAGCATTCTCAAAAGCCAGTGATTTGATTATTATTCACTTGGCTTCTGAGTCTGGTACCATTCTGTTTACTGCTGTAGTTAATCTGTGCAAAAAGTCTGTAAAAGTTTCTTTGGGGCTTTCAATTACTTTCATGAATGATTCAGTTTTCTTTCCTATTTCTTCAATCTGGTCCCGGACATTTAAAGCTGCCATGAGACATAAATCCAGAGTATGTTCATTGTATAAAGACTACCTTTCAATATCAGCATAATCTCCCTCCCCAAGAAGTTGGTCTTGGAAGACTTCTATGTCTCTGGCCCTGCTTCTTTGTTCTATTGTTTTAGCCTCCTCCCTCCACCATGATTTCCATTGTATAAGTGGTCCTGCCTCTAACATAGCTGTAACCACATCTAACCAATCTTTAGGAGTGACCCGATTACAGCATGACCAACTGTTCAACATTTGTTTTATAAATGATGAAGTGTTGCACAAATAAAGGAAACTCAGGGACAGATCTCTGAGAAAGGCAGAGATATCAGAGAGAGTAAACACCACAGTCAGATCTCACCCAGCTATCTTCCAGCTTCCTCAGCCTCACTCCTCCTGGCTTCTTCTTCCTGCTCTGTCTTTCTATGCCTGTCTTAAATATTTTCTTTGCTCAGTTAAGGCGTGACACCACCACTGCCTGCCTGGGAGCCTGAAATTCCTTCTGTAAACTATGATGACCTAGAATCAGATTGGATTAAGGGCATAGGTCACCACTCCCAGTGTATTCCCTGTGCTGGGATTAAAGGTGTGAGTTACCACTGTCTGGTCCTCCTAGACTGACAGGGTAGATCCCTCTGATATCTCTGACTGTTTTTATTATATTTGAAAATATCCCCACAGGATCCCCTGGAACTGGAGTTACAGACACTTGTTAGCCACCACATCAGTGTTGGGAATCAAACCCAAGTTCCCTGGAAGAGTGCTCTTAATCACTGGGCCATCTCTTCAGCCTCTTCTCTGCCTTACTTTGGGGGCAGAGTCTCTCACAGAACCTGGAGCTCACCATTTCAGTTACTCAGCAAGCCATTAAAATTGTCTCCACCACCATCACCAGGAGCTCTGATGCTACAGATGTGTGCTACTGTGCTTAGCTTTTCTGTAGGTGCTGGGATCAGAACTCACATCTCCATGCTTTCACAGCAAGCATTTTAGCCATTGAGCCATCTTCTCAGCTCCAAAATTTGATCAATTTTTAGTGTTTACCCTTAAAATTTTTTATTCCATTCTATGTATTTATTGGGGTACAGTGATGACCTCACACCCTAGCATGCATTTGAAGGACAACTTGTGTGGTCAGGCTTGACAGCAGGTGCATTTACCCCCTAAGCCATTTTGCTGGTCCCTAATGTTGACATTTATGATCTTTTCTTCCTCTTCCTCCTCCTCCTCCCTTCCTCTCTTGACATTGTCCTGATCTGTAGCCCACTGGCTTGAACCCAAGATTCTTCCTCTCTGCTTCCCCTCGTCAGTACTGGAATCACAAACATGTGCTTGGCCAGACTGTGACTTTCTAACTAATGATCCCTTTGGGGACTGGAGAGATGGCTAAATGTTTAAGAGCATCTACTACTCTTGGTCCTCAGCACCCACATCAGGAAGTTGCCACGAGCTGTACCTCCTGCCCCAAAGAGATCAAACGATTCTTCATGCATCTGTACTCGCATACACACCAACACACACACACACACACACACACACACACACACACACACACACACACACACACACACAATTTATAAAAATAAGAGTAAATATTTTTTAAACTTATTTTTATATGTGTATGAGTGTTTTGCCTGCATGTATTTCTGTGTACCATAGTCATGCAAAGCCTGTGGGCCCAAAGAGGATGTCAAATCCCTGGGATAAGAGTTACAGACCACTGTGAGCCACTATGTGGGTGCCAGGAGTTAAATTTGGGTTCTCTAGAAGAGCAGCCAAGCTCTTAACCACCGATACATCTCTCCAACTCACAAAGCAAAATAGAAAAAAAAATGATGATTAGGCATTGGTGACTCATATTTTTAATCCCAGCAAGGGAGACAGAGGCAGGAGCATCTCTGTGAGTTCAAGATAAGCCTGATGATCTACATAGCCATTTCCAGTTCAGGCAGGGCTGTATAATGAGATCCTGTCTCCAAAAGAAGAAAAAAATATTATTTATCTGATATTTGAATATTTTTAAAGTATATCCATGGTGTTTTTGATTGTTTCTTAAAATTTTTATAGTGTGTATTTGTGTGTGTGTGTGTGTGTGTGTGTGTGTGTGTGTGTGTGTGTGTGCATGCTTTTTTGTGTGCATGTATGCCACAGAGGCCAGACAAAGGGCTAATCAGATTCCCTGGAGATGGAATTACAGGCTGTTGTGAGCTGCCTAATATAGCTGTGAGGAACCAACCAAACTCAGTTCCTTTGCGAGAGACAGACACAGATATATATATATAAGTATAAAATACATCTTAAAAATGATAAATTTTATACCTTAATTTGTCAGTGTTCCTTATCATCTGTTTATATAATTCTCTCACTTGAGAAAACTTACCTCATTCTTTGCTAGTGATAAATAAATCCAGAATTTTCAGGTTATCTGAACAACCACTTTCAATCAAAGAAACATTTAAGCCCCCATTAGGCCAGGCATGGTGATGCACACATGTGATCCCAGCACTGGGAATGCAGAGCCAGAAGGGTCTCTGTGGATTCCAAGCCAGCCTGGTCTATATAATGAGTTCCAAGACAGTCAGGGATATAGAGAGATCACCTTTTAAATAAAAAATAAAAAAACTCCTCCTAGTAAAGCCAACCTATTTAAGCATAATCTCTTAGCTCCTTTCACCAACAGCATCGAGTCAAAGATCCCTTCTCCCTCATTATAAAATGTCTTCATTTGTCTTTTATTGGCAAGTAGATTCAGTTTTCTGAAAGGCCTTCCAGGCATCAGGAAGCATTCATTGAGTGTCTGTTTGTAGGACACTATTCAGGCTACCCCAAGAAACTTCTCAGGGGCACTTCTATAATCCAGCTAGAGAAACAAACTGACCTGTGAAGTAATAACCATTCAGTAATGAGCAGTTGAGTAGCTCATGGGAAGATAGAAAGAAAGATCCAGCAAAAACATTGCCAGAGTGCATTTTAACCTGTGTGTAGATAGAACACATGTAAGCCTGAATGATCCCTCCAAACACAGAATATGTGCAGTGATGCTCTGATGGGCTTGCTCTAGATGAAGTGCATCTCATCTGGATCAAAATGAAAGGACAAGCGGGCATAGTGGGGCATGCCTTTAATCTCAGCAGTCACGAGGCTGCGGCTGGCCTGGTCACAGGGTGAATCCCAGGACAGCCAAGGCTATTCAGAGAAACAAACCTTCTAGTATATGATGGCCTAAGAGATGCCAGGCTTTGAACAACTGAGTGAAGAGAGTGGGTGCTCTACTCGTGCTTTTGTTTTGTTCCCTATATCAATATTTATAAACTTCATTGGTATAAAAGTTTCTGGGGTCTGGAGAAACAGCTCAGCAGTTAAAAGCACTGCTGCTGTTACAGAGGGTTTAATCTCAGCTCAGAAGATAAGGCAGGAGAGCTGCCACAAGGTCAAGGCCATAATGAGTGTACACACACACACACACACAGACACACACAGAGTTACACACACACAACATAGACATACACACACAGAGATACACACACACAGAGATACACACAGACACACACACACACAGAGATACACACACAGATACACACACAGAGATACACACACAGACACACACACACAGAGATACACACAACATAGACATACACACACACACACACATACACTTTGGGAATTAATACATAATTTTTAAAATAACTTTTTTTGAGACAGGGTCTCACAGTGCAGGTTAGACCAGCCTGGAACTCAAGAAACCCTCAGTCTCTCAAGTTCTGGGATTGCAGATGTGACCCACCTTGCTAAGCTTTGAAAATAATTGTGTGGAAAGGATAATTCTATTCCTTCCTTGCTCTTATAACTATAAATTTATTTCTTTTGTGATGTTCTAAGCACACTTACAGCCCCAAGAAATTTATTTGGGAAAAAAACAGCATTTATCTGAATACAAAGGACAGTAGCCTAATGCCTACCAAAACACATGAGGACAGTGAGGGCTGGATGGGCCGTGTGTGCAGAACAGAAGTCTCAAAAGAGAGAATTGTCACAGAGGTGGAAGAACACATGTCACACATGAGAACAGAATAGAATCTAAATTTGTCCCTAAGATCAGTAGGCTTTCCTGTGTCATTTCAGCAGAGTAAGGAGAGCAGATGCCAAAATGGCTAAAGACTGAACAAGAATAGAGGTCTGGGGAGGTAGCTCAGAGGTAGTGATTGCCTAGTGTCTACAAGGTCCTGGGACTGATTCATAATTGCTGTGGGATTATGCTCTTGTACATTGTAAATATTTATCCCTCCTACTGGTTTAATAAAATGATTGGCCAGAAGGCAGACAGGAACTATGGGCGGGGCTAACAAATTAAGAAAACTCTGGGAGGAAGAGCAGAGCAGAGATGCCAGGCAGTCTCAGAGGAAAGAAGACAGAAATGCTGCTCTGAGAAAAGGTGCTGAGTCACTTGGGTAATATGGATTAGATTAAGAGTTAGCAAGTAATATGGCTGAGCCATAGGCCATACAGCATGTAATTGATATAAGACTTTGTGTGATTATTTGGGACTGTGGGTCCAGACCTAAGAGCTAGGCCAGGTCAGAAATTTTTACTACATAATACCACACAGAGTGTAGCACCTTCAAAACATCCATGAAGCAGAGTGACTTTATTCTCCAGCGTGTCATAAACTGACATCACTTGCCTGTAATTCGAGCCCTTAAGAAGTGGAGACAAGGGAAGTCAGAGCTCAGGTTCATCTTCTGCTACATAGCAATATGGAGGCTAGCCTTAGCTACAAGAAACCCAAAAGTAATTACAATAAGGGCTGAGGACCTAGCTCAGTTGGTAGAGTGCTTGCCTGACATTCAGGATTCAACTGAATGAACTGGGTATGGTGAAGCATACCTATATCCCAGCACTTGGGAAATAGCTACAGTAATGTCAGAAGTTCAAAGTCATCCTCACCAGCTAATTCAAGACTAACTTGGGCTCCCTCAGACTCTGACTCAGAATAAACGAACAGATTGACAACTACTCTATATGATTAGTCCCTAACTTTAGTCATGTGCCACCCACCCTGAGAGCCAGGAAACCACTGGTTACACTGCTTAACCACACAGATCCACTCCTTAGCCACACAAATCCACTTCTTAATCACATAGAGGTACTGCTTAACCACACAGGTCCACTGCTTAACCACACAGGTCCGCTGCTTAACCACACAGGTCCACCACTTAACCACACAAATCCACTGCTTAACCACACAGATCCACTTCTTAATCACATAGAGGTACTGCTTAACCACACAGGTCCACTGCTTAACCACACAGGTCCACTGCTTAACCACACAGGTCCACTGCTTAACCACACAAATCCACTGCTTAACCACACAGGTCCACTGCTTAACCACACAGGTCCACCGCTTAACCACACAGGTCCACTGCTTAACCACACAGGTCCACTTGGGCCTTGGATGTCAGGTAGCTAATATGCTGCTGATACTTTGCTTTACTCCATGAGGGCTACACTAAGGACCTGGAGCTGGAGAGATCCCAGCTGCTCTTTCTTGCAGCTTACTCCTCTGGATATTTTTCTCCTAGTACCTTTCTTTTTTATTTCCTAACAGTTTTAATGTTTCAGATTCTTTTTAACACCTCTAAAATTGGATTTCTATCACATGAAATAGTTCCTGGCACATAAAATTGTCCAAATGAAAGGCTATTAAGTTAATAACTTTTCATGTAAACTGTAGAGAATATAAGAAGTTCTGGGTTTCTAGGTCTTACAGTTCAATATTCCACTTCCATTTCAATCTCTGGCTATTTATTTTACTTTTAGTCATGAAAATATACCTCTTTGTAAAATTCAGGGCCTATCTGGGTTCCCATGGTAGCACACACCTTTAATTCCAGCACTCAGGAGGCAGAAGCAGGAGAATCTTTGGGAGCTTGAGGCCAGCCTGGTCTACAGAGCAAGTTCCAGAGCAACCAGAGATACACAGAGAAGTCCTGTCTTGAAAAACAAAAGAAAGAAGAAAGGAGGGGGAGGGAGAAATAACAGAAGGAAAGTGAGGGAGGGGGAGGGAGGGAGGGAGGGAGGGTGAGGGAGGAATAACAGAAGAAAAGGGAGGGAGGGGGAGGGAGGGAGGCAGGGAGGAAGGGCGGGGGAGGGAGGGAGGGAGGGAGGGTGAGGGAGGAATAACAGAAGAAAAGGGAGGGAGGGGGAGGGAGGGAGGCAGGGAGGAAGGGCGGGGGAGGGAGGGACAGGGGGGAGGGGGAGGGAGGGAGAGAGGGAGGGAGAGAGGGAGGGAGGGAGGGGGAGGGGGGAGGAGGGAGGAAGGGCGGGGGAGGGAGAGAGAGAGGGAGAGAGGAAGGGAGGGAGAGGGAGGGAGAGAGAGGAGAGAGGGAGGGAGGAAGAAATAACAGAAGGAAAGGAAGGGAGAGAGGGAGAGAGAGAGGGAGGAAGGCAGGGAGGAAGGATGGGGGAGGGAGGGGCAGGGGGAGGGAGGGACAAGGGGGAGGGGGAGGAGGGAGGGAGGAAGAAATAACAGAAGGAAAGGGAGGGAGGGGGAGGGAGGGGGAGAGAAACGAGGAGGATGAGAAACAAATTATGTGTCTTGATCTTGAATGGTGAGTGTCTGTCATATGCAACATCTTCAATTTCCCTTCAAAGGCTTGCTGAGAAGGAAAGTCTGTGTGTGGCTGTGACACAAGGCAGAAGGTGCAGCAGTTCTGCTGATCTGGTTACAAACAACTCAGGGCCACTGAGAAACACGCGTGGACATTGTCTCTTCTCTTATGTTAAATAAGTGTTTGTTTTTGAGATTTTATTTTCTGAGTATTTTGCCTGCATGGTGTGTGTGTGTGTGTGTGTGTGTGTGTGTGTGTGTGTGTGTGTGTGTGTGTGTGTGTGTGTGTGTGTGTGTGTGTGTGTGTGTGTGTGTGTGATGCCTGATATCTGAAGAAGTCAGGAAAAGGTGTCACATCCCCTGGAACGGAAGTTACATGTGGACCATGTGGACCACAATGTTAGTTCTGGGAGCCACTGAGCCCTTTCTCCAGTCCCCTATTTATTTCTTACAAAAAGAAAGTTTTTTAAAAAAGGACTATCTGCGGAACCCAAACTGTTTAATTATTAATCCTCCTGCCTCCATATCCCATTGTTGAGATTATCTTTTTATACTCATCTTCAGTTGTGTTGTTGTGGGTCACTTTTGTATCAGATGAGCTGTGCCAAGAAGCTTTTACTCTGGTGAATTCTACATGATTATTAGAATCTATTGGGCATGCTGGAATTTGGATTAGTTCTAAGACCTGCTCCCGGTTGTTTTTAGACATCAGATTTGTGGTGCCATTTCTATAATTTTAAAGGCATTTTCTCCAAACCTTATTTCAAATATATATCTTATAGCAAGAGCCAGAAACACCCTAGAAGAAAGCCACTTTTTAAAAGCATTTTACTTATGTGTCTGTGCATGTCACATATGTGCCACTTGAGTGCATGGGTTACCACAGAGGCCAGAGGAACAGATGTTTATGGGCTACTCAACATGGGTGCTGGGATCTGAATTCAGGTCCTCTTGAAGAGCAGTACATGCTTTAACCATTGAAAGGTCTTCACAGCCAAAAAGTTATTCTTATAGAGGTTGGGAAGAATTCTAACCGAAGGGAAAAAAATCACATTTGCCTAGATAAGGCCATTCCACAAGGAGTCATTAGTAGTCAACGTGCAAAGACAGAAGGAACTGTGGCCTTCCTTACCAGGTGAAAACATTGCCCATCTTTCCTTCCAGCCTGTTTTTAACCATTTTCTAGGATGCTAATAGACACCTTTAAAATAGGGCTCCACTGACAGAGGTAGGTGGGTCACCATCAGAATGAATTCCAGAACAAACTGTTTTAATGCAGTCATATGCCTACTGGGGGTAGACACAAGTTGTCACGTCATATTTACTATTAAAGCCCTAATCAATTCAAGTTAAAGCTAAAGGCTCCTCTCACCAGTCTCCCCACCTCTGCCTTCTTTTAAGGCAGGGTCTCGCTTTGTCCCTGGCTGGCCTGAGACTCACTGTCTAGACCAAAATGGCCTTGAATTCAGAAATCCACCTGCCTCTGCCTCCTGAATGTTGAGATTAGAGGCACAAGCCACAGAGCCAGCACCATTCCATCTGTGGGTGCTCCATCCATGCAATGGCTCAGTCACAAAGCTCCATCAATAAAGGAGAACCCCGTGTTCTGAAACAACTCTTCCTTGTTCCTGTCTACCCATCTCCTACCCCAGACAATCCAGACTTAGCAAAGAGCTAGGGCTTCTGTTGTCTCATAGAAATGGTTCTATGTGACTTCAAAAAGCTGTTCCCTAAGCAGCATTTGGCTTTAGGGCCAAACACACTCCCAAAAGAATAACAAAGAGACTGGAGAGATGACTTAGCAGTAAGAGCACTTCTGGAGGACCTGGGCTCAAATTCTAGCACCATATGGTGGTTAACAACCAACTGCAACTCTAATTCCAGGGGATCTGACACCCTTTTCTTGCTTCCAAAGGCGTCCGATATTCATGTGGTACACAGAAATAACACAGGCAAAACATCTTACACATGAGATAGAAATGCATATTTTAAAAAAATCATAATAAAGTCTCTATTAGCCTCTCTCTCCCATCACCCAAGATGTACCAGCTAATATTCTGTTACTAGAGTAGAAAGAGGTTTTAATAAAACCCTCATGCACAATGAACCTTGATTAAAAGCATGGAAAATGCTAAAAAAAAAAAAAAAAAAAAAAAAAAAGAAAAAAAAAATGCATTTTAGGAGGCTGCAGAGCAGAAAGAGTGTGCCCTTACTTGAGTGGGTGGATGCTGGGGAGTAAACTGGCAGCTATGACTTCATTTGATCTGAGAAGCAAAAACTTACTTTGCCATCCTAAGTTGGTGGCTTACTTGCTTTTACTCGAGATTAGAAGTGACCACCATTGTAGCATATACACTAAAATTGGAACTATTCAGAGAAGATGAGCATGGCCCCTACTGAAGAATGACATACACATTCATCAAATGGTCCTTAGTTTTTCTAAATGGTGCGTTCGAAAGCCCGGATTTGAGCCTGACAACCAACAGAAGCAATGTGTCACCTCCCACCCTCTTGATTAACAGCCTACTAGACAAATAGGAGTGGTTTCTGTGGTGAGAGACGGGGCCCACTTCTGCCATGGGATGTCCATCCAGCAGACAGTCCTCTGGGCAAGCGGCTGAAGTGTCAGAGAGGCGCCTGATTTGACTTTAACTTCAGGAAGCTACATCACTACTCAGCCAGTCCACCACCAAACTGTTGATGGAGCTTTCAAGTAGACAGCGATCTCATTCGCTTCCTTGGATGATCACTGCTCCAAGGTTTCTACGTATAAAGTGATACATTCTACTGAGAGTACTACTACATTCATCTGAGAGTGACTGTGTGTGCGCACTTGGTCCTGAGTCAGTACAAAAATCTCCCCACTGTTACAGCCTTTCTGCAACTGTTCATTTTGAAAATGTTCAAACATGTAAAAAACGTTAAGGCAGGTGTGGCGTCTCATTCTTATAATCAGGCTCAAACCCCTAACAGATAACGGGGAGGACAGTCGCTCAGGGACTGAGAGCACGTGCTGCCCAGTTGTAAAAATCCCCAGACCATAGAAGCAATGGAGAAAGCCAGAAATGACTGCACATCTCCCTGTGACCCCAGTGCTGTGGAGAGTAGGGGAAAGATTGCAAGACTGCGGAGTCTTGCTAACCTCTAGCCTAGCACAGGCTCCATGAGAGAGCCTGTCCCACGAGAAGAAAGCAATGAGTAATAGATCAGTCATTAGGACACCAGTACCTACTTGTGTTCAGCCGACCGTTTCAATGAAAAAGGCCAAAGACATTTCTCAGCAGGTTATACATCTGCTCTGAAAACCTGAGGACCTGAGTCCAGTCCCTGTGACTCACATAGAGGTTGAGAGGTACAGAACTTCCCAGGAGGAAAGGAAGGAATGTGGGACCAGCAGGAACCCCACTCCCAAACTGCTCCTGTTTTTAACTCAAGATATGAAGTAATTCTTAAAATGGAGCCAGAAGAGAGGCTCTAGGGGCAGAGCAATAATACCAGCTGGAATCATATCAGCTAATCTGGAGGGGTAGAGAAGTCGGAAGAGATGCCAAGCACCAGCTTCAACGCTCCTGAGACAAGCCTCTTGGTAAGGAGACCTGACAGGCACTGGGGCTGGGAGCCAGGGAGAAGAATTCAAGAATAATCAAGAGGAGAAGGTACCAAGGATCCCATGGAGGCAAGCTGGGAGTAAAGCCAACCCAGTTGAGATGGTCAGGGAACAAGTGGAAAGAATTGTGTCCTTGACAACAAAGAACCACTAACTTAGCAGACTCTAAAAGCAACACATGATCCCAGAGCAATCTTGGAAGCTCGCTATATAGAATACATTTCTGTACCATTAAAAATAACTAAGGGCCAGAGAGGGCTCTGTGACTAAGCATATGTACCACCCTTACAGAGGGCCAGAGCTGAGTTCCTAGCACCCACCCAGGCCTGAAACTGCTTATAACTCCAGCTCAAAAGATCTGTCTCCTCTCTTCTGGCCTCCATGGTCACCTGCATTGTGCATGTCTGACAGGCACGATGGCACATGCTTTTAATCCAAGTACTCAGGTGGCAGAGGCAAGTGTATCTCTGTGGATTCAAGGTCAGTCTTGTCGATACAATGAGTTCCAGGACATCCAGGGACCACATAGAAACCTTGTCTCAAAAAAAGTTTTAAAAATTGTGTGTGTGTGCTTGTGTGGGTGTGTGTATGTGAGGTGTGTGTATGTGTGTGTGTGCATGTGTGTGTGTATGTGTGTGTGCTTGTGTGGGTGTTTGTGTGTGTGATAGGTGGGGACCTGTGCCTTAGCATTCACAGAACTTGTGGCATTGATTCTTATATGACCATTACGTGAATCCTTGAGATCTTCAGGTTTGTATCATCAAGCAGCAAGTACCTTCACTCAGCAAGCTATCCTTTTTTCCCTTTTTATATTTATTTATTTTATGAGTGTGGGTATGATGTACTTTGTGTGTATTTTGCCTGCATACATGTATGTATGTATGTATGTATGTATGTATGTATGTATATACTTCACCTTCATGCAATGCCCACTGTTACAATGTGGTTTCTTGGCCCCGGACGGCCAGAGGCCCGGACCCACAGACCCGCAGCCCCAGACCCCTTAGCTGCCCGCTGCTGATCAGACCCCCAGAAATGACTTAGATGTTTATATTAACTTCATGCTGTTTGACCTATGGCTCAAGCACATTGTTAGCTAGCTCTTATATGTTAACTCAATCCATTTTCATTAATTTGTCTGCCATGTGGCCCATGGCTCACTTGTGTTCCTTACCTGTTGCTTCTTTGGGCTTCCTGCCTGGTCTATCTCTGACTCCGCCCTTCCTTTCCTACCTATTCTGATTCCTCCGCCTACTTTTTCTATGGTGCCTGTCAAGGCCCAAAACAGCTCCTTTATTTAAAGATTGAGATTCACAGCATACAAAAAGGCATTCCCACATCAGCCCACAGAGGCCAAAAGAGGGTGTTGGATCTCCTGGGACTGGAGTTACAATTATGAGCTGCAGTGTTGGTGCTGGGAACCAAACCTAGGTCCTCTAGAATAGCCAGCACTCACTGGGCAGTTGTAATGCAAGCCTGTAATCTCAGTACTCTGGAGGCAGACTCAGGGGGATCTCTATGAGCCCAAGTCTAGCCTGGTCTACAGAGCAAGTTCCAGAACAGCCAGAGTTGTTACACCTGAAACCCTCTCTGGAAAAATAAAACAGCAACAGGGATTAATTAATAGATGCTTGGGAGACATTAAGTCACACAAAGTAGAATTTAGCTCAGGGAGGTGCTGCTTCCAAAATACCCCAGACCTGTTAGAGCCGAGGAAATTTTAAGAGGCTAGGATGTAATGTTTGCTGACCAGTATTGACCGGCCATGAAGCTCTAGTCTCATGACAAAAAAGACAGCCCTGCCTTACAGCCCATTTCTCTATCAGAAAATTTACCTCTATGAGAAATTTAAGGGAGCAGGGCAGGGAGACAACCATTAAGTCTTGGCCTGCCATAAAGCCCTCATCCTCCAGTTTTTTTCCTTAAGAAAAACATAGTTGTACTATGAACAATTCCTTCTTATATGGCCTGATTTACCACAATTAAAACATTAAAAGTGGCTTGTCCTAACCAAGACTCATCATCACAATCAGAACTGATTGCATGTTGGATCCATTCCTCTAGGGGCACTGACCTAATCTTTACAATCTCTTTACCTTTTAAAAAATTGTGGTCTCCATTCAAATTACAAATCAAGCTGGTTTTAGAGTTGGAATAAGTGGCTTTCTCTTTCTCTAAACCCAAGCATATTGGTAATAATAATAATAATAATAATAATAATAATAATAATAAAGAGATTTTGTCTCATATCAGAAAAGCCACCTGGTGTGGGACAAAAGACAGCCAATATATAGAGACTATTGTTATTATAATTTTTTCTAATTCTATTTCTCTCTGTACTTACTCTTGACCTTTTAAAACTTTCTTTTAAAATCTCTCCAAAAAATATGTAAATTTCCCATTTGATATCAATAATGTTTAAGTTTTCCACAAACAACAAATTCTCCAAACAGCAATCTCTAAAGCATCCAAAAAGAAGATGGGCCCACCACAACAATTGGTTAGTTATGATGTATTTTAGGCGTGTATACACCATTCAGTGATTGGTTCCGAACTACAGACTGTTCAGGATAGTTGCGAGATGGCTTACTATGATTATCTATAACATCTAAAGCCTTGCTCAGTATTATGAGACTGTCTATAGATGTCAGTCCTTTGAGACTTACCTACTGTCTTAGTTTTTACAGGACCTCACCCCCAAGACTGCAGGAAGCAACTCTAAGAAAAATTATACCCCCTCTCCTGATAAGTTTTTTCTTCTAGGAGTTATGGATAATTAACATCCTGCTAGAGTGGTTATGAGTCCTGTTTGGGTTTCAGGTGGAACACTAAAATTAGCCTCAGGAATCCCCTTTGTAAAAGAAAAAAAGGCAATACATAGGACACATATAGGTAGATTATTGTATCTACCTGTAAACAAATTTAGCCAAATATTAGCCATGGTCAATTTGCACTGATATGGTTCATATTGATACAAATATGAAGTTATTTTATATGTCTGTTTAAGATAATTTGTATATTGATGAAAATCTGAATCTGTATTTGTCATATTGTGCACGTGCTTCTGCCTCTGTCTAAAATATTTTGTACATTAATGATATTAAGCATATTATTGTCATCTCCACTGTGCAATTTCTACCTCTGTTTAATTATATTTGTCTTGTTATATATATTCTACCACTGTTTAAGATATTTTATATAATGATACATATTTAGGATACTGCTGTCATTTTGCACTATACATTTTTACCTCTGCTTAAGATATTTGTATAATTGTCATACTCAAAGCCGTTGTTCCTAAACTATATGTCTGTTTATAGATTGTCTACCTTTATAATACAAGCCTTAGTCTTTAAGATAAGAATACAGGTCATAATTGCCTAGGTTTGTCATGTACTTGTCATGCTGTTTAGGTTTCTCAGATATATAGTAGAATATATCAGATAGACAGGAATCCTCAAATATTTCATAGACTTGGAGAATACGGCAGTTAGTGTTTTATTATTCAGAATTCAGCCATGAGAGACACGATCACTCCTGGCATCACTGTCCCTTTCCCAAGATGATGCTGGGCATCAAGGACTCTCCACATGGAGTTTGTCTTCCTTGGTGGACAATGGCCTGTTGGGCAAAAACCTGCCCTGGCCTCCACTGATGACAGTAAACATGCTGTCCAATTCAGACAAGCAAGATAAAAGATAGAAACTTCTGAAACCTGCCAAGACAAGATAAGACGGTTTCTCAAAATACCCTGCTTCTAAAGAGATCTGTCAGACATACTAGCCCTATAGACAAAAACACTAGATGCTCCAATGTGACAGAAAAGCTGTGGATTACGTTCCAGGCAGCTGGCTGTTGCTGTCTTCTCTTACAAAAATTCGGAAGTTGCTCACTTGCACTTCCTGCTTACTCATGTAATATATCTTCCTCCTTGGGTCTTTGATGAGGTTGAAGATTAAATAGTTACAGTTATAATCATTTCCTATCTCAGATAGAGAGCATTTAGGTACTAGATTCATATTATTCAAGATAGACAGCTTTGTATCTTGCCACACACCAGTATTCTGGACATTTAATAAATGTTTTGTGTCTGTTCTCCTTGTTAGCTGTGGTTGGACCTTGTTTATGTTACTGCCTTTCCCTCTCCTGCACATTACCTGGTAACTGTTTCTATTATAGATAGTTTTACATTTAGGTTTAGAACTTTCTTATTAAGACAAAAAATGAGAGATATAGTGGGAATAAAGTGCATTACCTTGACACGCACATGCACACACACAGAGAGAGAGATAGATTTTTTTTTAAGGAGTGGGGCGATATTGAGAAAAGCACATTACTTTGATCTGTGGTCCCATATGCACAGGCACGCGTGCACAAACAATCAATCTATCTATCTATCTATCTATCTATCTATCTATCTATCTATATATATATATATATGTATATATATACATATATGTGTGTGTATATCTATCTATCTATCTATCTATCTATATATATATGTATATATATACATATATGTGTGTATATCTATCTATCTATCTATCTATCTATCTATCTATCTATCTATATATATATATATATATATATATATATATACACACAGAAGATCAGCCCACGTCAAGGAATTAACCCCCCCCCCAAAAAAAAAACCCATAGTTACCAAAGAGTCTTAAGAAGAAGAAAAAAAATATTGGGCCAGCAAGATGGCTCAGCAGGTAAGGGTGCTTGCCTCCCAGTCTTATAGGCTGAGCTTGACCCCTGGAGCCCATGATAAAAGAAAGGACCCCCACAAGTTGTCCTCTGACTTCCACACATGTGCCATGACACATGCATACCCATACACATGCGTACAAACAAGCAAATATAATAAAATGTAATAAGTCAGTAAACGTAACAGTCACAAATGACTACAGCATCAGCTTATCAAGTTTAATCATTTTGAAAAATGGTGAATGAAACCAGCTGTGATGGCATGAACCCGGAGCGAAAGGGCATCTTTGATTACATCTTGAGTTCGAGTCCAGCCTGGGCTACAGGAGACCCTGTCTCAAAACAAAACAAACAAGAGAAAACTAGACCCTTCAGTCCTTCCTGGCTATAGTACGGCTCCCTCGGCAGAACGAATGTGAGAGGTGTGAGCTGTCCACTGTGCCCTGCGGTGAGCTCTTCTCAGAGTGAGATTATTCAGCCAAGAAACCACCCCCAGCACTGCATTTTGCCTTCGATTCACAGCTATGAAAAGAGAGAAGTGTGTTTCCCCCTCAGACTAATGGGAGAGCTGTTCGCTGGAAACATTTCACGTAAGGTAGGGTTGACTGCTCCTGTTCCTCCAGGCCCAGGCTTCGCAGTGGGGGTGGGGTGGAGATTTGAACAGCTGCACATTTCCAACATAGTATTCCCTACATGGTGTCAAGTGACTGGGAATGGAGTTCCAGCCGCTCAGGAAGACTTACTCAGCCCTTAGTCACCAGCTGGTCGGAGGCAACAATGAGAAGCTTCTGTTTGTGTTTCCGTGTGGAGGGCATGAGGGGCAAGGAACAGCAACTGCCCACACACTCTAACGCTGGCCCTCATTCTTCCTTTCAAAGGCATCCATATAAATATATGTATGGATGCCTTTTTTATTTAAATTTTTCTTTTACTTCAAATTTTATTTAATAATGAACTCTTCAAAACAAAGTATACAAGACTGGGCAGCTGGCTGGGGCTGTTAGCTCTGTCATTGTCTTTTTCTTTTTACCGACAGGATGTCTTTATTGCCTTGTGTGTTGCTATAAAATGAAACACAATGCTAATAAGAGTAGCAATCAGTTGATGAAAGTCTTTTACCTAAAACAGAGAAATATTGGGAAACCATACACTCAGTACGTATTTTTGAATGAAATTAAATATGACGATAAATGGTTTAGCCACCAAAAAAATCTAGTTTTTAGTTCTCAGTTATCAACGCTAATACCATAGATTCTTACTAAAATATCTACTCTTCAGACGGCAAGTCAATGTAAAAACTGTGCTAGATGGAAAATAAACGAAGAAAATGGGGCATGTTAGACATTTTGAAAATTACAAACATTATGGTAAACTTTTTTTTAAAAAAGAATACTTTTCATACAGTATATTTTGATCATGATTTACCCTCCCCCATTCCTCTCAGATCCTGCACACCTCCCTACCCACCCAACCGTGCGTTCTTTCTTTCTCTTGATATACACATACATATATCTGATATATATAAATTCTTAAATAGATATAATTATGTAGGCATCTGTGGTTAAAAATAGAATATATATTGTATTACAGCTCTACATTACTTCCAAATAGTTGTCTAGAAAGTTCCTTTTCCCCTTCGCTATTAGAAAAAAGTTATACATGAATGCATTCTAGTCATAAAATATTTTAAAATTATAGAAGTATACACAGTCAATCTTCCATTACCTCCCTCTCTCATGACCCTGCCCCTCCCTACTCCCCCCCCCAAAAAAAGTTTAAAAGATACAAATAAGACACCACCACCCTAGCTTTGGAAGGTCTTGATCAGAAGGCAGATGAGTCACTAACCATGAACCCCACTGTGGACACAGCCCCAGAGAGTGTGAAGGATCATGGAGCAGTGTCTGAATATAGATCAGACAGTTCCTGGGAGAAGACACAGGAGCCGGTAATCCCTAGGATTCTTTCTCCCTGCCCTTGCCACTAGCTAGCTGCTCTCCCTCAGACAACCCTAGTCTCCCAGACATAAGCAGACACCACAACAGAGCTGTGAAATGAGCCTGAGTGTGCAAAACACAAGCGAGTCACACCAGAATGATTTCAGGCATCGTTAGCCCTCTGTCCTCCACCATGTGGACTTCGCTGCATCGGATGTGCATGAGGATTTATTACTAAAAACGTTCTAACTAAGTTGGGCTGTGGTGGTGCCTGCCTTTAACCTTGGCAGGCCCTTGGAGGCAGAGGCAGGTAGGTCAGCCTGGTCTGCAGAGCTGGTTCCAGGACAGCCAAGAACACACAGTGAACCCTGGGGGAAGGGGGAGAAGTTCTAACTATTTCTGGATGTTTTCAGGGAAAATGATAATCCCATACATACATACCCTGTTATAAAGGATGAAAAGGGGTGTGCTTATGTTCCCACGACGACGCTCAGAGCTTGCAGGACACAATTTACCTAGTAAGGGGAAGAAGGGAAAATAGATGTGTGCAGGATTTCTGTGTAGGAAAGAGTGTTTGGAATTCAGAAATCCTGTTAATTATGATTATCACCTGGAAGCCTGTATAGTGAGGTAACTGATTCAAAGAACATGCTAAATAATCAAGGGATGCTCCATTCCTCAGGAAAATTGCACCTTTAAAAAAAATTAAACTTTTTTCTTTTTAAGACAGGGTCTTTTTATGTAGCCCTGGCTGTTTCAGAAGCCTGGGGAACCTGCTTTGTAGACCAGGCTAGCCTCAAACTCACAGAGATCCTCCTGCCTCTGCACCCTGAGAGCTGGGATTAAAGATATGTGTTACCACATCCAGTGTTAAATCATAGAGTGTTTAGCAGTGCCTTTAGGTTGATGGCAATCCTGAGCTGTGGGAACAGAGCCTACCACTCCCACCATACAGAACATCATCCCACTCCAGACTGGCAGTGTTTCCTTCTGTGGATCTACATTGGTGTGTCCCTTGTCACTCAGCACTCAGCTCACATTAGAGTTTGTCTCTAATAGCACAATCTTAGGTTTGACAATTATATCCACCGGTCTATATAACAGGAAAAAATCCCAGCACTCAGGAGGCAGAGGCAGGTAGAGGGCCTGCGCTACAGAGTGAGACCTTGTCTCATAGATAGGATGGATAGACAGACAGATAGATAAATAGATGTGCCCTGAGCCTGGGCTACAAAATGAGACCTTGCTTGCCAACCCCTGATCATGTCTACTTGCTCTATAATTTTGCCTTTTTCCTAAGGTATAGTTGGAATCGTAGAGCATGGAGCCTTGTCTTTTTTCTTTTTAAATTAATGGCTATTTCAGGTTTCCTGTGTCTTTTCATGACTTCACATTTCATTTCTTTTTAGTGCTGAATTAATATTCCACTGTCTGGATATACTGCAGTTTATCCCCTCAACTGTGGAGGATATTTGGTAGGGAGTGTTGTTGAGACAGGGTCTCATCTAGCCCACGATGACCTCAGACTCCTGAAACTCCAACCTCTACCTCCCAAGGTTGGGGATTATTGCAGAGGTGTATATCTGGCAGGTCATCTTTCTTGGTGTGTGTGTGTGTGTGTGTGTGTGTGTGTGTGTGTGGTGTGTGTGGTGTTACATGCCTTATTCATGTAAGGCAGTGTTTCTCGTAGAAACCTGGAGTTAGGCTAACAGTCAGGAAGCCCCACCAATCCTGTTCCACCCCCACCATTGAGGCCATGTATTAATTTTTTGTTTTGTTTTGGTTTTTGGAGGCAGAGTTTCTTTGTGCATCCCTGGCTGTCCTAGACCTCACTCTGTAAACCAGGTTGGCCTCAATCTGCCTACTTCTGCCTCTCAAGCACTGAGATTAAATGTGTGCGCCACCATTTCCTGGCCCCATGTTCTGATTTTAATATGACCAAACTCGGGTCTTTATGCTTGCGTTATTTCTTTAGCCCTTTTGAGACAGGGCCTCACTACATAGTCCTGGATGACCTCAAAGGCACTTTATAGCCAACACTGGCTTGGAACTTCTGATCTACCTCAGCCTCCTAAATGCTAGAATTATAGGTCTATTGCCAGCACACCCAGACAGATGCATCTTTTACAAGTGGTTTCTTGGTGTCTGTGGCTTGCCTTCTCATTCTCTGGGAATTATTTTTAAATTATTTGTTTAGAGTTAACACATCCCAAATCCATTCTATAGTCCAGTAAGCATGCTCATAGAGTGAAGCCAAAGTATCTCGCTGAGGACTAAAGCTGACCTCTCAAACCTGGAGGAATCCATGGCTGTCTTCTATGGTGTATAAGGCCAAGCATGCCCTCTAGCGGCTACTGGAAAAAGCCAAATGCCACTAAAGCTTTAGACTCAAGCATTTTGGGTATTCACAACTCTCTTATCTCCATAGAAGCAAAGCCTATAAAAAAGAGAGAAAATCATGCCAAATTCATTGTTTAGTCAGAAATGTGCCTAAGATACTTCTTTTGGGGGGAGGGAATGGGGGTAGAGACATGATTTCTCTGTGTAGTCTTGGCTCCTGGAACTTGCTCTGTAGAGCAGGCTGACCTCAAACTCAGAGATCCACTCCACTTGTTTCTGCCTTCCAGGTATTGGGATTAAAGATGTATACCACTATCACCTGGGTTTTTTTAATACTGCAATTCTTTAAATAGGATTTAATTTTATTTCATTTTTATGTGAAATGAGAGTTTTTGCCTGCGTGTACACCACTTGTGCAGTACTTTCACGGGTTAGAAGAAGGTGTCAGAGCCCCTGGGGCTAGTATTTCAGATGGTTGGGAGCTACCATGTGGATGCTGGGAAATAAAACCCAGTCCCAACTGCTGAGCATCTCTCCAGCCCCAGATTTTACATCTTGAAAATAACCTTTTTCTTCTCAGGTGTAATAGCACAGGTCTATAATCCCAGCAACCTGGGAGGCTGAGACAGGAGAATCAGAAGATTATGTCTTCCAGAATATATTGTATACAATTTTTTTCAATTAAAAAATGCTTAAGGTCTATGTAGGCAATTTAGAAAGACCTTGTCCCAAAATAAAAAGTCAAAGAGTTGTAAGGGCGTGGGTCAGCGGTAGAATATCTACTGCACTCATGGGGCCCTGGGTTCAATCCCTAGCACCCCAAAAAAGAAGATATGCTTTTTATTGACTAATACACAGAATCTCTTTGTACAACTTTCTATGAATCTATGATTATCTCAAAATAAATGAAGTAACTTGGGCTGAACACAGTCATACATATTTATACTCTTTCCCACATGGTAAGTAGAGGCAGGCAAATCAGAAGTCCAAAATTACCCTGAGCTATAGCGAATGTGAGTGAGGCTATCCTGGATGACATGAGACCATGTATCAAAACGGAACAAAAGTTACAACAGAAGAATCAGGTGTGTGCTTCAAGCTTTGAATCTGAACACATAGTGAGCTGAAGTGAGAGGATGTGAGCTAATGAATTGTACATACTGAGTTTGTCTAGTTCAGCCTGGACTACAATGTGAGACCTTGTCTCAAAATCAAATAAATAAAAACAGAGCAAATAAACAAAAAACACAAAAAGGCCAAGAGTGGCGGATTAGTAAATAAAAATGCTTGTGACTTAAACCTGGTGACTTGGAACACAAATAAAAAGCCCAATACAGTGGTGCACACCTGTCACCCCAGCACTCTAGTGCACACCTGTAACCCCAGCACTCTAGGGCACACCTGTCACCCCAGCACTCTAGGGCACACCTGTCACCCCAGCACTCTAGGGCACACCTGTAACCCCAGAACTAGTGCATATCTGGTTTTCTTTCTAAGAGTTGCTATGGTCATGGTGTCTCTTCATAGTAATAGAAACCCTGACAAAGGTCCCATAGGCTCATATATTTAAATACTTAGTCACCAGAAGTGGAACTCTTTGAAAGAATTAGAATGATTAGGAAGTGTGGCCTTACTGGAGGAAGTGTGTCACAGGAGGTGGGAGGTTGAGCTTTGGGGTGTCAAATAGTCCATGCCAGGCCCTGTCTCTGCTTCTCTCGGGATGTACCTCTTAGTAACTTCAACACCACACCTGCCTACCTCCGTGCTCCCTGCCATGATGATTATGAACTAAGCCCCTGAAACTGTAAGTCAGCTCCCAATTAAATGCTTTCCTTTATAGGAGTTGGTCATGTGTCACCTCACAGCACTTGAACAGGGATTAAGACAGCAATCTCTCTCTGTCTTTCTCTCTCTCTTTTCTTCCCTCCACCCTCCTCCCTCCCTCCCTCCCTCCCTCCCTCTCTCTCTCTCTCTCTCTCTCTCTCTCTCTCTCTCTCTCTCTCTCTCTCTCTCTCTCTCTCTCTCTCTCTCTCTTTCGAATCTCTCCCCTCCAGTGTTAGGGGATATCACTGTGGAACCATTGAGCTTATGGAATACAGTTTGAAAGCCACTGATCATAGCTGGACTCGGAAGCACATTTGGGATGCCAACTATTTGGAAGGTGGAGGCAGATCTTGGGTGTTCATGGTCTGCTTAGACTACAGAGCACATTTAAGACAAAGTCCTTGACTTTATCTCAAAGAGAAAAGAAAGGAAGAAGGAGCCACGGATGTACTTAATCTCTTCATTTTAGGGAGGGGAATACTGAAGAGCTTGCAAGTTGCTGATCTGGCTCTTGGGCTGGAGTATGGCGTTCCAAGGCCTGGTTCCTGGTGCTGCATCATGTTCCTCCTCTACCGTCAAAGGATCCGACCCAGGAGCCTGTCAGTGAGCTACACCCTTGGCCCCCTTATATTTCTGTGAAGATGTATATGTTCTTTGTCCTGTCCCCTTGAGCCCAGCCATGGCTCATTAATCCTTGAAAGCAGTTCCATAAACTAATTTGTAATTGGATGTTTATGGACAAGCTTAGCTGGGTAAATTGCTTCAATCAAGATGTATTTGTCAAAGTCCCAGGAGGAAACAGGTGCCACGCTCAATTAGGAGAACCCAAAGGAGGGCCAATGAGTGTGTGCTGCTATCTAGAGGGAAAGCGAGGCTTTCAGTCCTAGGAGCTGCAAGAAGGGAGGCAGCCATGGAGAGGCACTCACTAGCTCTTGAGCTTTTGAGGGTGAAGTTGGGCATTAAAGCCATCCAACCTGACCTCACTCTGGTTCTCTATGGAAGGCTGACATTGTAAGAGATTGTATCAGCTCAGGACACCCAAGACCAAGTTCTCCACACAAAGGAGATTTATTTGCCCCAGAGGGACAGAATGAGAGCCAAAGACAGGGTGGGCAAGCCAGGAAGAGGAAGTCAGTGCACAGCATCCCCTCATGTTATCTACGGCTCTGCCTCCAGGTCCTTGCCATTCAAGTACCTGTCCTGACTTCCTTCAGTGATGGGCAATACTGTGGATCTGTAAGTTGAAAGAAACCCTTTCTTCCCAAGTTGCTTTCAGTCATAATGCTTTATCACAACAGAAACCCAAGACACTGACCCACTATCCCACTTCTGGCCTCAGGAGTGAGTGCCTTTTTTCTTTCACAACTCACGGCCTCTGGTGCCTGGAGTGGTTGAGAGTACTTGTCTACAGAGGACAGTGACCGTGCGGTGGCTCATAACTGTTGGCAACTCCAACCCCAGAGGGTCCTCCACCAGCTTCCTTGGGTTGTGCACTGACAGGCTTGCAAGCAAACACTCATGCATATAAAATTAAAGGCCCATGTCTTTAATCCCAGCACTCAGGAGGCAGAGGCAGGTGGAACTCTGAGTTTGAGGCCAGCCTGGTCTACAAATAGAGTTCCAGGACAGCCAAGGCTACACAGAGAAATTCAGTCTCAAAAAAATAAAGTGAAATCTTTATTTTTAAAGAAATTTAAGCTTCTTCTATTTCTAGCACTAAAACAATAAAACATTAACCACTTACTTCTCTTGATATATCTCTATCTCAAGCGCTCTCTCTCTCTCTCTCTCTCTCTCTCTCTCTCTCTCTGGGGGGGGGGGGGTCGCCTACTATGTTGCTGGCTTGTGACCGTGTGATGCGGATCTTTGCTATGTGGGTTTTTCTACAGGGAGCTCCTGAGTGATAGTAACTGACTTTTCCCAATATGAGATATGCTAGAGGCCAAAGTATATCTTACAGCTTGTCCTTCAAAGACCTCTGTCAAACTGGCCATAGTGATACATTCTTGCAATCCCAGCACTGAGAAGGCAGAGGCAGTGGGCTCTCAAATTTAAGGCCAGCTTGGGTTACATAGGGAACTCAAGGCCAACTTCAGCTATTAATGAGACCTTGTCTCAAAAAGTACCAACAATAACAAAAAAGCCCACCACCTCTTCTGCTGTATTTTAATGGCCACCAAAAGCCATCCCTGATTCAGCACAGGAAGGGATGGCCACACAAGGGTGTACATACCAAGAGGAAAGCATCAGGGGAGCCAAGTAGGAAAGTAGCTATTACACACTGCTGGTATAATGCCCAGTTTCCTCTTGCTTTTCTAATTTGTTTTTAAGGCAGGATCTCATGTGCTCCAGGATGGCCTCGAACTAGCTATGTAGCCAAGGATGGTTTTCAACTCTGGATCTTCCTTCCTCTACTTCCCTATGCTGAGATTACAAATCTGAGCCACCCATACTGGTCAACATCCGTCAGTTTCCCTATGAGACAAGATTATTTGCTCTTGTCATAAACAAGGACCATGTCCTAGCACATCTCCAAGTTTGTTAAGAAGTAAGAGGCAGTTCTTTCTGTGATTGTTTCATTTTATTCTTTTGTTTTTGAAGACAGAATTTCATGAAGCCCAGGCTAATCTCAAACTCACTATGTAACAGAGAATGACCTTGAACTGCTGATCGGTGTGACTCCATCTTCCAAGTGCTGGGATTACAAGCCTGTACCAAAGTACCAGGCAAGGAGTAGGGTTTATATGTTATGTGTATGTGTAGGTGTGTCTGAGTGTGCTCAAGAATGTGTGTGCGGGTGTCCGTGGAGGACAGAAGAGGGAATCCCCAGGGCTGAGGGTAGAGGCAGTTGTGGGCTGCCTGATATAGGTGCTGGATACCAAACTCTAGTCCTATTCAAGAGCATCAATTGCTCTTAGTCTCTAAACCATCTCTCTAGCCCCAGGGTGTAGTTCTTAATTACTTCATTTATTCCTAACTACAAGTAAGGGTTAAACTCTAATCTGCTCTTTATCTTAATTCTTTTTGTTGTCTGTTACAAGGTTACTTCAGTAGCAAACTCATAGCAATCTTCCTGTTTGAGCCCCAGGAGTGCTGGGATTACAGGTATTGTTACCATGCCAGACTGCTTTAATTTTCTTAAAGAAAAACGAGCTATAAGGCAAATGTAGTAGCCCATGCCTATAATCCCAGTGTTCAGGAAGTAGAGTCAGAGGATCAGAACTTTAAGGAGTTCAAAGTCAATCTGGGTTATGATGAGCTCCGGGCCAGTTTGGGCTGTGTGAGGCCCCCTTTCATAAAGAGGAGGATAATGGACTGCGGTGGAGCATGCCTTTAATCCCTGCACCCAGGAGGCAGAGGCAGATAGGCCAGCCTGGTCTACAGAGAGTGTTCCAGGACAGTTAGGAATACACAAGAAACCTGACTCAGAAAAGAGAGGGATGAAGGGAAGGAGGATGGATGGGGAAGAGGGAGGGGGGAGGGAGGGGGGAGGGAGGGAGGGAGGGAGGGAGGGAGAGCTCTGACCTCTGAAAACTGCAACATTCTGTTCTTAGCATTCTGTAGGTCATCTACATAAACCATTATACATTAAACATGTATATTCAGAGCAACATAACATACTTAATAGATTTCAGTATATTTCATAATTTAAGTATAGCATAATTATTAATTAAACCTAACACAAAGGTAATTAAAATTAAATTGGCCCAATATTTTTATATTCTCTCTCTCTCTGGTGGCGATAGGAATAAACCAGGGTCTTCTGCATGCTAGGTAAGCAAGCTTCCGAACATTTCTCTCCCTAAATCAGGACAGTGCTCTTTATTCTTGCAGACTAACTCACAGCCTAATGTTCAGCATGAAGTTCCCTGTGGAGACGGATAAATGCCCCCCAGCTTCTCTCTGTGGTTGCTCAAGAGTAGAGAAGATCCTGTCAGGCTTCAGGCTCTCCACTAGTATGTCAACATCATTCCTACATTTTGTCATAATCAACAATTCTTTGGGATGATACCTTATTTTACACAGCGCATAAAGGAAAAATCTGAGGCTTGAGCTGGAGAGCAGGCTCAGCAGTTTAGAGTGTTTACCACTCTTGCAGGCAAATGAGTTCAGTTCCCAGTACCTATACCCCATGGCTCACAACTACCTCTAACTGTAGCATTAGGGGATCTGATAGTTTTTTGACCTCTTCAGGCACTGAACTTGCATGCACATGCTTCATACACACATACACACACACACACACACACACACACACTTAAGAAAAAATCTTAAACTAAAAGAGAGCCTATCATAGTGGTTCATGCCTTTAATCCCAGCATTGGGGAGACAGGCAGGTAGATCTCCCTGAGTTCAAGGCCAGCCTGGTCTATGTTCAAGAGGGTCTACATAGAGAGACCCTATTTAAAAAAATAAAAAAGAGAGAAAGGAAGAGGAAATATCTGAGGCTAGTCTCTGACACATTTCAGTATCAGTTTTTGTATGTGTGTGTGTGTGGGGGGATCCATGCCATGACAACAGGGCAATATACAGGAACTGATTCTGACTTCCACCATGTGGGCCCCAGGTCTTCAGGCTTGATAAAGGGCCTCTCCTTACTGGCCTGTCTCGGATATTTTAACTGTCATCAAATTCTTTATATGCCACAGTTTATGAAATCTCAAAAGATGTTTTTTAATTAAGCCTATTTAAGAGTCCACCCATTGTTGGCCAGGTGGTGCACACTTTTAGTCCCAGCACTGGGGAGGTAGAGGAAGGTGGTCTTGTGAGTTCAAGAGTCTGACCTATACAGGGAGTTCCAGGCTTATCAGAGTTACATGGTAAGACTCTGTCTCAAAAACTAAAACACAAGCAGGGTGGCTGTGGTGGTGCATGGCTGTAATCCCAGCCTGGTCTACAGAGCGAGTTCCAGGACAGCCAGGGACACAGAGAAACTCTGGAAACAAACAAAGCCCAAACCTACTGTGAGTTCGTTTAATCAGAACACAGCTGAGGATATATAGGAATGTGTGTCGAGAATGGATGGAGAAACTCCTACTGTACTCATTCCAAGATACTGTTTCCTTCATCTTATTTAAATTTGAAATGAGAATGTAGCTCATAGTTGGCGTGGAAACTTCATGCTTTTCATCTTCCTTGGCACTGTCAGCACTTCCTTGAATTGCAGAATAAACTGTGTCAGACAGTGCCTGTGTCTTCTTACTTCTCCTTGGTCAGAGGGAGAATATGATGACTCCAATAATACACATGCTTCACAAAGCAAGGCTCACATCCTGTTGCCTTCCAGGAACTTGCTGACATGCTGCCCTATATGTACATTTACAGAAACCACCTGCACAGTTAAGCATTTTTTATTTTAAATGCTTAACATATTTAGAGAAGCTAGCTTATATTCCACAGTGAACAGCAGTATCTGTTATGTGTCAAGTATAAGACCACACATTTTCTTGGAAAGTCATTTTTTTCTTCATATAGAAACACATTAGCTTAAGAGCTATTGTGTCTTTGTCAACACTGTCTTCGGGGTGAAGAGGGGCAGGTAATCCCAACCATCCCCAGGATTAGAACTGTAGATACTGAGGAACACATTTCACCATTCATTATAAAGATGGGATCCTCTGAAAATAAGCTGAATGGCCTGGGATCCAGTAAAAACAAAGCAAAACAAACAAACAAACAAACAAAAAGCATAAACTACTCTATGAAAAATGAGCAAGAGCCAGCAGGACAGCTCAGCAGGCTCATGTGATGTCGCATATTTAATAAAAGCAGTCTGGAGTATCAGAGAAGAGATCTACTCACAGTCAATCCAGGAGGATCAGAGAGTGGTAACTCACACCTCTAATCCCAGCAGGGGAAAGACCAGGAGTGGTGATTTACGCCCTCAATCCCAGCAGATCTGAGTCTGAGGCCAGCTTGGTTTACTAGGCAGGCAGTGGTGGTGCAGGGCCTTTAATCCCATAACTCCAGAGGCAGAGATCTTTCTGTGTTTCTGTGAGTTCAAGGCTAACTACCAAATAGCAGCAGCACAAGCCTTTAATCTTAACCTGGATGTGAAACAACCGAGCAAACAGGATATTTAAGGTAGGCATAGGCAAAAATAGGCATAGGAAGACAGATGGGGCCGTAGAAGCCAGGAGGAGTGAGGCTGAGGAAGCTGGAAGACAGCTGGGTGAGATTTGACTGTGGTGTTTCCTCTTTGATATCTCAGCCTTTCCCCAATATCTGGCTCTGAGTTTCCTTTATTACAACCAGAATTCATCCAACATGTTCATGTACCACTAGCCCTGGTGGCCGGAGTTCAATCCCTGGGACCCATGACTCCTACAAGCTACCCTCTTGTAGCACACATGCCCACACACGCATAAATAAATAAATACAGAAATGTAAGAAAGTAAGAAAATATTTTTTTAACCAGGATGGTGGTGGTATACACCATTAATCCCAGCGCCCAGGAGGCAGGGACAGGTGAATCCCCATGAGCTTGAGGCCAGCCTGGTCTAAATAGCTAGGACAATACAGAGAGGCTCTGTCTTGAAAAAACAAAATAAAACAAAAAAGAAATAACAAAAGACAAAATATTTTTTTATTTAAAAAACGAACAAGAATTTGAGGAATTAAAGGCAAAAGGAGGTAACTCACTTGTCCATTTCCTGCCCTGGGGCCTCCAGTTACGCAGTCCCCTTTCATTGTGCCTTTTGCAAAGTATGCACAGCAGGGACCCTGAGAAAGACCCAGCATAATGTCTAGAGGTCACAGCATGACTTCTCCTTAAGAGAGAACAGAACATTGTAGGCAGTTTTCCTGTCCCTGCAGATGTTCCCAAATAATTACTCAGAAACAATATTAAGGGAGCTGGCTCAGAGGTTAAGAGCACCGGCTGCTCTTCCAAAGGATTTGAGTTCAATTTCCCAAGCAACCAAATGGTGGCTCTATAGTGAGATCTGGTGCCCTCTTCTGGCCTGCAGGGACCCATGCAGGCAGAACATTATATGCATTATACATAAATAAATCTTTTTTAAAAGTGTAATATCAATTGTAAATGCTTGGCCAATAGCTCAGCCTTATTACTAGCTAACTCTTACATTTCAATTAATCCATATTTCTTATATACCCTCTGCCACATATCTATGGCCTGTTACTTCATTTTCTACATGTCCTGCTTCCTCTGTGTCTGTTGGCATCTCCTCTCATTCCGCCCCTTTCTTCCCAGTCCTCGGTTGTCCCACCTGTTCTTCCTGCCTGGCTACCGGCCAATCAGTTTTTTATTAACAAGGAGAACAACACATTTTCACAGTGTGCAAGATTATTCCACAGCATTCCATGGGTTCAAAGTTCAGAAACATTACTTTCTAATCTGGGTTTCTTGACTCTCTAATTAGCCCTCCTGAATTTCTGGCTTCGATAATATCTGCCCATGTATACTAGGAAGGAATGAGGCTTCAGGGAAGGGGTGCTGCCGGCCGTGTTACAAGGGGTTCTCATCTGCTTTCTGCTGCTGTGATAAACACTGGAGGGAAAGGGTTTGTTTGGCTTATGTGTCCTGTTCACAGTCCTTCATTTTTGGAAACCCAAAGCAGGAACTGAAGCACAGATCATGGAAGAACACTACGTACTGGCTTAAGCATCTCAGACTCATGTTCAGCTGCCTTTCTTATGCCTCTCAGACCACCTACCCAGAGGTGATGCCACTCATGATGTGGGACCCTCCCGTAGCAATTATTAGTCACGAGAATGTCCCACAGACTTGCTTACAGGCCAGGTTTGTAGAGACAGTTTCACAGCTGAGGGTCCCACTTCAAGGTGACCCTAGTTAGCTGGAGTTGAGCTGACAAAAACCAGGACGAGATATGAGTTAGGGTAAGGAGAGGAGACACACTGGAGAGTGGAGCTCAGGGTTACCTCTTTACCTTGGCAAACTGGGAATGGTTTGTTTATCTGTTTTAAAGATTTATTTATTGGGGCGGGGGATCTGGAGAAATGGTTCAGTGGTTAAAAGTACTTGTTGCTCTTACAGAGGACCTGGATTCAATTCCCAATACTCACACGATGGTTCACAACATCATAACCCCAGGGGATCCAACACATATACACACATAGGCAAACGTTCATACATATAAAGTAAAATAAATAAACATTATTTTATATGTGTAAGTGTTTGCCTACTTGTTTATATGTGTACCTCATGTGTGCCTGATTCCTTCAAAGGCCAGAAAGGGTGACAGACCTGGAACTGGAGTTACAGATGGTTATGAGCCACCACGAGAATACTGAGGATACTGGAAATCAAATCCAGATCTTCTGCAAGAGTTGCGCATGCTCTTAACTGCTGAGCCATCTGTCCTGACTAGTTTTATGTCAACTTGGCACAAGCTAGAGTCACCAGAGAGGAGGGAACATCAGTTGAGACAATGCTTCCATAAGATCCAGCTGTAAGACATTTTCTTAATTAGTGAGTGATTGATGGGAGAGGGCCAGCATCTGTGGGTGCTATCATCCCTGGGCTGTGGTCCTGGGTTCTATAAGAAAGGAGGCTGAGCAAGCCATGGGAGCTAACCAGTAAGCAGCATCCCTCCATGGCCTCTGCATTAGCTCCTGCCTCCAGGTTTCTGTCCTGATTTCAATGTGGAAATATAAGTCAAGTAAACTCTTTCCTCCGACAGTTGCTTTGGTCATGGTGTTTTGTCATAGCAACAGAAACCCTAAGGAAGTAAGGTTGTTGGTGGCACATGACTTCAATCTCAGCACTCAGGAGGCAGAGACAGTCAGATCTCTGAGTTCAAAGCCAACCTGGTCTATAGAGTGAGTTCTAGGACAGCCAGGGAGAGCTACACAGAGAGACCCTGCCTGGAAGAAACAAAAGAAACCCTAATACATCATCTCACCAAACCCCCAAACTGAGGAGGTTTTAAACTACTGTTTGAACTTCCAAGGATCTGGGAAGAAAGATCTATGAAGCTGATATGTGCATTATACATTTATAAATACCCTCTGAGATCACAGAGGAAGTCATATCTGCAAAGGTAACTGACTAGCCTGATCAGAGAAAAGTCCTGCATGTGTAACTGGAATGTTGCCCCCATTTCTGCTTTCTGCAAGTTGAGCAACAGAAAATAAATCTGCTACAGAGCTTTCAATTTTTTAAAAAAAGGAAAAAAGTTTTGAAAGAACCGTTTAGATGTCAGTTGTCTTCGAAAAGTGGTAAGAGCTGGGCCTCAGGCTCCAGAGGGCTGGAATTACAGATGTGTCACCGCCACGCCCAGCTGTCTTCAGGCCAGAAGAGGAACCACTAAAAAGAAGGAGGTGGAGTTCAACCGATTTGTTTCATTTCTGATGATCTGAACTTTGTCCTCTAGTGAGGAGTACTGTTTAATGACACAGGAATCTTTGCAATTGAGTTGGGGAAGACCAAAATGCAGCTCAGACTAGCATCAGTTAAAAGAAAAGGGCATCAGAGAGCATTTGAGCTCCCCACAATTTAGAGAGCCGTGTATATTACTTTTCCACTGTGGTTGTGCTAAATCTCTCTAAACTTGGAACTGGGGATGCTTCTCAGGCTGGCTGCCTAGCAAGCCTGGCAGAGCGCTGGGTGCTCTCTGGCTCTGTGTAGTGTGGCACAAGCCTAGAATCCCAGCATAGGAGTTGTGGAAAGCAGGAGCATCAAAACGTCAAGGTCACAGTCACCTATGCAGTGAGTCCCTAGGCCAGCCTGGACAAAACCTAGCCTGGTGCGGTGGTACACACTTTTAATCTCAGCATTGGGAGGTAGAGGCAGATGGATCTCTGTAAATTCAAGGCCAAACTGATCTACATTATGTTCCAAGCCAGCTGAGACTACAAAGTGAGACCCTGTTTTAAAACAAAACAACCAAACCAAAACCTGAATAAATCCCTGAAAGACAAAACCCCAAAACAAAACCTGGCACAATGCAAAATAACTTGAGGTTGTAGATTGTCAGAGTACAAAAGAAACATCACTAAAATCAGGGTCTACAATATGCAGACTTAATTGTCCTTTACCACAAAAGGTAATATAGTCACCATATGCAGTATCTTACGCACCACATAAACTTCGAGCATGGAAGTGTGCTACCACTATGCACTGGCAAAATGGCTCAGTGAGTAAAAGCTAACACCACCAAACCTGAAAACCTGATTATGATTCTGGGAACCCACATGGTAGAAAGATAAACACCATCCACACTCATGTGCCCCTCAAATAAATAAGTAATAAAGGAACACATGTGAGGAGTGTGTCACTACAGCTGTATCTGGGATGACCACAGGAAATGGTTGGTTTCAGAGGCAGGCTGTAGGCAGTTTTGCTGGAAACATCCCATCATTAGTAGGAAAATAGAGGACAAGGCTTCATGGGAACTTCCTTCTGAACAGAACTCAAAGTTTAGGGGTTTTGTCTGTTTTTGCTTTTTTTCTTCTATTTCTATCTTATTAAAAATAGTTTATTTTTTCCAGCTGGGCATGGTCATGCACACCATTAACCCTAGCATTCAGGAGGCAGAGGCAGGGATCTCTGTGAGTTCAAGGCCAGTTTGGCCCACATTGTGTGTTCCAGGCCAGCCAGTCTTAAAAAAACAAAAACAATAAAATAAATAAATAAATTTTTTCAGACAACATATTCTGAATATTTCACCTTCCCCGACACTCTAAGATCCCTACTCCCCTCTTTTTGGAATACACACCTTTTCTGTCTCTCCTTATGGACAAAAAAGGGGGGCATCTAAAGAATTATAATAAAAAAATAAGATAATAAAATAAAATATAATAAAATAAAACTGGAATAGGAAAATACAAACAGAAGAAAAAGAACCAAAGAAAAAGCATAAGAAACATATATAGATGCTCTGGTAATTTGAAAGAAAATGTCCCCCAAAGGGAGTGGCACTATTAGGAGGTGTGACTTTGTTGATATAGGTGTGGTCTTGTTGGAGGAAGTGTGTCACTGTGGAGTTGAGCTTTGAGGACTCATATATGCTCAAGCTATGCCCAGTGAGACAGTTCCCTTCCTGTTGCCTGCTGATCAAGATGTAGCCAGCACCATGTCTGCCTGCATGCTGCCTTACTTCTGCTATGACAATAGTGGACCAAATCTCTGATCTGTAAGCAGGCCACCACAATTAAACGTACTTTATAAGAGTTGCTGTGATCACAATCTCCCTTCACAGCAATAGAAACCCTAAGACAAATGCAGAGATACATATTCAAAAACATAGGAACTCCATAAAAACACAAAACCAGAAGCCTTAATATAGACACAAAGAACTTGCTAGGTTAACAAAAAATGTTCTAAAGGGGCTGGAGAGATGGGTCAGAGGTTAAGAGCACTGGCTGCTCTTCCAGAGGTCCTGAGTTCAATTCCCAGCAACCACATGTTGGCTCAAAACCATATGTAGTGAAATCAGATGCCCTCTTCTAGGGTGCAGGCATACATGCAGATAGAGTACTTGCATACATTAAATAAATCTTAGAAAGGAAGGAAGGAAGAAAAGTTCTAAAAATACTTTTTGAGACAAAGAACCTCTGGAGATGCATTGAGTTCATTTTGTGTTGCCCATCTACTTCTGGCCATGGGGGTCTACTCGTAAGAATAGTTTGAACAACCTGTGAGACTCTATTATAGCAAACTAAATTCTCATTTTTGAGTGGTTATCAATGGGAGAAGGCTTCAGGGTTAAGGTGTGGGCTTTTGCCACTTCCCTTCTCAGCTCTGGGACCCCATTTGGTACAGATCCCTGAAGGGTCTATGCATGCTGCCTCAATCTCTTTGAGTTCAGATATTCGTCAGTCATCCTGTGTTTAGATGGTGCCCTCCATCGCTGCTCTTACAATTTTTCTGCTATTTCTTCCACAGAGTTCCTGAGCCTTGTGGGGAGGAATTTAGTGAAGATATTCTATTTAGAACTGAGTGTTGTGAGGTCATTCCTCTCTGCACATTGTTCAGCTGTGCCCTTTTGTGTTTGTTCTCATTTACCACAGCTTCTCCGATGATGACTGACAGATACTGATCTAGGTTTGGCTTTAGAAGAACATTAGTAGTGTTTTGTTTTCCCCTTAGGTCCCTGGCCAATCTGGTCTCAGGTACTTGGTCACCCTGTTTGCTTTTGTTTGAGAAAGGGTCTTATTCTATGTACCCTTAGTTGTTCTAGAACTCACTATGTTGACCAGGTTGGCCTTGAACTCACAGAGATATACCAGCCTCTGCCTCCCAAGTGCTGGGGCTAAAGTCGTGGACCATCACAGAAATCTACCTACTTTCACCTTATCACCTTGTCAGTACTAGGATTACAGGCATGCACATTCATCCCTAGCAGGATTGTATTATTTTTTTGAGACAAGTTCTCTAGCCTAAGCTGTTCTCAGACTCCCTATGTAGCTAAGGATGGCTTTGAACTCCTGGTTCTCCAACCTCTACTTCCCAAGTACTGGGATTGCAAGCATGCCCCACCCTGCCTAGGTTCAGTTACCTTTGTATAGTAACAGAACAAACGAAAACCATAAATGTATGTACCAAAGACAGCAGTGAAGGCATGAGGTCACACAGATTACAAAAAGAGGTCAGAATTCTTTAGGTTCCAGGCTCCATCAGATGACATTGTTAGCTTTACAATTGGTGGGAACTACAGGTCAGCTAAATTAATATGATCCAAAGATTTTACTTGAGAGTCTAAAATAGCATTTCTCAATCGTGAGCCTCAACCCCTTGGGGGTCAAATTACTCCTTCACAGAGGTCACATGTCAGAATCCTGCATATCAGATATTTGCATTATGATTGCTGACAGTAGCAAAACTACAATTATGAAGCAGCATGAAATAATTTTATTGGTGGAGGTCACCACAACATGAGGAGCCATTAAAGGGTAGGCTGAGAACCACTGTTCTACAGGATAAGGCAGATCCGGGGATGGTGGTAAATGACTGTTAGAGAGATGAAGGAGGACCCCAAGGTAATTTTGGTTCTGAGTCCAATGCATACCAGTCGGTTTGCAGTTCTTTACACAGGTGTAGCTTTTAGAAGGAACTTCAGTTCACGGGAAGTTTTTCTTTCCAAAGTTATCTGATGTTTAACTTTCCAGTTTCAAGACCAGTCTACCCAGTCAGTCCGCACTAGTCACTGTCATGTGACAGGTTTGGTGGCTCGGGTTTTGTCATGTGACAGATAGGTCTTGCTTTACCTTTGGTCTGCTTCTGTCTCCCCTGGCCTCACTTCCTTCCATACTGGCACCTTCAATCTGTCACTTGGGGACCAGCAGCCATTGGAGTAAGACTCCCAGTCTCCACTCTGGCTGCAGTGTTCAATTGTCCCAACATTCTCACTCACTGCCCTAAGGAAGTCAGTTAATTCCATTGTGAGAGATTAAGAAACTACTACAATTTAAAGACAAATCTAATGAAGCCTTAATTAAATAGTGGTCAGGATGATGAACTCTTGACCGGATCCACTCCAGGGTTCTCAGGAAATAGCATCAAGTCGGTTTGCTGGAGGCTTATAAAGGTACACCCATAAGGCTATGTATTCTGATTAAGTCCAGTCAGGGACATATTTCATGCCCACTACCTCCCACCCACACGAAATCAAGCACATCCGGTGCAGATGGATCAAACAAACATAGGACAAACAGGAACTTATTTTTAACTGTCTTAACTGCAGACTGCACCCTTAACCTGCAAGGTGCATTGTTCCTGTTTTGGTCTCCCATTAACTCGTAAGGTGCACTCTTCTTGTTTCTACTTTGGTTTCTTATCGGGTCCCCCAAGCAGCTCAGGACAAATGGCTAACTGTGGTTTTCTATTAACCTATAACAGAGTCCCGGTTCCTCTTAGCACTCCTCATCCGTGCCCTCTACCCTGCTGAGGATCCTGCCTGCCTCCCTTTTAAAGGAGGAGCTATTATGCTGTATTTTTAAAACTAAGTTTCTATTTATTGTGAGAGCTGAGCACCTCCTTTTCCCGGAATCTGACCTTTCCCAACCCATGACCTTGATTGTTTTTAAGAATACCCTGATCCTGACCTTCCTAAAATGGTTGATCTCATGATGTTTTTTAAACTCTAAAAATTTCCTTATTGCCCCCTTGTCTCCCTTCTGTAAAATTACTCGTGATTTTACCATTTAAAAGGGATCTAGGGAGCTGGAGAGATGGTTCATGGTTAAGAGCACAGGCTGCTCTTCCAGAGGACCTGAGTTCAATTCTCAGAACCCACATGGCAGCTCACAACTGTCTGTAACTCCTGCTCCAGGGGATTCAACACCCTCACAAAGATATACATGCAGGCAAAACACCAATGGACATAAAATACAAATACATAAATTATAAAAGGGATCCAGGAGGTTGATTCAGGCTGCTCTTAGGAGGCAGTCAATGGTTAGCTCTTGGATGCACCCCAACAAAAATCAAGCTTGCTTCAAATTCGGATCCAAGTGTGGTTGGTAGTGGTCTTATTCTCAAAGCTTCTCATTCCCCTAACAACCCGCCACTTCAGGCATAAGCCCCCTTTGTCCTCTCTGCTGTCCCGGCCTGCTCTTGGTTCCTGGTCTTCTCTCTTGCTCCTTTTCTGCTCTCTCCCTTCCCCTCTCTCTTGGTCCAGCCATGTTTAGCCTGACTCCTCCAGATGCCTCTGCTCTTTTCTCTGTCATATCTACAATAAAAACCTTCTCACCTACACCCAGGGGCTGTCCTTGCTCATTTTCACGCAATATTGAAATCCCAGTTCCTAGTCCTGGCACCGTGGAGGTGGAGTGGAGGCTAGCCTGGTCTACAAAGTGAGTTTCAGGACAGCTAGGGCTGTTACACAAAGAAATCCTGGACACAGCACATGCTTTTAATCCCAGCACTCAGGAAGTAGAAAAACAATCAGAGCTCTGTGAGTTCAAGGCTAGCCTGGTCTACAGAGTGGATTCCAGGACAGCCACAGATACACAGGCCATGTAGTGAGAGATTGTTTTAATAAACAAAAACACATCTCAGTGGATGTCAGTCACTGCTTTTAAGTAAGTTACTATAAGCTTTATTGGTTTCAAACTACTGCTACCATACCACCAGGCATGGTGGCAAATCCTAGTGTTCAAGATGCTAAGGCAGGATCATTATCACAAGGAGCATGTAGCAAGAGCATCAGGAGGAATGGAAGCACGGGGTTAACAGGTTTATTATGATTTTAAAATGTGTGTGTGTGTTGTACAGAAGTCAGAGGTCACTGCGTGGAGTCAGCTATTCCCTTCACCTTTACAGAGGATTCAGGAGAAGGAGGGTTGGATTCTGGACTCAGGCTTGTGCAGTGAGCTCTTTACCAGAAGAGTACTGCATGAATCCTAATTGGTCTTAATGAAAATTCAGAGCCAGCTATTGGGGTAAATTCTGGAAGATCAGAGAAGCAGAGGAACAAGCCATTAGAGAAACTTCTCACCACTACTGAATCCTCAGGCCAAAAGGGGAAGATCCTGTCTCCATGAATCAATCCTCAGACTGAATGCTCTGAGTCCTCAGCAGAAAGGAAAAGCAGAAGGGCAGGGAAGGGCCCAACCCCTGTGGACCTTTGCAAAAAGCAAGATTAATAAATATCCCGGTGTTCACTCACATGAAACCTCACCCTCTCCTTTTGCAAAATTTGCATAACAGGCTCATTTAAGGGCAAGGAGTGTAACTCAGTGGTAGAGCACTTGCCTGGCATTTACAAAGCACTGGATTTGCGCTCTAGTACCACAAAGAAACAGCAAACGAAGGCAAATGGGCAAAGGAAGCTGGGTGTGGTGGTGTATGCCTCTGATCTTACCATCAGGAGACAAGAGACTATCCTGGTTTACAAATTAATCAAACAGGGCATGCAGGCCTGAGGAGTCCTTCCCCCATAGGGACTTCCATTCAGGTAAAGCCAGACCCTTTGATAACGTCTCAGAAAGCAATTTCAGGGTGAGTCTGACTGAGTGAAGGAAAGTGAGTGTGAATTTATAAAGATAAGGGAGACTATATATACATTTTATATTTAAATGGAGGCTTTAAAAAATGGAGTATACACAGCCTAAGTGCTTTGCAAGCAGGAATGTCACCCTTATGGATGTCTGGGTGGATGGATGGATATCTATATCCAGATAGAGAGATGGATAGATTACATATTTGTGTGTGTGTAATTTGTGACATTTTTTTTAAAAGATAGGATCTCATGTAGCATAAGCTGGCCTCAAAGCCAAGAATGAAGCTGAACTTCTGATCCTTTACCTCTACTTCCTTGTGCTGGAACGATGGACAGACTCCTAGAAAGAGACTTGTAGCTATTTAAGCTACAATGTTCATAGTATATAATTTACAACAAAGTTTAAAGATTAAGCAAAGCTTAAAAATAAAAGTTTAATAGTTAAGTAAAAACCTGGTTTACTTATTTCTTTTATCTTAAAGAATTTCCTTTTGTAAATGAAATTGAAGTGTGGTTTTATGAAGTTTAGATTTAAGGGTCAGAGAAGAGGGCTTCAAATAGTAAAACTCAAGGTTACAGACATTCTGGCCCTAACTAAGCATAGTTTGTTGTTCAAACATCCAGCTCAAGAAGTCATTTGGAAAACACAGATTATCTCTGCAGGCAATCTAGGCAGCATCTGTGTGTCCAAGTTTCTAGACCTTTGGTCTTCAGGAAGGGTAAACTGGATTCCAGGGTGAGTGTCTTTCTTTTCCTCTGTGCCCTTAATCAGCTCTTCTTGTGTCTAGGGCTACAAAGCTATATCCTGTCTCCCAAAACCAAGCAACCGGTTAACCACCAACAAGACAGAGTATACAACAAGAGGGAGGAAGGCTTGATGGTCAAAGGAGCCAGCCGTGGTGGTACAGAAAGGAGGCTGAGGCAGAAGAATTCTGAGTTTGAGGCCCAGCTTGGAAACATACTGAAGCCCCGTCTGCAAAACAAAAAGGACTCAGCAAGATGGTTCAGCAGACACAGGTGCGGGCCTGAGTTCCATGCCACATGAAGGAAGGAGAAAAATAGCCCCTCAAAGTTGCCCCTGAGCTCTACGTTCTCCCCCCACCCCATAAATACAAAAATAAATAAATGTAAACATGTTTTATTAAAAAAAAAAAAAGATCAAAGATCAGAGCAGGAAAAAGTAAGCAAGAGACAAAAGACTGGATACTTGGGGTGATGTAAGAATTGTAAAGCCAAGGGATGCAGAGGCAGAGAAGGCAAGGACTCATCTTTTGCAAGTTTCTAGAAGAATCCAGCTCTGCCAACTCCTGACTTTAGCCATATGAGGAGGTTTATTGGGGAGAAGATGTGGGCACATTTCCAGTCATAGTCCATCAAAATCTCTTACACAACTGTTCCCATCTACAAGAGCTAGGCCATCAACAGAGAGATCTGGAGAATACCTGACCTACCTTCTTTTTAAAATTTTGTTTTGTTTGTTTTCTGAGCTGGGGTTTCTCTGTGTGGTCCTGGCTGCTCTGGAACTTGCTCTGTAGACCAGGCTGGCCTTGAACTCACAGAGATCCACTTGTCTGTCTCTTGGGTGCTGGAACTAAAGATGTGAGCAACCACCACCCGACTGTATAGATTTTATGGAAGCTTGGACACACTGGGTACCGCAAATTAGATGATGCCATTAGACACCACAAGAATGACAAACTTCAAGGAAAAAAAAAAAGAATTCACACCTTGGCCACACCATAAGTTCCTTCATGACCTCTGCAGACTCATTGTCTTGGTCAATTCTGCACAGATATGTTGCTTTCCTTCAGAAGTCTTGAAGGCCTCCCATGCTGCAGGTTAGGGAAGATACCTGCTTTGTTAAATGAAAGGGGAGAAAGAAACAATCTGAATAATTTAGAATTCAATGTATACTGCCAGGGCTTCTGAAATGAGGACCCACATGTTCGGTGTGACTTGCCTTTAGAAACTGCAAGGCTAAAGGAACTATGGAAACAACAAAGTCAAGGAAGTGACTGAGAGCAAACAGTTCAACTCATTTCTGGACTTGAAGAGCAGAAATGAACTGCAGGAAGCCATGGGTACTGGCTTCTCAGAAGGCCAGGGCTAAATGTACCTACCCTGGATATGGTGAGGGATGGGACAGACAAAGGGTAGACACAGGAAGACAGTCTGAGCCAGGCATGGATGCCATTGTATTAGGACCTAGGCTTCCATCTTCTTCTCCTTCTTCCCTCCCCTCCCCTTCCTTCCTGATTTGAAACAGGTCTTGCTATGTAGTCCTGGCTGGCCTGGGACTTGCCATTAATATGTAGGCCAGCTTGCCCTTAAATTTGTGGCAATACTTTGCCTCAGCCTCCCAAACACAGGCTTCCAGGAATGAGCCATATGCCTGGCTGTGGAGGTTCTCAGAGCTTTGTCTGAGTCCTCTGAAGACTTCTACTTACAGACTGACTTCAGCCCTGCTTCTCTGGGAGCCTCACACATGAAGACCTACTGTGCAGATTCAGCTGCCCCCGATTTCGAGGATGGACTCAGTCAGGTTGAAGAAGGAAGATTTGGAGCTTCCATCATACAACATGGAGAGCTGCACCTCCAGCCTTCCTTCTGCCTGACAGAGCTTCTCTGACCAGTAAAGGCTCAGCCTGCTGGTACCACACCTCACAATATTCATGTGGAATGCAAGAGCCTCTACTTGGGGTTTTTATCCCAGAAATGGGAAGCTGCAGAGCAAAGTTTAGAGCTCAAAATTTAGAGACTTAACTTGGTATCCATCCATCCATGCATCCACCCACCCACCCACCCATCCATCCATCCATCCATCCATCCATCCATCCATCCATCCATCCATCCATTCATCCATCCATCCATCCATTTATAACAGTGTCTCACTATATAGCCCTGGCTGTCCTGGCCTCAAACTTACAGAGTTCTGCTTGCCTCTGTCTCCCAAGTGCTTGATGAATGGGGCACTATGCTGGGTTAAACTTGGTATTTTGAGTATTTACAAAAGTAAGCCCCATTTCATTTAAGTGGCAAGTCCAAGACTCAACTGTAATTCTGTCTGACTTAAGTCAATATTTGAAAACTCCACTTTCTAGCCTTTCTTGCTTTCTATTTTCAGCTTTTTTTTCTGTGTTTTATTGCAACTCAAATATATTTGCTGAAGGTCTTTAAGAATTTCTTCATAGTAGACAGACAGCTTTCTGTGGTTGCTGGGAATTGAACTCAGGACCTCTGGAAGAGCAGCCAGTGCTCTTAACTTCTGAGCCGTCTCTGCAGCCCCCAAGGTCAAGGTGATGGTACCTGCTCTCCACTACAGAGTTCTGGCTGCAGAGACAGCTCAGCAGTTGAGAGCGCTTGCTCCTTTTGCAGAAGACCTGAGTTTGGGTCCCTGTACCCACACTGGGCAGCTCTCAACCATTAACTCCAGTTCCAGGGGATCTAATTATCTTTTCTGTCCTCTGCAGGTATCTACATGCTTCCATGAACATATCCCTACACAGATAGATACGCACATACTCATATTTAAAGATAAAATAACTCTTTAATGGGCCAGGCAGTTCTAGGAAAATAATCGTATCATTCCAAAGAGTTTATGAGCTGATAGCACCGCCTAATTTTGTTTTGTTATGTGAAGATGTTTGTGTGTGTGTGTGTGTTGTTTGTGAGTTTGTTTGTTTTTAAGACAAGTGTTCTGCCTGCCTCTGCTTTCAGAATGCTGGGATTAAAGATGTGCACCACCACTACCTAGCAATTTTTTTCATGTGTGTGCACGAGTGCATGAGTGTGTGTGCACACGTGAGTGTGTGTGTGTGTGTGTGTGTGTGTGCACACGCATACATGTGCACATGTGCTATGGAGTACATATGGAAGTCAGAGGACAGCTGTAGAAGTTGGTTCTCTCTTTCCACCCTATAGGCTCTGGAGATCGAATTCAGGTTGTCAAGCCTAGTGGCAGGCAAGTACCTTTAACCCACTGAGTTATCTGGCTCAAGTGTGGTGATACATGCCCAGCACTCAAGAGTTGGAGGCAGGAGAATGGGAACTTAAAAGACATCCAGGGCTATAGAGAGAGTTTGAGGCCATTCTAGGCTGTCTGTGTAAGACAGAAAAAGAAATTCCTTAACCTGTGTGTACCCTCTTGCAAGTGATTGAACTATGAGTAAGCATTCAGAGGCCAGAGCGGGATGTCAGGTGTCTTTTTCTATCAGTCACCACCTTATTGCCTTGAGGCAGGGTCTCTTGATGAATGGGAAGCTCAGCAGTTCGGCTGAGCTGGCCCACCAAGGCCAGTCTGCTGCCTGGTGCTGGAGTTACAGGAAAGCACAGCCTGGCCTGGGTGTTTTATGTGTGTGCTAAGTGTTCAAACTCAGGCCCTCATGTTTGAAAAACAAATGTTCTTATTCACCAGGCCATTCCCCAATCCCCCGATACTAACCCTCCTTAATTTTTTTAAAAAAATTATCTTTCTTTTTTTAATGTGCATATGCTATGTGTGTGTGTGCCATGGGTGCCTATGGAGGCCAGAAGAGAACTTCAGATCCCCAGGTGCTAGAGTTACAGGATGTGGGTGCTTTGGAAGAGCAGCAAGTGCTTTTAACCACTGAAGCATCTCTCCAGGCTTCTCCTTAACTTTTTACGCTTTTATTGTCTTTGTTTTGTTTGTTTTTGTCTTTTGAGACAGGTTTCTATGTGTAACATCCCTGGCTGTATTGAAACTTGCTCTGTGGACCAGACTGGACTCAGAGATCTGCCTGCCTTGGCCTCTCTAGTGCTGGGATTGAAGTTGAGGGCCTCCACTCCCGGTCTACCTTTGAGAACTTTTTAAAAGTTGTTTACTATCAGTTACTGATAATTACCCTTTCTGTTTGTTTTTGTTTTTTGAGATAGAATCTCTCTATGTCACTCTGGGTGTCCTAGACTTTGATTTGTAGATCACACTGATCTTGAATTTGAGCCACCTGCCTCTGGCTCCCAGTGCTAAGATTAAAGGTGTGAACCACCAAGCTCTACTGATAATTATTTTTTATCACTCACAGAATATTGCTTAAGACCTTTGCTCAGAAAGAAGAGTTTAGGCATTAGTTAACAACTCTATTCTTTCAAGGACAAGTTCTTTACACGTGTGAGTTTTCTATGGATTACGGCTGCAGCAATCACCATGTCTTTGTTGGTCATTTTAATTGTAATGTTAATTATATTAAAATACTTATATTTTCAATCCAGTCCTATATGTTTTCCTTAAGTAGGAATTTTAACTCTTTGGCATTTAGGAATTACAGAATCTTTGGGTCTCATTTAAATGTTGACATGTAAGAAGATTCTTGGATAATGCGGCGGGGTCAATGAGATGTCTCAATGAGTAAAGGTGCTTAGCATGTAGGCAGGCCTGACTACTTGAGTTCAAATGCACGGCATAAGGAGAGAAACAATCGTCAGAAACTTCTGACTTCCATATGTACACTGTGACATGTGCACGCCCACACTCACATCACACACACAAATATAATAAATAAGAAATTTAAGAATAATTGAGGCATCTGAAATGTTTCTCTATGACCCATCTTGGCTTCATCCACGTGAACAAACACCACTCTGCTACGAGCTGTACACAAATCCCGCATGTTAATTGTAGCTCCACCCCTTGTTAGGCACAGTCCACAGGACAAGGACTCAGGAGCCTTGTTTCACCCTGGCAGCGTGAGGTTTTATAAGCACAAGGATCACAAACACTTGTTGCCAAGTCACAGTTTCTGAAGTCAAAATGGAGTTACCTAAGACAAGGTGCTTTTGCCTGCTCCCTCCACACATTCTCAACCTACTCATTACAGGTGCCATTATCTTCAACCAAAAAACAAACTAACACTTTTTATCTGTTAAATCATTTAAGAACTCCATTATTTAGGGGTGTGTGTGTGTGTGTGTGTGTGTGTGTGTGTGTGTGTGTGTTTGTGTGTGGGGGGGCACTGAGGGATGGAGGATCTCATGCAGCTTAGGCTAGGCTCAAGTTTCCTACTTAGCAGAGGATGACTCTGAGGTCCTAATCTTCCTGCCTCTACTTGTTTGAAATTACAGTGTTGTGTCTAAGATAGGTTTTCCCAGGTAGACCAGACTGTTTTAGAGCTCACTATGTAGCCTAATCTGGCCTCTGACTCACGGCAATTCCCCTGCCTCAACCTCCTAAATCTTGGGATTACAGATGTGAATCACAGTGCATATGCCGGACTCTCCTCATTGGTACTGCATGATCTCTCATGGTTTGAAGTAAAAAGACCATTTTGGGGGGTTTGGAGATGGCTCAGTTGGTAAATTCTATCCCTAGAGTATGTAGGAAAATGCTAGATGTGTATTGCCTCTTTGTAATGCCAGTGCCTGAAGCAGAAGCCTTCCTAGCCAGCCGGTCTAGCCTAATTAGTGACCTTCAGCCAAATGAAAGACCCATGTTATAGAAAAAAAAAAAAAACAAAAAACAAAAAACAAAAAACAAAACAGGAACCTGTAATCCTATGCCTGAGGAGGCAGAGACAGGAGGATCACTGGGGTTCAGTGGCCAGGCAGCCTTGCCAATGGGTGAACTCTAGTGAGAGACCCTGTCTTTGGAGGAGAGTGATGGGGGAAGATAATACCTGACTTTAACCTCTGGCACATATGGGTGTACACACCTGTACACAGACGTGAACACACCCACTGTTCGGATATACACATTACTGAGCAGAGTCACCTTGAAGCCACCCACATCTGTGCTGTAGGATGACAACTGGTAGCAGTGTGCACGGTAAGGAAGAGAGATGAAGCATAAGAGAAATTAGGAGATATTCAGTAAGTGAGATATTCAGTAGTAATCCCAGCATTTAGAAGGCTGAGACAGGAGGATCACAAATTTGAGGTCAACTTGGGCTACACAGTGTTGTAGAATATTATTTGCAGGTGGGTTACTTTTCTGTATGTTGCATTTGTTTAACTCTGTGAAGTTGTGTTACTGTGCCTGTCTAACACCTGATGGTCTAATAAAGAGCTGAACGGTCAATAGAATAGAGAAAGGACAGGTGGGGCTGGTGGGCAGAGAGTTAAATAGAAGGAGATATCTGGGAGAAAAGAAAAGAAGGGCCAGAGAAGGGGAACTCCAGGGGGCAGCCATCAGCCTTATAGCCAGCCCTGGAGTAAAAGTAAGGTTACAGGGAAAAAAAGGTAAATCCCAGAGGTAAAAGATAGACTGGATACTTTGAAGTTAAGAAAAGCTGGCAAGAAATAAGCCAAGCTAAGGCCAGGCATTTATAATTAAGAGGCGGTGGGCCCCTTAAAAGAGCAAAAGCAAGGATCAACATTTTGGCATCCAACATGGGGTTAGAGTAAAAGAAAAAACATCTACAAAACAGTGTAGAAAGTCTTGGGAAAAGAATAATCTCAGCATTTGAAAGACTGATAATTAGCAAATGGCCAGAGAAGAGACATGGATAGTGATTATTACAGAAGTGGAGAAAGTGAGACCAATTCAAGAAATTCTATAGCAATAAAGAAAGAAAGGAACCAAAACAAGCATAATAAAAATAAGCCAGGTGTGACAGCAGAATTTATAACCCTATCATCTGGGGAAGCAGAGGCAGGAACATCTCTGCAAATTTGAGGCCATCCTGGTTGACACAGGTAGGCCTGCCTGAGCTACAGGTCTGAAAAACTGGACATGATAAATCCAAGGAAAGATTAAAGGGAAGGTTTTTATTGTAGATATGAGGGAGAGGAAGCCAGAGGCATCTGAAAGAGTCCAGTGCAGGGAGAGAAAGTAGTAGACTGAATATGGCCAGCAGACTAAATAGGGCCATGAGAGGGGAGAGAGAAAGGGATAGGGAGAGAAAAGTTTAGTGTGGGGGCAGGGTGAGAAGAGCTGAGAGGAGCCAGGACAGACTCTGTAACAAGTACTTGCAATCCTGAGAGAGCCTGGAGGCTAGCATAGGCTTTGGTACACTAATAGGCACCAGTTAGCCATTTAGCTGCAGTTTTTTTGGATCTGACTTTCCAGACATTTGTTGATGATAAGAGGTGATGTAATCTCTTTTGTATCTTCTTAGCTGAAATTAGGGTACCACTATCAGGACCCAGGAAGGCTGGGATGCTGGTAAAGGCTAGGAGTGGGGAAAGGATACACACATGTGACCAGGGGATATAGACACATGCACGTATATGTGAGGGGAATAAGGTGGAGAAAGTGAATCAATTGTAGACATAAAGACATTTGTTTGGATTTGAAGAGTTGGGGAGTGAGGAAAATAAAGGATTTGAATAGGTTTCTGGCTTTAAACATTTGAAGGTGCTGATGTCATTAAATGAATGAAGACATAAGGACTGTGTGAGTGTGCCTTTGTAGAGGTCAAGTGCAGTAGGTTAGATCATTTTTCTTTTAATATTACATTTATTTATTGATCTGGTTGTGTGTGTGTGTGTGTGTGTGTGTGTGTGTGTGTGTGTTAAAGATTGTGCAGCACCTTTCTACCTTGTGAATCAGGAGGCCTGGAGATCAAACTCAGGTCATTAGCAGCACCTCATACCTTCAAGTACCTTTCCTCACTGCTAAGCCATCATGCTGGCCTGAGATAGTATTTCTTGTTTTGAAGTGCTTATGGATACTGGTTTGGTGCTATCCATCTAGACTGTTAGAGCAAGTCTGGGGATTATTTCTTAGTATAAAGGTAAGGAATAATCTTGTAATGAGAAGAGCTCGGTTTTTATAGTGCTCAGTCATTAGCACCCCTAAACTGAAGTAGTTATTACTTCCCCAGCAGTAAAAGCTTGATTATAGCCCCGTCTGCTTATTGTGTGAAGGCTCTCCTTCCTCAAATTTCCACAGGCAATGTGGTATTAGTGGTGATTAATCATCATGTAGCTCAATACAAAGACAAGAATATTTACTGTGGCTTCCGGAGGGTGCTTGCATAGCTTTTCTGGGCCCTCGGGGCAAGAGATCTGAATGGCTCTCCCATTGGCTCTGGGGCCTTCCTAAATCTGAGCTAGCCAGCAGCAAGCGGCTACTCTGGCTCAGTCCGACCCTTCTTCCATCTTACCCGGCGCTAAAAACTCAGTGTCTGTTTTCCTTCGAGGACACCCCCACCCCTCCGCCTTCCTGCCCGCAGGGGGGGCGGGCCTGGCTCTAGGCCCCGCCCCCGCCCCACCCGCGCGGCCGACTCCTTTCGGCCTCGCTTGTGCGTCTGCGCGAGTCCTGGACGCGAAGCAGCCATGATGGTGGGTGTTCACGGCGGCGCCGAACCCCGGGCGCGCGGTGGGGGCGGCGGGCGCGGGGACGGCGCGGGCCGGGCGCTAATGTCTCTCTTTGTGTCTCCCCTCTCCCCTCCTCCCCCTCGGTGCGCCGGGCCCGCGGACTCAGCAGGAAGGCCTGGATGACGGCCCCGACTTCCTCTCGGAGGAAGACCGCGGAGTAAGTTGTGCTTCTGTCCCTTCCCCGCCGTGGCCTGAGGAAGGGTCCCGGGCTGCGCTGCCGCCCCGCGGCGCGCGCCCCGCCCTTCTGCAGCCCTTCTTCCCCGGGGCCGTGCGCTTCTCGGTTCCGCGGGACACGCGGCCGCTTTTCTCGCCTTGAGCGGGCGATCCAGCCCTGTGCTGAGCCTGCGCTTCCCAGGCCCCGCTGCAGGTGGGGTGGCCAAGGTGGAGGCAGGGTTGGAACGCCCCCATCCTCAGACCTTCCCTGTGGTACCCTCAGAATCTGCCTGTGGCTTTTTGGAATCTCCCTTTCTCTTTTCTTTGCTGAGTAGTATGTATTTAGTCTAAATTTACCCTTTTGTAATGATTTTTTTGTAGTCAGCAAATCTCAGCTGTGCCCGAACAGATTTTGCAGAGAAATGGTATCTTTACTTTTTCTAGTGTATCCCTCAACCCCCATTCTTTTGGGGGTTTTCGGGATATTGTTTCCTTTCTCTAGCTTTATTGAGGTATGACTCACAAAATAATAATTTATATATTTAAAGTGTACAGCGTTATATTTTGATTGATGTAGAGGCTGTGAAATAATTACTATTGTCAAGTTAATTAGCATATACCTCACCAAGATACCTTCAGTTTCTTTCTGATGAGAACACTTAAAACTGAAAGTTTGTATCCTTTGAAGATTCCCTTGCCCTTTTCCCATCCCTGAGTTTAAAAATCTCTCATCTCCCTCCCACTCAATCCCAACCATTTGTCTTTAAGGGTAGGGATACATGTAGTGTGTTATACAGGTGCTGTACTGGAAAATATTGATACTGTTGTGTGATTGCCACAAACTAAAGTTTCGATGTCACCATTTTACCATTTAATACCTTACACTTTATTCTTTAGTCCGTCCGTCCCCCCCAACAGGGTTCCTCCCTTGTCCTGGCTGTCCTGGAACTCACTCTGTAGAGCAAGCTGGCCTCAGACTTAAGAAATCCACCTGCCTCTGCCTCCAGAGTGTTGTGATTTCTTGTCAGCTAGCCACCCCTGACCCACCCCACTTAACCCCTCCCTTTTCGACAAGCTTCCATGTACCCGGGTTTGGTCTGTAACTTAAGACATTTGTCCTTCTGCCTTCCAAGTGTGGAATATGGGTACATGCTGCCCAGCCTAATTCTTGCTTTCATTTTCCATTTTGCCTTTAGTTATCCATCCCAGATAATGTGAGAGATTGGTTGTTATTGTTGTAAATGATAAAACATTGCAGGATACTGGCTAAGATTTCAGAATATTGGTAAGAGGTTAGGTGTCAATGTCAACATTTTTAATCCCAGCATTCTAGAGGGCAGAGGTGGTGGTGGGTTGATCTTTGAATTAAAGGCTGGTTCACATTGCCAGTTCCTAGTAAGCAAGGAGTTTCCTAGGGAGAGAGGGTTCAAGGATTTAGTTTTAATTCTGTGGGTAGGTGCAAGTGCTTGTAGAGGCCACAAGGGGTCAGGTCCCCTGAACCTGCAGTTTCCTGTGGTTGTGGGCAATCTGATTTGGATGCTGGGACCTGAAGTCAGGTTCTCTGTAAGAGCAGTGGGTTCTGAGCTACTGAAGTCACCTCACCAGCCCCCGAAGCAGAATCTTTGACATCATAGAGGAGCACATACTACTGCTGATCCCTTTTCTTCTTCAAACAGTCCCTTTCTGCTTTCATTCCGTTACAGAGGACAGCTGTGCAGCTCTCCCCTCCACCTTTTACATGGGTTCTGGGATTGAACTCAAGTCATTAGGCCTGCACTGTGAGCACTTTACTGAGCCATCTTGCAGGCCCAAGATGGGGTTTTATAGAGATATTTAACATAAACTTAAGCATGAGGATTGAGAAAAGCCACTATCTCAGAAAGACCGACAGACATACCCAAGAGCATAGGATATCAGCTCTGAGGAGTCTCAAAGGGTTCATATGTGGGTGTAGACTCATCATGGGAGACTTGAGAGTTGCAGCCAGATGCGTCTGTAAATGATAAATCAACTTCTGTTTACATACAAGCATCATATGAGTTCTGCTTTCTAAAACTTCTAGTTAATGTTTATCTGTAATAGATGTATGCACATTTATTAAGACATAATTAGAATTTACTCATTGTATTTTGGGTTGTGTTTGATGTTTTGAGATGGGAGCTTACCTTGTAGCTCTGGCTGGCCTGAAACTCACAGATCCTTGTTTGCCTCTGCCTCCCCACTACTAAGATTAAAGGTGTGTGCCACTGCCTGGTGTATTACTGATTTTAAGGTAGGAAAGGGACTGGGGTTGTAAGTCAAAGGTGAGTATACTTGCCTGGCACAAGTAAGACCATGGCCTCAATCCTTGATACTGGAAAAAAAAATAAATAGGAGGGACTAGCAGTTAGTGGTGAAATGAGATTAGTTTTAGTTCAGTTAAACTGGTTTTCTAAAAGCAGGTAGCTTTGTTTAGGTTAAAAACTACCTTTTGTGGTCTGCTATAAAAAGCAGACAGGGCTTTTTTTTTTTTAAGTCAAAAGTGTTAACTTTCTAAAAATATTTTTTACATCAATGACATGAAAAGTGGAATGTTTTCTAATGCATAATTTGTCTGGTGGCATTTTGCTTTTATGAAATTCATTTACAGGACTGTACATTCAAGAACTTAGAGGGAGCAAAGAGCAGAGCTGACCGGGGTGTGATTGTGGGATGTTGTAAGTGGGAGAAAACCATTTGTTTTTAGTAGAGCAAATGTCACTTTGTTAAGGAAAAGTGAGAAAAACTCCAGAAAGTGAGAGGAATTCCAAGGAGGAGCACGCTGGGTGAAACTTTTGGTATGAAAGTAGAAAAAACAAATTGACAGGTGAAACACAGGCTGGAGGGGTAGCTCAGTGGTAGAGCTTGCTCAGCATGCTTATGTGACTGGGTCTGATCTCTCCCCTAAGAGGGAAGGAAAAAAACCATCATGAGTTAGAAATTTTGAACTGGAAGGTGTTTCAGCAAGTTAAGGTACTTTCTACCAGGCCTGGAGATCTGAGCTCATCCCTGGGGTCTAGATGATGGAGGAGAGAAAAACCAGTTCTCACATGTTGCCTACTTTTGACCACCTCACTGGAAAAAAGTAAAATGTTAAATAAAAAAAAAGAAAGAAAAAAAGAAAGTCAAAATTTCTAGAAAGAAATGTGTTAGCATGTTGTGGCGGCTGTGTACACTTGTCTAGTTCTTATTTTAGTGCTGAGGAACTTGTGAGTCAGCAAGTATAGCCGGACACTGTCTTAAGCGCTGTACAGACTGTTGGGTCAATATCTGAAACCTCATTTTCAAGTCTGTGTGGCCAGGTGATGGTGGCACTCACCTTTTGTACCAGCACTTGAGAGACAGAGGAAGATGGAACTCTTGTGAGTTTAAGGCCAGCCTGATCTACAGATCTAGTTCCAGGACACCCAGACCTACACAGAAAAATTAAAAAAAGAAAAAGAGTAGAGTCAGTGTGTATGTATGTATGTGGGGTACACATGTCACAGGATACATATGGAGGTCAGAGGATAATGACCCTGGGGGTCTACCTCAGGTCATTGGGTTTGGTAGCAAGCACCTATACCTGCTGAATCATCATACTGGCTTCTGGCTTCTCTGTGAAACCTTACTCCTTTATGGTGGAGAAATTTAAAACTTCTGAAGAACTTCAGTAGTTTGGAGTCACACAGCAGTGAGTAAAGTATTCTTGAGATCCTTTAGGATCAGGTTAGTTGTGGTAGAGTGTACCTGTAATCCCAGCATTTAATAGGAGGATTGCCTTGAGTTCTATGATAGACCATGTTACCTAGAAAGTGCTGGGACAGCCTGCACTACAAATAAGCCTTGACCTCAGCCCCCACCCAAGAAAACAAAACACTTGCATCTAAGTCCCCTGCTGTCCTGGATGTGGTAGTGCATTCCTTTGGCCCTACAAAACACTTGCATCTAAGTCCCCTGCTGTCCTGGATGTGGTAGTGCATTCCTTTGGCCCTCCAGAAATTGAGCCAACCTAGGCTGCAAATCAAGACCCTATCTCAAAAAAACAAAAAGGTCCACCCAGACCAGAATCACTGGGGGTATTTGAAAAGCAAAACAAAAACTTTGGAGTTCCTGCCCCAAATCTCTAGGTTGGAGAGGACAGCTATTTTTAAAGTTTATTTTCGAGTTTATCTTACTGTTTCTGTATGTGGGGGTTTGTGTGTATAGGTTTTCAGAGGAAAGAGAAATGTTAAATCTCCTGAAGCTGGGGTTGACAGGTTGTCACCCGCTGCCGAGTTTGAGTGGTAGGAATCAGACATGGGTCCTTTGGAAGAGCAGCAAGCTCCCTGAATCACTCAGCCTCCTCCAGCTCAGATTTTAAACATTTTATTTTCATTATATGTGGAGAGGTCTGAAGACAACCATCAGGAATTGATGCGTCATGGACTGTGGATCCTGGGATTGCACTCAGGTCATCCAGCCTGTTCAGCACACACGTTACTCACTGAGTACCTCTCTGGCTCCTAACAACTACTGTTTAAATACTCTCACACTAGCGGGACTCTTGCTCACTGAAGTTTGATTACTCTCACGTTTAGCTTGCTGTTCATTTTAGAGACAGGAATTGTCATTTTTATCCTGATAGGAATAGATTCCAGTAGTCAGATTTTAAGGCGATGCAGCCTTCTCAGACTTTAAAGGGTCTCAATCCGTGGATCACAACCGCTTTGGGAGTCAAATGGCCCTTTCATAGGGGGTCTCCTAAGACCACAGGAAAATAGGTATTTACATTATGATTCATAACAGTAGCAATGGCTGGGGCAGAACTTTATGGTTGGGGGTCATCACAATATGAGGACCTGTATTAAAGGCCTCATTAAAGGGTCACATTCCAAAGGTTGAGAACCACAGTTTGCTCAGCTTTTCAAGAAAAAGGAGTGTCTTTTCTTTCACACTTTGTTTGTTTCGTGTGGGGATGTGCATGTATGGGCAAAGGACAGCCAGTGGGAACTGGTTCTCTGCTTTCATGCAGGAACTTGGGTTGTGGGCTCCTTTACCCTCTGACCCATTCCACCAGCTCCACCCTTTTGTGGTTTTCAGTTAGGTCTCCCTAGGTAGTTCCCCAAAATTTGGCTTTTCTGCTTCCTCCCCCCAAGTACTGGGACTATCTGTGTGCACCCTCACATCCAGCTTTTGAAGAGTCTTAGGGAAAAGTCTAAGATGAATATTTGATCTGTGTTGCAAAAAGAGCCATCACAGATCCAGAAAGAACACAAGCATTCAGAGCAAAACATAGGAAAAACTAAAGCCAGTATTTCAAATCTTTTAAAACAGACAAAGGTTTTTTATCATGGTATTTTTATTTTTATTTTTTATTTATCATCATTTTTTATTATTGTTTTTTTTGAGACAGGGTTTCTCTCTGTAGCTTTGGAGCCTGTCCTGGAACTCAACTCTATAGACTAGGCTGGCCTCGATTTGAACTCACAGAGATCTGCCTGCCTCTGCCTCCAGAGTGCTGAGATTAAATATATGTGCAACCACCACTTGGCCTTATTTTATTTTAAAAATTTTTGTTTTTTGTTTTTTTGAGTTTCTCTATATACCAGCCCTAACTGTCTAGGCTGGGTTTGAATTCATAGAGATCCATTTGTCTCTGCCTCCCAAGTGCTGGGATCAAAGGCATGGGCCTCCACTCCCAGTTCATCATAGTATTTTTCTCAAGACAGGCTCTTATGACATGAAAATGTTTTGTAGCAACTAAAGAATAAAATAGCATTAGCTGGATATAGTGATACACACCTATAATCCATGCATGTCCTTGGGAGAACTGAGGCAGAGAAGCGACCAATTTGAGGTCAGCCTGGGCTAGAATTCAGTGTTCTTCCTTTTCCCCAAAAGGTTAAAAAACAAAACAAAACTTGACAGCATTGGGAGCTATTGGCTGAGCTTTGTTTTCTTAGCTCTGCTGCTCCAGAAGTCACATGCAGAGAAATGAACAGTCACATAGCAATAAACAAATGAGTCCTTTGATGTGCGGTGCATGTCAGAGTGATGGCCTAATTCTCTTGGCATGTAGCTTCAAATCTGAATGGTATGCTGTTTAAAATGACTAGGTGGGGTGACTGCATCTCCTGGGCTCCCAGCCCTACGTTTCCTCCACACTCCTTAGTGGAATCATTTCCAGTCGTACAGACAACTTCTAACCCATACATATATTTCATTCTTATATTAGTACAGTCACTGGGGTGCACATGAGTTCAGAGGTTATAAGAAGACACCAGAGCCCCTGGAGCTGGAGAGCAGGCAGTGGTCTTTTGTAAGAGCAGTGAATGCTCTTAACTACCGAGATGTCTCTCCAGACCCTATTTTTATTTGTTTTAAAAGCTCTTTATTTTTGTGAGTTTAAGCACTGAAATTAGCATACATTCTACACTTTGTTCTGTGCATGTTTTTGGCTGAAACAACTTGGAATAATTATGATGCTCACTTATACCAACACATGCTGGCAACTTGATCTGGTTAGTAAAAATTATAGATTCAGCTACATGAACATAATATATAGGGAAGTTATGGTCAGATTGATGCACAAAATACATGAAAAAGCAAGGGTTTTTTATTAACATACATAGTTTCATTATGGCATTTTCTTTCTCTTTTATTTATTAATTTTTTTTTTTTTTTTTTTTTTTTTTAATGGGCATTGGGTGTCAGATCCCCTGGAACTAGAGTTACAGACAGTTGTGAGCCAGTCATGTGGGGGCTGGGAATTGAACCTGGTGGCAAGGGCCTGTTCTGCCTTTCAGGTACCTTTGGAAGCCAACTCGAGCTAGAGTTATCAACAGTTATGAGCCACCATATGGGTACTATAAGTTAAATTCCTGTCATCTGGAAGAACAGCACTCTTGTCCACTGTCCTAAGTGGCTGAACTATCTCTCCAGCCTAAGATAATTAAATTAAATTACTTATTTATTTGTATTTTTTGAGACAGCTTGCTATGTAGATGAGGCTGAATTCCCAGAGATCTGCCTGGCTCTGCCTCCAGTACACAAATTAAAGGTGTGTGCCTTCTCCCTAGGCTTTAAATTACATTTAATGATACTATATTTTTGTTGCTTGATTTTGTGTCCTTGTTTTTCTTATGAACAGCAACACAAATGTTTAACCTATTTAGTCTCTAACAAAAAAAGTACAAAGTTTATTGGTCCAAATAAAGATTGAACCAGTTAAAGTCTAATTAAAAAGTTATTCAAACTGAAATTACTATTTGCAAAAATTTACCTAAATGTTAGTGATCACAGATTGCCTTCATTAAATCTTTCCCTTAATAAAACCTTTTATAGTTACTTTTTTTTCCTTCCTGAATGGAAAAGAATCTACCTGTGAATATTAAATCCACAATATGATGTTTTATGAAATCTAAGTGACAGTGACTTAAAATTTATTCAGTGTAATACAAAAAAACCCATAGTTTTGTCATTAACTAAAAATCTATTTCAGTTTGTTAAAATATAAAAATGTGCACTGAACTCTGGATGGTGGTGGTGTGTGCCTTTATTTAATCCCAGTACTTGGGAGGCAGAGGCAGGTGGATCTCATTTCGAGGTCAGCCTAATCTATAGATAGAGTTCCAGAACAGCCAGGGCTACACAGAGAAACTGTATCTCAGAAACCAGGAAAAAAATGCATTGAAGCAATTTGGCAAATTAACTTTCAGTGAAACTTTGTGCTGATGTGTGAGTGATTTTATTTTTTAATACACTGCCACCTGAGATAAGGAAGCAAGGGAATTTCATTTTAGAGAACAGTTTTTCCGTTATATATCTTGGTTATTATTAACAAGACTTGGGTGGAAAGTCTTATGTATGTGAAGTGCAACTTAACTGTCAAGGAAACTAATCCTTCCTGTCTGCTTTACTGTGTGGTCAGGAATTAGGAAGTAATTATTAGGGTGTAAAGTGGATGTAAAAAACTGACTGTGGAAGAATCAGAGGTGCACTGTGGCTGCTGTTTGTATTGGTGGTGACATACATGGTGGGGGGAGTGCTCCATTTTTCATGAGCTGAGAAGAGTAGTACTGGAGATTGGTCTGTACTCCTCGCCCCCCCCCCCTTGGTTTTCAGGATTTCTCTGTGTAACCCTGTTCCAGGCTGGCCTTGAACTCAGATTCACGGGCTGCCGCTGCCACTGCCACCACATGACAGTATGTGTTTGTGGCTCAGCACTGGGTAGGTGGACACAGGCAGATGCCCGCTTCAGGTTTGGTGAGAGGTGCTGTACCAAAAACATGAGTGGCATGGTATCTTATTCCTTTAATCCTAGCTCTTGGGAGGGAGAGCGCAGCCTGATCTACATTGCAGGTTCCAGTGTAGCCAGGACTGTACAGTGATACCTTATCTCAAGCTAAACAAAATATGGTGGAGAATGGCAGATGATGCTTGACACTGATATTTTCCTTTCACAGCACAAGCATTTCCCTACATGTGCATAAGTCACACACAAGAACCAAAAGCAGGAAAGTTAGGTTTGTTAAAGGGTACAAAGGGACTTTCTGGAAGCTATTGGTATAAAAATGTTCATAATCTCAGTTTAGCATTTTGCAACATGAGAGTTTGATAAGACTTCAAATTAATTTTAAGACTTGTATATTATATGTAAATCGTATTTAAATATTTGAACCATGGACTAAATCATCGTTCTTAACCCATGGACCAAGATCCCTTTCACAGGGGTTGCCTAGGATCATCTGGGTTAGAAAACACAGATTTACATTATGATTGGTAGCAGTAGCAAAATTACAGTTGTGAAATAGCAGTGAAATAATTTATTGTTGGAGTCACCACAGCATTAGGAACTGTATCAAAAGGTCACAGCATTAGAACACTCAGTAAAAGTGTTCATTATGTGACATAGGGATATTTGTAGAGATAGAATTGAAATAACAGGTGTCAGCTGGGCATAGTGGTAGATTCCTAGATTCCATCATACCTGTAAATGCTGGCACTCAGGAACCCAGGAATTCAAGGTCATACTGGGCTACAAAGTGAAACCTGTCCCTGGAAACAAAGAAGGAAAGGCCAAGAGTTCTGTTATTGATAAAGGGGAGGGCAGTGTACTTAGTATAGAAAGAAGGAAGGAAAAAAATGATCTGGAGTGATCTTTGTTTTCTGGAACGGGCTGGCATGTAGCTTAGGCTGGCCCATTGCTCAGTATGTAACTAAACTGACTTCAGAGTCACTGCTGTTCCTTCTGCCTGTGGGATTACAGATGTGCACCACCACATCCACCTCAGGTTGGTCTGCAGTTGCGTATGGGAAATGCTAATCTAGGTAATGAAGACCACGATCCACGTAATACAAGGAATGCTTCAGAGTAGGGAAGGGATAAAAACTTTTATCTTGGATAACTATGAATGAATTATCTGACTCTTTGCATAGTTCCTATACATAGCAACAGCTCTTTCACACAGCTTTATCTCTCACACATTCATTCACACATACATGCTTTTGCTACATCATCCTTCCACTCTGCTCACTCACTCATTCATTCTCTCACCTCTCTTTAGGCTGCTTCCTCATCGCTCACCCAGCACACACTCCCACTCTGCACAGCTTCATCCCCACATTGCTGCTGCTCTTACACACTCTCATTCATACACACTCATTACTCCTTCTCTCTTCCCTGCATTGCTGCTGCTCCCTGCATCCTTAGCCAAACTCTGGACAATTATATGTTACATTTTCAGGGCCCAGCCCATTCGCATAACACATGATTTTATAGTTAGTTATTCTCAGGCTATTCAAGTCATAAAGCCCAGCCAGTGTAAAATAGTTTTTCTCAGACCGAATGATGTAATATTATGTTTCTAGCCCGGCCTTTCCAGTCTGGCCCTGAGGTTCTGACCCGCTGTCCCACAGAAACACACAGATACTTGTATTAATTTTATGCTGATCAGCCTATAGCTCTAGCATATTTAGCAGGCTCTTGCTCTTAAACTAACCCATGATTCTTATCTTGTTCAGCCATGTGACTTGGAACCTTTTCTCAGAGCAGCATTTCAACTTCTTTCCTCTGTGTCTGCTGGCGTCTCATCATGCTGTCTCTGTGGTGTCTCTCTGGCTTCTCTGTGGCATCTCTGCTCTGCTCTTCCTGTTCCCAGAGTTTTCTTAGTCTGGTAGCCCTGCCCACACTTCCTGCCTGCCTTCAACCAATCGGCATTTTTATTAACTCAGTAGGTGGGACAGTTATTTACAATGTAACATAATGACACTGAAATTCAGGACTTAACAGTAACAGTAGCAGGTTGAACTTTGAGTGTTCAGGGTTCATACAGAAAGTCAACTATTGTAAGGTGGGATGTCTCAAAACAGCCTGGCCTTGATTTAGCAATAAACAACACTGTAGTATGAGTTTTCTGGCCTGGACTTTCAGGCCTAACTTCAAGGTTTAGGGTCCACAGACCCACAGTCTTACAGACCCACAGTCCCACAGAGACACACAGATGTTTACATTAATTTGAAGCTGATTGGCATAAGGCTCAGGCATATAACTTGCTAACTCTATACCCTTCATCTAACCCATGATTCTTCCTGTTCAGCCATGAGGCTCGGTACCTTTCTTTAGAGCAGCATAGTTGTCCTCTGCTTCTTCTGGCTTCTCTCTGGCGTTCTGCTCTGTGCTTCCTGTTCTCAGAGTTCTCTTAGTCTGGTAACCCCACCCACACTTCCTGCCTGCCTTTGGCCAATCAGCGCTTTTTATTAAACCAGTGGGTGAGACAATTATTTACCATGAAACAACACAATCCCCTACACAACACCTGGGAATTAGTCCTTGTATATTTTCTGCTGGATCAGTTTAGTCCATTTGAATTTGTTCTGAAGTCTAAAATTAGTTGTCTTTGAGACTGAAAATACTGTTTCTTTCCTGTGTGAGTAAAGAATATTCTGTATTATTTCTATACATCAGGAATCAATTTTCTTGGTTGTCCACCTCTGTAAGTGTGCCCCAAAGATGTAAAATACACCACCTGTGGGCTGTGGAAACCCCACAGCTGTTCTTATTAGGGAAGCATAGCAGTGGTACCTAAGAAAGTTACAGATTGATGTACTAGTTTGTTCTGTGTGTTGCAGTGAATTACCACAAATGGGTTAAAACAACAGCAATTTATTTTCATAATTCTAGAAGCCATAAACTAGCATTAGGGGCTGAGAGATGGCTCAGCAGTTAATGCCACTGGCTGTTCTTCCAGAGGTCCTGAGTTCAATTCCCAGTAACTACATAGTGGCTCACAACTATCTGTAATAGGATCTGGTGCCCTCTTCTGGTGTGCAGGTGTACATGCAGAACATTCATAATATAAACAGATAGAATAAAGAAATCAGCATTAATCTGTGTGTCTTCCCTCCAGAGTCCTGTTGGGTCCTTTTCTTCCTCTCTTAACTTGGAAGTAGCAGCCAGCAGTCCCTACAGGTGGCTGCAGTGCTCAGATCTTTGGAGTCATGCTGCCCTCAGTTGATCTAGTTGGTCCTATTTGGAGAAGTATCTCAACTGTATAGCCCTGGCTGACTTGAAACTTGCTCTGTAGATCAGGCTGCCGCTGACTTACAGAGTTCCACCTGCTTCTGCCTTAGAGTGCTGGGCCTACCCTGCGGGATTTGTCCTTAAAGATTATCTTGATGAGCCAGGATAATCTCATCTCAAAACTCTTAATTGAATTAGATCTGCAAAGGCTCATTCACAGATGGCAGGTTTGGATAGAGATACTTTTAGGAGCCATTAGCCAGCCTGCCACAGTAATTATCTTAAAAGTGACTTGGGTATGGGTTAAAAAAAAAAAACCCAAAAGTAAAAAGGTTCCTTATAGTTTTCATGGTGGAGGTTAAGATGGGGTCTAGCTATGTAGTCCAAACTGGTCCTGTATTTATCATTCTGCCTCAGCTTCCCGAGTGCTGGGACCATAGGAGAGACAGTTCATGCTCTGGTCTCTGTTTCGGTTTTGTGTTATCTTGTTGGAAGAAAAATGAAATTATATGAAAGTACACAGAGCCAGGTTTCATGATACATACCTTTAATTCCAGCCCTCAGAAGCTGGAGACAGGAGGATCACAAGTTTAAAACCAACCTATCTGTCTTTTAAAAAACAGGAAAGGGGACTGGGAAGATGGCTTATCAGTTAAGACCACTTACAGCTCTTATACTGACCCTATTATAGTTCCCAGCACCCACATGGCAGTTCACACCTGCCAGTAACTTCAGTTCCAAGGGGATCCTACACCCTGTTCTGACCCTTGTGGGCTCCTTCATGAACATGATGGACATACATACAGTCAGGCACATACACATATACATATAAATTAGAATTTTTTTTATGCTGTGCTTTTTCTTTTTTAGCTTAAAGCAATAAATGTAGATCTCCAAAGTGATGCAGCTCTGCAAGTGGACATTTCCGATGCTCTTAGTGAAAGGGATAAAGTCAAATTCACTGTTCATACAAAGGTAAAGTGGGACTTTATATTTTGTTTTCCTTTAGAAATGCTGTTACTTGTGTAATACGTTGATTGGAACTTAAATTTTGAATGTATTAGAAAGAGACATAGGTCTTAATTGACTGCTGCTTTAACAAGATAAGGAAGTTACGTTTCCTTTGCTGGTGTTGCCTTTATTATGTAGTTCTGCCTGTCTGGCTATGTAGATCAGACTGGAGAAGTTACTTGTGATTTTAGGAATTAACGTAGAACCTAGATATAAATTTAATTTCTAGGCTCTTGTGTGTGTGCACGTTTATTTTTGTGTCTGTCTATCTCTCTACGTAGCTCTGGCTGGCCTGGAACTCACTATGTAGATCAGGTTAGCCTCAATTCCCCGAGATTTGTCTGCCTCTCTTCTTAACTTCTGAGTGAGTGCCACCACACCCAGCTAGTAGTGTGACATTTAAATGATGGTAACATATGTACATACAGTAAGTAGGTGCCTGTGACTTTTTTTCAAAGATCCATGGTTAACTTTACATTTATTCAAGAAAGTTGCTGTCTTTGCAGAGTTCATTGCCAAATTTTAAACAAAATGAATTTTCAGTCGTTCGACAACATGAGGAATTTATCTGGCTTCATGATTCCTTTGTTGAAAATGAAGACTATGCAGGTTACATTGTAAGTATTGGTTTTCATTTTCTTGTTAAGTTTTTTTTTTTTTTTTATGTGCATGCATCTAGGTGTGTGTGTGTGTGCACACTCGTGCCCAGGCCAGAAGAGACACCGTTGAGTTGGAATAAGTTTATGAGCTGCCTGATCTGTGTGCTAGTAACCAAACTAGGGTTCTGTGGAAGAGTTCCAAGCTGCTGAGCCAGCTCTTCAGCTCTTATTTTAAATTATGTGTCTGTGTTTCTGTGTGTGGGTGTGCGTGTTAGCACAGGTGCCTGTAGAGACTAGAGGGTCAGATTCTCAGAGCTGGAGTTAGAGGTAGTTGTGAGCTACCCAACGGTATGAGAAACTGGTCTTGGCTCTTTTGCAAGAACTCTGTCTTTACTACTAACCATCTCTAGCCAAGTTTTTATTTTAGAAACTCAGGTGGTTTTGTTTAGCACTTTTAGTAACTGGTGTGATTTGTAAAAATGCCAGTTGTGAGGCATTGGCCTACCACCTTTTATCCTCGGTTGCCTTGTCTTACTTTGAAATGTTATACTTTTTTTTTTTACTTAACTTTGAATTCTTTTTTGTTTATTCAAAATAGTCTTGCTGTGATGTTTGGCTCCTTCCTTGTCTGGAACTCACCCTGTAGTCCAGGTTGACCTTGAACCTATAACAGTCTTGATTCTGCCTCTGAAGTGCTACGGTTATAGACATGATCATTAGAGTTGGAGTAGGTGATTGAGGAATGTTACAAACTGTACAGGTTTTTGGATGCTTGAGTGGACAGAAACTTAAGAGGTTGGAAGGCTCTTCAGATGTTGTAATCAAGAGTAAGTGGTTATTCTTCCTCAGCTGTTGAGCACATTTGAAGTTCTGAAATTTATAATTCCCCTGAGGTTATCATGGCCTGACTGTGTCTTCATCCTGAGGCCAGCCCCTCTCCAATCACGTGTTTCCTTTCTTTAGCTCAGATTGTGGTGACTGTACCTGCTGTTTTCTGACTCGTATTTTAAGATTTTTTTATTTAGGGGGATTGGAGGGATGGTTCTGCAGTTCGGAGTGCTTGCTTCTCTTGCAGAGGACTCAAGTTCAGTTCCCAGTAGTACCCACATGGCAGCTCACAATCATCTGGAACTCCAGTTCCAGATGATTTCTTCTGGCCTCTGGACACCAGGCACATATGTGGTGTACAAACATATACAGGCAAAACAAGAATACATTTGATTTTTTTTATTTAAAAAATTTAATGACTACTTATTTATTTGGGCTTCTGATATATTCCTCTAATTTTGGATCCCTGTGTCATATGATGATAATAATCATTATTAAAACAAAAAAAAAATCCTAGCCAGGTGTGGTGGCATACTCTTTCAATCCCAACACTTGGGAGGCAGAGGCAGGTAAATCTCTTGAGTTCCAGGACAGCCTGGTCCACACAAAGGAATCCTGTTTCAACAAACAACCTATACATTTATTTTATTCATATACATACATATATATATATATATATATACACGCATATACATACACACATACACGCTCATATATGTATGAGTAAAACCCCACTGTCATAAAGCTATTACAGATTTTCAATTTAAAAATTACTTTTGTTTAGTTATTTTTTTCTTACATTCATTTGAAAACACTTTCTTTTAGTTTTGCTAGTGTATGAGCATACACTGAGGTCAGAAGAAGAGTAAGTTTTTTCCTTCTACTTTGTGAGTTCCATAGATAAACTTCAGCAATCAGGCTTTCTGGTACCTTTACCCTGTGAGACATCCTGCCAACCCCACAGCTAATCTTTGTTTATTCTGAGGTAGGCTCGGGCTCTCACTGACTTGCCCAGGGTTGCCTTCAGTTTGTTACTCTCATACTACTATGCCTCAGCCTCCTAACGTGGGGATTATATGGTCTTTCACTCCTGGCTTGCAAACTGCCTATTTTGTTTGTTTATTTATTGTTTTTTTTGAGACAGGGTTTCTCTGTGGGATATCCCTAGCTGTCCTGGAACTCTGTAAACTAGGTTGGCCTTGAACTCACAGAGGTCCACTTGCCTCTGCCTCTCCCTCGTGGGTGCTGGGATTAAAGATTTATACCGGCTTTCACTATGTAGTTCTAGTTGACCTGGAACTCCCTATGTAGACCAAGGTAGCCTTGAAAGCCCAGAGATTTGCCTCCCTTAGGTTCCTTTAGTTCTGGGATTAAAGTTGTGCAACACTACACCTGGCTAGAAATGCTTTAAGATTTAAAAAATTTTTTTCTTTTAAGATTTATTTTTATTTATTGTATATACCCAGAAGAGGGCACCAGATCTCATTGCAGATGATTGTGAGCCACCATGTGGTCGCTGGGAATTGAACTCAGGACCTCTGGAAGAGCAGCCAGTGCTCTTAACCTCTGAGCCATCTCTCCAGTCCCAGGATTTTTAAATTTTTAATACTTATTTTTAATGTGTGTGTACATGTTTGTAGAGCAAGCATATCTCTGGGATTTTAGACATGTGCCACTGTCTGGCCTGTAGATAGGATAGACATTCGAGTCATCAGACATTGTTCCACAGTGCTTTTACCCTGGGCCATCTTTCCACTCCTTAAAAGCACCCCCCCCCAATAGTATTATGGGAGCTGGGCACCTGTGGGGGTGGATTTAGGCAAGAGGGTTGGTTTCAAGTTGTACCCAACCTGTGCTACAGCTAATAAAATAATATTATATTTCTTCTTTGGTGTAAGGGAACCCACAGACTTGGTTTCTAAAACTGGTGATGTTTTCTAATCTCAATTTCGGCATTTCTGGTGCTCAGTTGTTAGATTTTGGCATCATGGGTCAGTGTTGTGTTTGTTCTGCTTGAGGCAGGTTTCACTTTGTAATTAAGGCTGTATTAGGTAGGCCAGCCATTCTACATCAGTCTCATGAGTACAGGAGCCGCCATCTTCAGATAGTGTGGTACAGCGTTAAAAGACATTAAATAGGGCTGAGAAGGTGGCTCACCAAGGAAAAACATGTCTGCCACCAGGCCCTGAAGACCTGAGTTTGATCCCTGGGTCCACATGATGGGAGGAAGGATGGAGCCCTGTAGGTTGTTCTCTGGTTACTACACAGGCTTGGGCATCTGTGTATGTGCACCTAAAAAGAACAGATGGGAGGGAGGGTTCCTTAAAGGTTTGTTGTTTGTTTGTTTGATTATAGATCCCACCAGCACCACCAAGACCCGATTTTGATGCTTCACGGGAAAAACTGCAGAAGCTTGGAGAAGGGGAAGGGTCAATGACAAAGGAAGAGTTCACAAAGATGAAACAGGAGCTAGAAGCGTATGTGATGGGGTTTTGTTACTCTTGTTAACTGTACTTATTTAATGGCCTTTTATTTTGAGTTCTCTGATACCTGTTCTTTTAACCATCTCACTGTAGTGACTATTGAAAAATCATAACAGCCTGTGTTAATGGTCATGATGAATTTTATACACCATCATAGTGATCATCATGAAAATTATATAATTGTCTCCACTGTCAGATTTTCAAGTTATTTAAAGACTCTAAAAACTGAGAATGTAAAATCTTATTAAAATATTAGGAAGGGAACATGACTTTATTATTCTTTTGTTTTTCAAGAGAGGGTGTCTCTGCATAACAACTCTGGCTGTCCTGGGCCTTGATATCACAGAGATCTGCCTGGCTGGGAACGTGATTTTTTAAAACAGCATTACATTTTCTAAAAATTTACTACTTATAGGGCCTTAGTCATTACTAGCCTAGTCTCTGTTTTTTTGGGGTTTTTTTCCAACATAAGCCTACTGTACAACTTCTATTTCTTGTAGGGAAAGTGTGCCAAGCACATGTTCTTTAAAAATTAAAATAAATAATAAAATATAATAGGCATGGTAGTGTTGTAATAGGTTTCGGGTCCCGTGCGCCAGAGATCCGGGACCCACAGACCTGCCGCCGGGACTGCTTATCTGCGCACCGCCGCCCAGGCCCCCAGAAACGACTCAGACGCTTTTATTAACTTCATGCTGTTTGGCCTATGGCTCAGGCACATTGCTAGCTAGCTCTTACATCTTAAATCAACCCATTTCTATTAATCTGTGGGCCACGTGGCCCCGGCCCGTAGCTCACCCGTGTACTTTACATGTTGCTCCTTGGGCGGCTGGCTCGATCTGCCCCGGACTCCGCCCTGCTTCTCCCACCTAAACTGATTTCTCCTCCCACTTCTCCTATGGTGCCCGCCATGACCCAATACAGCTCCTTTATTTAAAGATTGAGATTCACAGCATAAAGAAGGGCATTTCCACATTATGGTAGTCCTTGCCTTTAATCCTAGCACTTGGGAGGCAAAAGCAGATGGATCTCTTGAGTTTGAGAATAGCTGGTCTACACTGTAAGTTCCAGGACAGCCAGAGCTACACAGAGAAGCCCCATCTCCAAAATACACACACTCAGGCACGCACACAAATATATATATATATTTCAAAGTAGCAAGGAAACTTTATTCATAAAGAAAGGGAAAGCAGCCAGGTAGTGGTGGTGCACGCCTTTAATCCCAGCACTTGGGAGGCAGAGGCAGGTAAGTTTTTGATTTTGGGTCCAGCCTGAGCCGCAGAGTTCCAGGACAGCCAGGGCTACTCGGAGAAACTCTGTTGAAACACAAAACCCCCAAAAAGGTAAAGTATAGATCAGAGATGCACTGTCAGCATTGCTGGGAATGGGATGCAGACCCCTCATGGGCTGACTTCACACATGGGCCATGTGCACACGCACGGGCACACACATAACAAGGAAACATGTGAGTAGAAGAATACGCAGGACCTTGTCAGGGTTCTGATGGTTGTCCCTGTTTCTCTTTTTTTGACTATTTTTCCTTTCTTTGTTTTCGTGCATCTATTACAGTGCTGCTCAACCCCTTTCAGAGTGCTAAGAAAGCTGTTCTGAAAGATAAATGGACAAACTGGGTGTTGGTACAGTTAAAGCTACACACTGGAACTCTGTCAGTTCCCGCAGAATAGTCTGATAGACTGCCACAGTCAGCAGAGCACAGCGCTGCGGAAGCCCTGGTTTTCAGGTGGCTCTGCTCATGATTTCTTGTGGTCTGTCAGGGGTTGGACAGCAGAGAGCTTCGGGTTTGTCCCCTTCCATGTCCATCTTTTTTGCCTTGACTGAATGGCTCACATACTGAGCCTGCTAGTGTGTAAAACTTACACTTCTTGCACGAAGTTGAAGCAAGAATATCAGGCTTTTCCTTGAGTGGTTCCCCACACACACATACACACAACTGCTCTGTGATACTCTATGGTTGCTGGGAATAAGCTATCTTAAACACATTTCTTCAATATAATGTTATAAATGGTTCTTTGGTTGGTCTTTCTCACATATTAAGGTTACTATATAAATATTAATACTGAAATTTTGATTAATGAGATTTAAGGTTTTTTTGTGTTCAGATGTGTAAAGGCTGTAACTATATTAAAATTGAGTTATGGTTGTATCAAATAATTTTTCTAGAGTTAAAAAAACAAATATCCCAGTAGTGACCTAACATCAACTTGCATAATAGAAAAGTTTGTAAAACTTGATGTAGTAGGAAGTGGCCCAGACTTTTGGGCCTAGCCTCAAGGTTTAGATCTGCAGACCCACAGACCCACAAAGACATACAGATGCTTACATTAATTTTAGGTTGATGGGCCTAAGTCCCAGGCATATAATTCACTAACTCTTTACCCTTAAACTAACCCATGACTCTTACCTGTTCAGCCATGAGGCTCTGTACCTTTTCTCAGAGCAGCATAGTTGTCCTCTGCATCTTCTGGCTTATCTGGCAACTCTGGAGTCTCTGCTCTGTTCTTCCTGTTCCCAGAGTTTTCTTAGTCTGGTAGCCCTGACCACACTTCCTGTCTGGCTTTGGCCAGTCAGCGTTTTTTATTAAACTTGTAGGCAGGACAATTCTTTACAATGTGACATCATAAATCCACTACAACTTGAGATATTAACATTTAGATACGATAAATACTAAAATAGCATGAGGCTTTTTCAGAAATGACTTTTATATTTTTACTAAACAGTTCAACTAAAAGCCTTTTTGATATGAATTATGTCTTTGCTTTCTTGTTTTTTGCATCTAGAATGCTCCAGAGAATGATTGCCAGAATGACTTCTACTTGATACCATTGTTCACTCTTAATTTTATGTTGTTTCTAGTGAATATCTGGCAATTTTCAAGAAGACAGTTGCAATGCATGAAGTGTTCCTGTGTCGTGTGGCAGCACATCCTATCTTGAGAAAGGATTTAAATTTCCATGTCTTCTTGGAGTATAATCAAGATGTAAGTGTCAAATTAATGGAAGGAGTAATAGAAATTGTTACTGTTTATTATTTTTTATAGAGTTTTGAAGGGCAAAGAAAGTAGCCCTAGCCTAGCACGAGCAAGGCCCTGGGTTTAATAACCTGTACTAAAAGTTTTATGGTCATAGAAAAGGCAAAGCCATCTTACTGGTTCAAATATTATGATTTCTCAAGGCAATTTAAAGTTCCACATTTTTTTAGTAGTGAAGCAATGAATGTCAGTGGATCAGTTAAGTTATAAGTTGAACTCGCATAATCCAAAAAACTAAAATTAACAACTTAGTGTTGTATTTCTCTGAGACAAAGGCCCATGTATCCCAAGTTGGCCTCTAGCTGTGCAGCCCCGGATAACATGGAGCCTGATTCTCTTACCTACTCCATGAGTATTTATGTGGTGCTGGGGTAAAACTTAGAGATTTATTTAGTCTCTATAAACTGAGCTACAGCCCCAAACCAAAAAGTCCCCTATCTTTCTAGTCTGTATTTCAGGCTAGCTTCAAGCTCTCAATGTTCCCACTGCTTACTTACTTAGTATAGGCATGAGCCATCAAGGCCAGACTGAGCTCTAAACTGTCTGTTCTTTTTAAACTTTTTCATACTCAGTAAATTTCAGGGACTGAGAGGTGGCTCTGAGAGGAAAGACACCTACATGAGTCTGTCCCCTAAGGTCATGTAACCTGTTCTTAACACCCAACCCACAGCTGGCGAGGCCTATGCCAGATGGTTTCATGTTCTGGTATTTTAAATTTTAGTTATATCAATTAATGTAAATCCAAATGCTTATTTTTGTAGTGTAAGAAGTTTGTTTTGTAATTCAGGGATGGATAAGCTAATTATAATAATCAATTTTGGTGGCTCTAAGTTTATTTTTAAGTAAAGTATATAAATGTAAAAAATGAGGTGAAGCAGTGGCTTTGCATGCCTTTAGTCCCGCTACTCAGTAGGCAAAGGCAAGCAGATCTCTGAATTTAAGGCCAGCTTGATCTACTACTGTCCTGAGCTAGTTCCAGGACAGCCAAGGACAGAAACCCTATCTCCAAAACCAAAAACTATGTTAAAAAATACTTAATAAGAATAAATAATTGTGTGCTGGAGAGATGGCTCATCAGTTAAAGAGCACAGGCTGCTCTTTCAGAGGACTTGGGTTCAATTCCCAGCACCCACATGGCAGCTCACAACTGTTTGTAGCTCCATTTCCAGGAGATCTGACACCCTCACATAAACATACATGCAGCCAAAACACCAATGGACGTGAATTTTTTTTCACTTTACATACCAGCCATAGTTTCCTCTCCCTCCCCCTTTTCCCACTCACCCCTCAGCTTACCCTACCCCACCCCCCATCCACTCCTCAGAAAGGGTAAGGCCCACCATGGGGAGTCAACAAAGTCTGGCATATCAAGTTGAGGCAGGACCAAGCCCCTCCAGCCTGTATCAAGGCTGAACAAGGTGTTCCTCTAAAGGGAATGGGTTCCAAAAAGCCGGTTCATGCACTAATAAATCCTGGTCCCATTGCCAGAGGCCCCCTGAGCTGCACAACTGTCATCCACATTCAGAGGGCCTAGTTGGGTCCCATGCAGGTCCCCAGCTGTCAGTCTAGAGTCAGCTCCCAATAGCTCAGGTTAGCCGTCTCTGTGGGTTTCTCCATCAGATAATGACTCCCCCTTTGCCCATACAATTCATCTCTCTCTTCACCTGGACTGGAAGCTTGACCCAGTTTTTAGCTGTGGATCTCTACCTCTTTTTTCCATCGGTTGCTGGATGAAGTTTCTATGGTAACAGTTAGGGTGCTCATCAATTTGATTACAGGGAAGGACAGTTCAGGCACCCTCTCCACTATGGCTTGGAGTCTTAGCTGGGATCCTCCTTGGAGATCCCTGGGAATTTTCCTGGCACCAGTTTCTCCCTAACCCCACAGCGGCTCTCCCTAACCCCACAGTGGCTCTCCCTAACCCCACAGCGGCTCTCCCTAGCCCCACAGCGGCTCTCCCTAGCCCCACAGCGGCTCTCCCTAGCCCCACAGCGGCTCTCCCTAGCCCCACAGCGGCTCTCCCTAGCCCCACAGCGGCTCTCCCTAGCCCCACAGCGGCTCTCCCTAACCCCACAGCGGCTCTCCCTAACCCCACAGCGGCTCTCCCTAACCCCACAGCGGCTCTCCCTAGCCCCACAGCGGCTCTCCCTAGCCCCACAGCGGCTCTCCCTAGCCCCACAGCGGCTCTCCCTAGCCCCACAGCGGCTCTCCCTAGCCCCACAGTGGCTCTCCCTAGCCCCACAGCGGCTCGTTCCATCAAGATATCTATTTCCTTGCTCTCCCTCTCTGTTCCTTCCCCAACTCAACCAACAACCTTGTGTTCTCTTCTCACCTCCCCTAGCCCTCTTCCCCCATAAAAATAAATATTTTTTTAAAAGTGAATGATTGTAGAAGGGCTAGAGACACAGCTCAGTTGTATGTGCTCCAGGCATATGACGGCCTGGGTTCATGAACTCTTAGGTCTGTTTTTTTTGGACATGATCCCCCTATGGCCGGTCTATAACTTCATACATAGGAAGTTGACCAGGTTGTCCCCTAAGTGCTGGGGTTAAAGGGATGGGTGCACCATCATACCCCACTCCAATATGTTTGTTTGTTTCATTTTGTTTTTCAAGACAGGATTTCTCTGTGTAGACTAGGCTGGCCTTGAACTCACAGCTTCTGCCTCACAGCACTAGGATCAAAGGTATGTGAAGAGTTTTTAATTCCATTTGTAGATTGTGTGTAGGTGCAGCTGTGGAGGTCACAGGATGACTTGTGAAAGTCCTCTCCTTCTGCCACATAGGTTCCAGGTACTGAAGGCAGGTGCTAGGCTCAGTGATAAGTCCCTTTTCCTGCTTAGCCATCTTAGGCATCTGCCTAGTTTGATAAGATAGGTTTTGTCCTTCATTTAGTATAGTTTTCAGGTCTTCCCATTTTGATTAATATTTGAAACAACTGTTGGTTGCTGTTGAGTTGTCAGAGTAAGGAAGTTGTACACTTTTTTAATAGAGCTGGTATGGTAGTGTATAGGGCTGAGAGGCAGAGTCAGGTGAATCTCTGAGTTCAGGGCCAGCCTGGGCTACTTAAGAGTGACCCTATCTCAAAAAAAAAAAAAAAAAAAAGTTTTTAGTGGTTTAGGTTTTTATTTTATTTTGGCTTTTGAAACAGTTATTCTCAGACTTGCAGAGCCCCTGCCTTTGTGTCCCCAGTGCTGGGACTCCAGGCATGCATCCACCTTGTTGGAGAGTAGGTTGGAAATACACCGGTTACTGACCATTCAGGACCTTTATGGTTTTCATGTGGACACTGAGTAAAGACAGTGGTCTATTCAGCTCCCCTCCCTAAGAGGCACTGCCTGTCCTAGAACTTGTTCTACTTACAGATTATCCTACCTCTGCCTCTCAGGGTGCTGAGACTAAAGGTGTGTGCCACCATGCCTGGCTGTAGCTCAAGTTTTTATTTTTTGAGATGGTCCCACTATGTAACTCTGGCTGTTCTGGAACCGGTAACATAGACCAGGCTGGCCTTGAACTCACAGAGATTCTGCCTCTGCTTCCCAGTGCTGGGATTAAAGGCTTATACCACAATGACCTGGCTGTTTGGGGCTTTTTTGGTTTGTTTTGACATTATGATTTAATTACATCATTTCTTTCTTCCCTTTCTCCCCTCCAAACCGCCCATATACCCCACTTCAGTCTCCTTCAGACTCACAGTCTCTTTTATCACTAATTATTATTGCATGTATATATGTATTTGTATATGCATATATATTAATAAATATAACTTGTTATTTACTTGTATACATGCTCCCAGGGCTGACCTCCTGGCTGACAACCAGATGGTGTGCTTTTCTTTGGGGAGAACCACCTTTTCTATTTCTAGCTTTATTCAGTTGCTGTCTTCGTTAGGGTTCTTATTGCTGTGAAGAGACACTACGGCAACTCTTATAAAGGAAACATTTAACTGGGGCTGGTTTACAAGTCCAGAGGTTTAGTCCATAATCATCGTGGAGAGAAGTATGGCAGTGTGTAGGCAGACATGGTGCTGGAGAAGGAGCTGAGAGTCCTACATCTGGATCAGCTGGCAGCAGGGAGAGAGAGAGAGACACACTGGGCCTGGCTTGAGCTTCTGAGACCTCAGAGTTCATCCCCAGTGACACACTTCCTCCAATAAGGCCACACCTAATGTCCATCTCTAAGCATTCAAATATATGAGCCTATGGTGACCACTCTTATTCAAACTACCACGATTGCCTATAATACTTTGTGTATGGTTCAGGTCTTCTGGGCTTTTTCCCATCTAGTTTGGCACATTTATTGATGTCATCCTATTTCAGGTCACACTTGGGCAGTTATGTTGCTAAGACTTTTGAAGTATAGATGTTACTAGGCAGCACATCTTACAGCAAACTCCCTGGTCCTTTGGCTATTAAAATCTTTACTCCCTCCACTTCTAAATGTTGTGCCCGTTGGGATTGGGCTCCACAGCTCTACATTTTAATTGATTGTGGTTTTCTGTAGTTGTCTCCACCTGTTACAAAGATGGGTTTCCTTGATAAAGGATGAGGGCTACAATTATCTGTGAATATGAGGACAAATGTCTATAGATTGTTGTTAGGGGCTATGCTGATTTAGTAAATTAGTGGTTGTAGATTCTCCTCCAGTAATGATTTCACAAGCACCAAGTAGGTCTCAAGTCCTTTTAGAGAGTTGTTGGTTCCCACCAAGGTGTATGTGTTAACTACTGTACCCGTGGGGTTATCATGCCATGCTGGTTGTTGATGTGTTTCGTAGGCATCATAGCTGGGCAGGACTGTTGGTTGCCTCCCTCCTTTCCAAGCTTGCTTGGCAGCTTCTGGTACCATGAAATCTAGTCAGGTAGGGATATTCAGGTCACTTCCAGCTGAAGCCTCTGGCCCTGTTTTTGAAGGGCCTGGTACTTATCTACTAGTTCTGGGAAGTGGGATGTAACCAAGAGCAACAGCAATAGTCTGTATGTTCTAGGAGTGTCTTAGACATCCCTGGCCAACAACTCAAAGGCTTCTCATGTTTGATATGGGGAATTCTATTAGCTGGTTTCCCCTGCTAATCACTCATGCTGTTCAAAGTTATCTTTGGTCCCTTTGCTTTAAGTTACTGACTGCAACATAAGACGAAAGGTCCTGTTCAGAGAAGGGGGAAAGTCATCTGCCTCGTGTATTTCAGAGCTATTGAAGAATCCTAATGACATGTTGTACTTACTACATTTCTTATGTTTAAAGGAATTTATCTTAATTATGGATTCAATTTTTATTTATTTAAATTTTTAATTTTCGTGGGGATTTTATTGATGTTTTGAGACAGGGTTTCTCTGTGTAGCCCTGTTTGTCCTGGCTGGACCTTACTAGATAGGCCCGGTTGGCCTCAAACTCTGCTGGCCTTTGCATCCCCAGTGCTGGGATTAAAGGTGTGTGCCCCCATGCCTGGCTCTGAGTTAAATGTTTAGTTGGCACTTTAGTGTGTAATAATGTTTGACAGAGAAAGTTGAGAGCTACTTGCAACTGAATTATCAGAAATTCAGTGGGTGTTTGCCATCTAAATCTTGGTGAGTGACACTTGAGCATTTGTGTTTCTACAGTTTCCTCTCATTACTTCTAAAATTAAAAAGTTTTCAGGGTTTTCTACGATGGTCTTGTGTAATCTAGGCTGCACTCAAACTTGCTCTGCATCAGAGAATGACCTTGAATTTCTCTTCCCTCCCATGTGCCAGGTATATGCCACTATGGCTGACACTCATAAATATACACAAGAGACTGCTACTTTTGCCAGGCATGTTAGTGTGTATTCACCTTTAATGGCAGCACTCAGTCCGAGGCAGGCGGATCTCTGAGTTAAAGATGTAGCTCATGGTCTACAGAGCAAGTTCCCAAACAGCCAAGACTACCCAGAGAAATCCTGTCTCAAAACAAAACAAACAATCCAAAATACAATGGGGGGGGGGCCTTTAAGATTTCTACTTAAATGTCTAAGAGTAAAAGAGGTATTGTTTGTATCTTCCAAAAATGCTAACTTCAATTGCCCCTCCCTCTTTTCAGTTGAGTGTTCGAGGAAAAAATAAAAAAGAAAAGCTGGAGGATTTCTTTAAAAACATGGTTAAATCAGCGGATGGAGTAATCGTTTCTGGAGTGAAGGTAAAATTTACACTTGAACAGCCTTATATGAGCAGCATTACTTGGGAATATGTACTTTTTGTTTTGTGGATTGGGTCTTACTGTGTAGCCCTAGTTGGCCCAGAACTCATAGGCAGGTGTCTCTCACATTCCAGGGCTACAGATGTGTGCCCCCACACCTGCCTCAGTACAGGGTAGACAGCAGTGGGGTGGGCTGCCTCTGAGCACTTGCTCTTGCTTGTAAATGTTGGGGTGAACCCTGGATTGGGTTTAGTTAGATCTCATCTTAGAGTAAATGTATGAAATCAGGGAAAACTGTTTATCTGTCTTCAAAATGAAGTCATATCATTTGGTGCACGAGGATGTGGGAAAGATTTGAGTGAAATATGTGTAAAAATGTTTTAGTAACTTTTTTCCCCTTGATGTTTTTTAAATGGTATGAGAATTTACTAGATGGTTCCTTTTTTCAGTATTCATTATAATATCAGCAAATATTAAGAAAGGTGAATAGGTGCTTCTGTGTCATTGTTACTGTCTGCTCTCATCTGCAGGGCAGCTTGTGTGTACTATTTGACGCACACTCTGAGCTTGTTGACAGTCCAGGTACCAATCTCCAGCAACAACTAAGTTCTCCTCTCTGATGCCAGCGTGCATTGATAGTTAGCATTCTCTGGGCTACTAATATAAACCACTATTAGTTGTGATTTTCATAATCAACGGACATTTTTAACATGTATAATATATTAATTTGTGGCTTTTGATTATAGTGTTCAATATAACTCTTCAAGTTAGATATATTTACCCCCATTTTTATGGTTAAGAAAACTGACACATTTGAAGTGATAGTTAAATGGAACTTTTTTTAGTGCAGACTCTTTCTGCTCAGATTCTTTTGCTATAAATCCTAAATTATATCAGTAATACTTTCAAAGAACAGTTGCTACAAAGCACTATTAGTGGTTTTTTTCCTTTAAATTTAAAACGTATAACTAGCTTAATTTCAAGAAGAGATTGAAGGCTGGAGAAATGGTTTGTTCAGTGGTTAAGATCACTGGCTGCTCTTTTAGAGGACTCAGGTTTGATCCCCAGTATCCATGTGGCCAGTTTTAGGGGATCTAATGCCCCTCTTCTGTTCTGTGGGCACTAGGTACAAAAGTGGTATGTAGACATACATGAAGCAAAATATCAATAAATATAAAGTAAAAACAATAATTTTTTTTTTTAGAAGATTGAAAATGGTGATTAACTGGCTCATTGCTCTGAACTGGCTCATTTGGCTGAATTCATCAAAGCAGTTAGTTAGGCTGGATAGTCCCTGAAATGCATAATAGACCAAGAAAATGGGTTTTTCATTTCTAGATACCAAAAGGTTTCCCCTTTTCCTCAGAAGCCTTTGTTCACTCCTGGCGACAGCGTGTTTGGATCAGCAATGCACAGGCCAGTGCCTGTTTCAGGATAGACACAGGACACTGCCCTCTTCTGTAAACTATAGGCTTGTCAAAGTCTTACTGTGTGAATGAGGTCTGTGTAAAGCCTGAGTACTGGAAGACAGTTGTACTCTTTTCCTGAGAACGTTCCTATAGTGAAGACAAGGCTTCACATCACATTAGAGCATGTGCGTGTGTAAACAGCTCACTCTTTCTCATCCCACAGGACGTAGATGACTTCTTTGAGCATGAACGGACATTCCTTTTAGAATATCATAACCGAGTTAAGGATGCATCTGCTAAATCTGACAGGATGACAAGATCTCACAAAAGTAAGGCTTCTGGGCTAAAACCTTTTTAAAGACTTGTTTGTTTTGTTGGACATGGTCACGTGTCTTTAATCTGAAGGTGGGAGAAGGCAGATCTTCTGAGTTCGAGGCCAGCCTAGTCTAGGTAGTGAGTTCCAGGACAGCTGGGGCTCTGTAGAGAGACCCTGTCTTGAAAGAACAAACACAAAGATTTGTTTTATATGTATTTGTGTGTTTGCCTCGGTGCATGTGTGTGTGTGCACCATGAAGGCCAAAAAGAGGGCGTCAGATCCTCTGGAACTGGAGTTATAGCTGGTCGTGAGCCACCTAATGTGGGTACAGGAAACCAAACCCAGGGCCTCTATAAGAACAACACATGCTCTTAACCACTGAGTTAAATTACTCAGTTAACCACTGAGTAACCATCTCTTTACACTCCCCCCCCAACACACACACACATTTCAGCTGACATAATTGTAAAGACTGAATGTTGAATAGTGGGTTCTTAAATTTTGGTCTTTAACACTCAGCCCCCCCCTTCTCCACCAACTGTCTTCTTTGGAACAGAATATATCCCCAAGCTGTTCTTGAAATCACTGTGAAGCCAAAGATGTCCTTGAACTTCTGATCCTCCTCCCTTTGCTTTGCCTAACCTAGGGTTACAGGTATGTATGCTGGCCATCAAACTAGCATTTTGTGAATGCTAAGCTAACGCTCCCCCAGTTGAGCTATAATACTAGCCCCTCACCTGTTTTAGTTTAGTCTGGCCTTGAACTTGTAAGCCTCCTGCCTCAGCTTTCCCCAAGACCCTTTTAAGATGTGTCTTCTGCTGTTGTTGATATATACTTGTAGTCCCGTTGCTGGGGGCCAGCAGGTGAGATGAGATGGCTTCGTGGGTGAAGAGCGATGCTTGTTGTGCAAGTGTGATGACTTCAGTGCCATCCCTGGAACTCACATAAGGCTGAAGAGGAGAATGGGTTCCACAAAGTTGTCCTGCACACTTGTACTGTGGCATGCCTGTACACATACTCACACACACCACAAACACTCAAATAATAATAAAGCTTAAATAAATAAATTTTAAACGAAAAAGAAAAAGGAAGGGACAGGGAGGGAATGAACTGAAGAAAATATTAGTGATTCTTATTCATTTGGTCAAATAGATGGTGCTTCAAGAGAAATGAGTGTGTATTAGTAGTTGATAATCCCAAAATCAAATGAGGCTGATCAAGGTAGCATGCCTATAATCCCAGCAATGCGGAGGCAGAGACAATTACATGAGCGAGCCTTCCGCCTCTTTATTATAAGTTCTGGAATTACAGGTATGTACCACCACACCTAATTTATTCAAAATTTAATAGACCTGTTGGGACTAGAAAGATGGCTTCTGACTAAGAGTGCTTGCTGTATTTCCAAAGGGCCCAAGTTTGGTCCCAGCACTTGTTGGCGCTCACAGCCTCCTTTTGTCCCTCCCAGGACATCTACACTCAGAACGTAGCAATGCACAGATACACATAAGTTAAAATGTTTTTAAACTATAAATACATAGAACAAATCTAATTTAAATAGCAGTAATAGTTAAGTGTTTTCAGTTGAAGGTAATTTTGTGCAGCATACGTATAATATGAAGATTACTGTGTTGTTAAGAGACAGATGCGAGGCCAGATGGTGGTGGCTCACACCTCTAATCCCAGCCCTGGAGAGGCAGAGATAGGCAGATCCCTGTGACTTTGGGGCCAGCAAGGGCTACACAGAGAAACTCTGTCTTGAGAAACCAAGAGAGAGAGAGAGAGAAGTGAAAATTCTGCTACTGTATTTCTAGATAAGTATCTTAGAGTTTATTACTAGTTGACATATAGTAATTACTTTGTACTATGTTCTTATATAACATTAATTTATACTTCAGATACTTTGTAGTGTTTGATAACTCACTTAATCTTCTACGTAAACTATGACATGAGCACCATTATTATTTTCATACATTTCCACAACAGGCTGCTAAGACAAGTGATACCCAAGGTCCTGAGGGTGGTTCCATGTTAGGCTATATTCTTATTCTGAACTAAAAAAAGCATACACCATACTCCTCCCTCAGCAAAGGAGTGGGTAAACCCTGAGGATCACGCTGAAGTTCGGTACTTTGCCCTGAAGCATCCCAATTCAGGGGCTGTCATTTGTGTGAGTTCCCTGTGTATATCTGGTCTATTGTCCATAGTTCCTGCCTGTCCAGCCTCCTCAGTGACTTGTAGCTTTGCTAACAGCTAATTACTGTAGCAGTGTCTTGGTTGATGACTCTGCCTTTTCTGTCTTAACATTATTAGGCTGTAGATAGCAAATTTGGGGGGTAGAAGGACTCTAAGTCCTTTTTAGGTTGATTTTAAACTTTTTTTTAATATTATTTTATATGCATTGGTGTTTTGCCATGGCGGCAGCTTCCCTGGATCTGGACTTAGAGAACAGTTGTGAGCTGCCACGTGGGTGCTGGAAACTGAACCCGGGTTCTCTGGAAAAGCAGCCGATGCTCTTAACTGCAGAGCCATCTCTCCAGCCCCCTTTTAGGTTGATTTTTGCCATCTTATTATGACTTAAATATTTAGGGATATCTGTCCCACAAATCAAACTCTTGGTTTGCAAGACCTTGGCCTCTACGGTGTTTCCGGTTCTCCTTTCATCACTTCTCCCTCCCCTTTGTTCCCAACGGTGCTGAGTTCCTGCCCTGAGTGCTGGTCTCTGTGCTGGTCCTGTGGTCAGTGTCTGCTCATCCTACACTTCATAGTCTTCTCCAACTCGGGTAGCATTACATACATGTCTGATGGGTCTGTCATATCGCATCACAGTTGCTTGTATCATTTACTGCTTATATTACATTTTGCAGGTAGATGATCAGTAAGTATTTTTAAATCAACAAGTTAATATATTGTTAAAATTTGATTTTTAATTCTTAAAACTTTCTCCATAGGTGCTGCTGATGATTACAATAGAATTGGTTCTTCATTATATGCTTTAGGAACTCAGGACTCTACAGATATATGCAAGTAAGGATTATAGTTAGGAAATAGTGCCTCCCATGGGCATTTTTAGGATTGTGTTTATCACCCACTTTTGATAAAGTGGGTTTTTTTTATTATAATAAAATGGTTAGTTTCCTTTTTGCCTTCGCATTCCCTAATTATTTTAAAATATTCAACAGTTCAGGCTGGTCATGGTAGTGCAAGCCTTTAATCTCAGCACCTAGGAAGCAAAGGCAGGAAGATATCTGTGCATTTGAGACTAGCCTGGTCTACATAGTCATTTCTAGTCCAGCCATGGCTTACACAGTAAGACCCTGTCTATAAATAAATATTGAACATTTCACAGATTTGCTATGTATTTCATTTGAAGTTAAACTAAACTTTTTTTCCAATTAAAGTAGTCTACCACTGAGCTAACTACTTGGTTACTTGACAAGCCCTCCCCCACACTTTGTCACAAGGTCACATGCAGGCCACACAGGCTCCAAACTTCCTATGTAGTCAAGTATGACCTTGGTCTCTGGATTCTCCTGCCTCTGCTGCCTGAGTGCTGTCTAAATGTGGCTCACACATACACACCTCTATTTCTAGCACTCCAGTTGAACAGTAAACAAAGCAATTTCTTATACATTTTTGTGTGTATGTGTGTATATGTATGTGTGAGGCACAGCAGGACATGGAATCTAGGCTGAAGCAAGTCTGGTACGCATAACACTTTGTCTCAAAAAAAAGTAGGGCAGATATGATAACACATCTCATCCCAGGACAGCGAGGCTAAGGCAGAACATTCTGTGTTTAGGCCCCCACCTGGACTACATAGCAAGACCCTGTCTGTAAAACCGAAAGAGAAGGAAGAATATTAATTTTGGAACTGGAGAAATGGCTGTTTGGTTCCTAGCATGTGTGTGTATGGCTCACAGCCACCTGTAATTCCAGTTCCAAGAGATTTAAAACCCTCTTGTGCACATATATGGGATATTCCCACAGCCTACCAACATATAAATTTAAAAATTGATGTGTATACTTACATCAGTCACAACACCCACACATATAAAAACAAGTATATCTAGATATCATACATATTTTTTTTTCATTTTTATGTATTTGTAAGTGTCTGTGTGAGTGTGTGTAAGTCTGTGTCTAGTGCCCTCAAAGGCCAAAGACTGTCAGATTCTCTAGAACTGGAATTAACAGGTTACCGTGAACTGCCTGACATGGGTGCTATGAACAGAACTCTGGTCCTCTGGAAGAATAGCAAGGTTCATAACTGCTGAGCCATCTGCTCCAGGCCTCCTCCACCTTACTCTGTGGAGTTAGTCTTACTATGTAACTCTTACCTCATAGAGGTCTGCCTGCCTCTGCCTCCCAGTGCTAGGATTAAAGGTGTGAGGCACATTACTCAGCCTGGAATATTTTAAAACTGATATTAGACTTGCTATGCTGTCTATTTGAAAGTGAATTCTGAGATAGCAGTTGGTTATCATTTTTGTTTTCAGGATAAAGTTGCTATATCTAGAAATGTTTGAACTGGGACTGTAGGTTGGTGGTAGCATGCATGAGGCCCTGGGCTCAATTTCTTTAATTTTCTTTTTTTAAAAGATTTATTTATTTATTATGTATGTAGTTCTGTCTGCATGTATCCTTGCAGACCAGAAGAGGACACCAGATCTCATTACTGGTGGCTATGATCCACCACGTGGTTGCTGGGAACTGAACTCAGGACCTCTAGAAGAGCAGCCAGTGCTCTTAACCTCTGAGCCATCTCCAGCCCTGGGCTCATTTTCTTACCAGCCAAAAACAAACAACTAAACAATATTATTAGAGGAGTCTAAGAACTGTTCTGTCCTCGGTGTTTTCCTTTGATTGCCCTTTTTAAAAAAAGTTAAAGTTAATTTTTTTTCTTTTTTTTAAAGTATCTTACTGTATCTGGCTGCTCTGTAATTAATTGTCTTTGTAGACCAGGCTGGCCTGGACCTCACAGAGATCCACCTGCCTCTGCCTCCCAAGTGTTTGGATTAAAGGCATGTGCCTAGGGAGAATGTTCTTTATTAGTATGGTTTGGGGTTCTTGTTTCTACTTAGAGTAAAAAATTAGTAAAATGATGCTTCTCAGGAAAGTATTTTTCTTTTGCAGGTTTTTCCTCAAAGTTTCAGAACTGTTTGACAAAACAAGAGTGAGTATTAAAGCCTGGGAGAACAACCGCAAATAATTACACTTGTGCTAACAGTTCATTGCGCCTCCCCAAGTTCTCAGACTTCTACACAAGCCTCATGACACAGACATAATAAAATTAATATAAAAAGCTGTTCAAAATGTCAGCTGTGGTGAGTCCCACCAATAATCCTAGCACTCAGAAAGCTGAAGTAGGAGGATTTTGATATTAAGACAATCTAGGCCTATATAGCGGGACTTATCTCCCCCACACACATTTTTTTTTTTTTTTTTTTTAAATTAGGACCAGTGAGGTGGCTCAGGGGTTAAAGCCTTTGCTGTCATGACCTGAGTTCAATCCTTAGAACCCACATGAGAGAAGAACAGTACCAACTTCTAAAGACTAATCTGACCTTTAACACTAGCACTGTGGAACATGTGGTTCTATTGTATCACATTTTGCCCCAACTAGAATGAACGTGAACATTTGGGTTGCTCTGTGAGCCTGCTTACACTTGGTGTTTTTTACCTGTGTTTTAGCTACTTGCTGAGCATGCCTTTAAGAACACATGCACATGCACACATGCACACTCTCGATGCAACGCAAGGCATGCATGCATACACGCACACACACAATTTATTTTCCAGTTGCCTAGTTCAGGCTAGTCTTGAACTCTGTATAGCTGAGTTATCCACCTCTCAAGTGCTGGGATTATAGGTGTGAAACCTGACCTAGTTTCAGATTTATAGAATAGAAGAAAAAGTTAGGTACACATCACCAAGTTTCCCTGAAAAGGAACATTTCTGTGTGGTTTATAATTCTTTCATTTCAGATGTTCATCTGTGTTGTGTCTTTTTATGCATCTCAATTCTTTGTTTAAGGCTGATAATTATTTCTTAATATAACCAATACTAAAATAAAAAGGAAAAAAAGAAGAAAGGAAAAGCCAGGCAGTGGTGGTGCATGTCTTTAGTTCCAGCACTTGTGAGGCAGGGGCAGGCAAATCTCTTAAGTCAAGGCCAGCCTGGTCTACTGAACAAGTTCCATGAGAAACCCTGCCTCAACATATAGCTGGTGATACTGTTTTTCTTAATGTCACCAAATAAAGATTTCCCCATTGTAAGCGACTTTTTGCAATATAACAAGTGAAGAGACACATCATATTTAGCTAATATAAAACATCTCTTAAGCCAGACGTGCCGGTGCATGTTTAACTGGAGCAACCAGGAGGCAGAGACAGCTGACTCTGAGTTCAAGGTCGTCCAGGGCTACATAGTGAGACATTTTCTCAAAAAACATTACTCTTTACCCTCATTTCTTTTTGTTTTTTTGAGGTTGGTTTGTTTTGGCTTTTGCTTTCGAGACAAAATTTCTCTGTGTAGCTCTGGATGTCCTGGGACTCCATCTTTAGACCAGACTGGCCTTGAGATCTGCCTGCCTCTGCTTCCTTGGTGCTGGGATTAAAGGCGTGCACACCACTTAGCAAAGAGTTCTTTTTAACTTCCCTTTCCAGTTCATCTGTTGATGAGCACCCATCAGTTGCCATTGTACTAGATTCTATAATAATGAAGCTAAAATGGTAGGAGAGCCGAGTTTCCCATAAATTCATTAATGTTACCTGATTTTTCTGTTCATCTCTTGTTGGAATTTTAAAAGATGCCCAGATAAAGCAGAGTAGGTTCTAAAGTTATTCAACATTTCTACACATTAAAAATGTTTTTATTTAGAGCACAGTGTAGCAGATAACTTAATGCCATTTCCCCCTTTTTTAGAAAATAGAGGCCCGGGTGTCTGCTGACGAGGACCTCAAGCTTTCTGACCTGCTGAAGTACTACTTACGGGAGTCTCAGGCAGCTAAGGTGACTGGTTCTTTTTCATTGGTTACTGGATGTAAGGTCATAGAGAGTTGATGATGGGCATATTGCTATATGTAATATGTGATGGCTGGGATCCCAGCACTTGGTAGAGTGGGCAGGAGCATGGGCTCTGTGGTGAGGCCTGGTCTCAAAAACAAATGTTGTATGAAATTATCTTTCTTAGTCAGATATGGTGCCACACACCTCTCTTTAATGCCAGCACTCAGGAGAGGAAGCAGAGGCAGGTGGATCTCTGAATTCAAGGCCAGCCTAGTCTACAGATTGAGTTCCAGGCCAGCCAGGTCTATACAGAGAAACTCTGTCTCAAAAGATAAAAACTGAAAAGAGATTTGTATGCCTATACTGGTTTCTAATTTATTTGGTATGAATAAGTTCTTGCCTGGGGTGATAACACTATTAAACAAACACAGTTACCTGTATTTTAAGTTACTCATATTTCCTGCTGTGTCTTAAAGACTTAGTAATCAAACAGCAAAGATCCAGAAAAAAACAAAATAAAACAAATAAATTAACACAAATGTACAAAAGCTCTGAGAATACCCTAATTTCCAAATTAGTGGTGCTTTGACATATGCAAAGACAATGGTTTATGGGGTTTTGCTGGGATTAATTCATGTGGCACAGCCGGTGGTAGTGGCACACACCTTGGGGAGGCAGAGACAGGTGAATCTCTGTGAGTTCAAAGCCAGCCTGGTCTACGGAGAGAGTTCCAAGACAGCCAGGATGTGTACCACCATGCTGGCATAAGCCTGGTTATTGTTCTGCCCAGTTCACTTCCAGAGGTGTTATGGTAAAATGTGATTGAAATAGATAACTTTTTAGAGCATGGTTTTAAAAGTAAATCCAGCTGATGCTTGCTTTAGGAGCACATATATTAAAATTGAAATATGCAGAGACTAGCCTGACTCCTGTAATAAAGTTGACTTGCAAATTTGTGAATCCTTCTTTTGTGGGGGTGTTGAGATTGAGTGGCAGAGTCTTGCTGTATTGCCCTGGCTGGCCTCCAACTCAACCTCCAACTCAAAGCCGTCTGTCTTCTGCCTTCCCAAAGCTCAGATCAAAGGCATGCGCTACCACACCACAGCCAGCTCATATTTTTTAAGTCTTTCTTGGAGATGAGCATTTATGTTTTAATAATATTGGTGGGATTTAAAATGTTTTTGTTTTGCTTTTGGTTTTGTTTTGTTTTGTTTTCAAAAGAAGGAAAGAATCAGCTGGATATGGTAGCCCTGGCCTTTAATCCCAGCACTGGGAAGACAGAGACAGGTATATTTCTGTTGACTGCCAGGACAGCTAAGGCTACTTAGTTAAAACACTCTGTCTCACAAAAAGGAAAAAAAAGAAAAAAAGATGGTGGTGGGGTTGTAAACCAGGCTTATTGTGCACCAGTAATCCTGGCCCCTGAGAAGTAGAGGTTGAGGATCAAGAATTCAAAATCGTCTCTAGCCTTGTAATGAGTTTAAAGCCATCCTGACTTCTTGAGAGCCTGTCAAGAATGGGAAGGGCATGGAGACAGAAAGCTGATAATGAGGAAATAGTAAATAGTATCGAAAACTGACATCAGTGCATATGGTACAAGCTCAAATGAGTTGTAAAGTATGTGAATTCTGCTTCAATTAAGCTATTACTTATTTTTTTAAAAAATAAGGATCTGGATGTATAATTTGTGGTAAAATGTGAGACACTGGTCCATCATGCCCCAAAAGGAAGCAGTTAGAAGTTGTGTAGTGTCACTGCTGTTGGTGGTGGTTTCGTCTAAATGCAGGAAGGGCGCTGCATACACAGGGAATGCTCTGTTTTGCAGGACCTCCTCTACAGAAGGTCAAGATCGCTGGTGGACTATGAAAATGCCAATAAAGCACTGGACAAGGCAAGAGCGAAAAACAAAGATGTTCTCCAGGCTGAAACTTCCCAGCAGTTGTGCTGTCAGAAGTTTGAGAAAATATCTGAATCTGCAAAACAAGGTACTGTTAGCACCTTTCAGTGCTCGGTGGGCGGGCTTTAGGATGGTATCATTCAACATTTTTGTTTTTGTTTTACAGAACTGATAGACTTTAAGACAAGAAGAGTTGCTGCATTCAGAAAAAATTTAGTGGAACTTGCAGAGCTAGAACTAAAGCATGCAAAGGTAGTGTCACTAAATATTTATTCTTTTAAATTGAGTCAGTCATAAAGTAGATGCCAATCCTTTGATCAGTCTCCTACAGGATATTGACACAACCTTCCTGGTCTATTGTGATGGTTTCTTTTACGTTTCTTTTTCTCTGTGGTTGTGTACTGGTGTGTGTGTGTGTGTGTGTGTGTGTGCTTGTGCACATGAGTGCATGTGCACACCTGTGGAAGTCAGAGAACACATTTGGGGTTTTGCTTCTCTCCTTGTATAAATTTGCAGATGGAACTCGGGGCTCGAGCTCATGCAGTAAGTGCATTCCTTATTTTGGGCCTGTTGTTTTTAGTACTAGACTTTATAGGACTCTGCATGATAGCCAGCACTCTCACTGGTCTACCTTCCCGTCCTGACAGAGTGGGAAGAGGCTGTTTGTTTGCTGTTGTTGAGGTAGCTTCTCTTCAGTCTGGCCTGGAACTTACTCTGTAGTCCAGGCATTGACATCTCTTTAATCAGGGCAGAGAAGGTGGATCTCTGTTCATTGGAAGCCAAAATGGTCTTGCCTTATAGCTGCTCTGACCTGAATTTACCAAATAACACAGGCTACTCCAATTAGTGTTTTTGTTTACTATCTGGAATGACACATGCATGCCACAACACTACATAGTTTTTTTTTTTTTTTTTTGCTAAGGTCTATCTTGCAATTCATGTGTAGTCAAAAGTGGCCATAAACTACCAATCTTCCAGCCCCAACTTCTCAAATGCGAGGATTATGGGTGTAATCAGCCACACCTAGCTGACGGATTATTTGAATCCCTTCATGTCTTTCTAGGAAACAGTCTCTTTATTATGTAGCTTTGGCTGTACTGGAACCACAACACTCCTAGTACACATATGTAACCCCAGCACTCTAGTGCACACCTATCACCCCAACACTCTAGTGCACACCTGTCACCCCAGCACTCTAATGCACATCTGTAAACCCAGCACTCTAGTGCACATCTGTCACCCCAGCGCTCTAGTGCACACCTGTCACCCCAGCGCTCTAGTGCACACCTGTCACCCAGCACTCTAGTGCACACCTGTCACCCCAGCACTCTAGTGCACATCTGTCACCCCAGTGCTCCTAGGATTAAATGAGAGACAGCTGTGCAGAAGCCTGTGTGCAGTAGGAAGAAGGTACAAAGTGAGGGCTTCTCAGAGTTATTCTCTGACCTCCACACAAGAGAAGCATCATGGCCAAAGTGAACATATTACATCTCACCTCCCCTAACTAGCTCTCTTTTCTCACACAGAGTCAATCATTTTAAATCTAAGAAGGAAGGAGAGACAAGACTCCTGCACATGTTTGTACTCAAACACACACACAGACACATGAAACAAAATTTTAATTTAAAAATGGAAAAGATGGTGGAGAGCTGGCTTAGGAGTTAATGACACTTACTATGTTGAGTGTAGTGGTCTCTGCCTTTAATCCCAGCACTATAGAGGCAAAAGCAAGAAGATCTTTGTAAGTCTGAGACCAAGCTAGTCCAGGACAGCCGGGGATGCACAGAGAAATCCATTTTCAAAAAAAACATTGGGCTCAGTTCTTAGCATCCACTGGAGGTTCAAAATTCTCTATAAAACCAGTTTTAGGAGATCTCATACCCTTTCTAACATCCTCAAGTACCAGGTGGACACATGGTGCACAGATGACATAGAAGTGGGCAAAATACTCATAAAATAAAAAGTCTTTCTCTGTGTGTGCAAGACCAAGTTATATTTATAGACATCTCTAAAATGGATTTTCTTTTATGGGGGGAGGGGGTCTTAATTGGTGTTAGAGACACCATGACCAGAGCAACACTTGTAAATAAAACATTTAATTGGGGAAGGTATATAGAGGTTTATGTAGTCATTTATCAACATGGTGACAGGCAGGCGGACATGTGTTCTACATCTGGATCTGTAGGCAGCAGAGAGAGAGAACCATTCTGCCTGACTTGGGCATTTGAAACCCCAAAGCCCACCCACAATGACACACTTCCTGTACAAGGCCACACCTCCTAATGTCACTCACTAAGCTTTCAAATATGAGTCTGCAGGAGCCCTTCTTATTCAAACTACTGCAGTGAGGTGTGGGGGCTTGAGACAGGGTCTCAGCATGTAGTCTGGCTGTCCTGGAACTTGTATAGATCCATGTGTTTGAGCCTTCCAAATGCTGGGGCCACACATGCCTTTAGTCAAATCTCTTTTAAGGTGTGAAGCAAATTCAATGTTCTATAAATGGCTGGCTACATGTGAATTGTGTAAAATACGTTTGTGTAATGTCAGCATTTTTGTTTTTAAAATACAATGTAATGTCCAGTCACACAACAGGAAATCAAGTTTATCAGTTAAGTATGGACATACAAGTGTTACTTTACCCTTGTGAAAACATGTCAAGGCTGTGGAGAGATGGTTCAGCTGTGAGAACACCTCTTCAGACACACAGACAAAGCACTCATCAGCATAAAATATTGTCTAAACCATTAACACTGGTCTAGGTAAGAGTTTATTTGGTGAACAAGCTGGTACTCTGTGTCTTTAAATCCTGATAGAAGTGTTAGAAAATGCTTTCTTTCTTTTATTCTTTCTTTCTTGGCTACTCAGTAGTGATGCCTCTGCCGGCAGCAAGCACATCCGTGGTGCCCAAGACGTACTTGCAGGCAAACACTCATATCCATCACATGGCAATACAAAAACTATTTGTAAACAGCAACTCTTTCAAGCTACTCGGACTGAAGAAATTGATGTTGATTTTATTTCCTCCCTTCTAGGGCAACCTCCAGTTGCTGCAGAACTGCCTTGCCGTTTTAAATGGAGACACATAGGCCACACTCCGCCTTCTGTTGCAAAGGGCTGCCTTCAGATCACATTTATTTTCTTGATGACTTCAGGCATCTAAGCTCACCGGGAACAACAGAAACAGCTGGCCCGGTGCACCTGCTCTTCTTCTGAGAGACAATGGAGCAGAGGGGCCCACTGGCCGCAGGACAGGTGTCTGCCACCCCGCACTTGACCTTCCAAGAAGCCCAAAGTTCAACTCGCTTTTCCTTAAGTAGCCCGTCTGAACTGCGTTTCTTTCGAGCGTATCGATCTTATGGCTGCCGGTCTTACTTACCTAGGGATCACTAGTCCAGTTTTAACATTCTCAGAGCCCATTGTTCACATAAGATAAAGGTTGCCTTTCTGGATTTTTTTTTTTTTTAAAGCATTCTGTGCCCTTTGTTCTTCATGTATCCGTCTAAAACATCTTAATGAGACTTACTTTGAATTAATGAACGTAGAAGTTTTGGGTCAGCTTCTGTGAGCTTTATAAGTATGATCTCTGAAGAAAAGCAGATGCATTAGTATGTTTGCCTTAAACTTGTGGACTAAACCAATATTGTAAAACGCCCAGCGATACCAGCGGGCGTTTTAACGCCTTGCTCCTTGTATCGCGCTGGAAATTGGGGGTAGCGATAATAAATCTACTCCAGGATTATGCTTTACAGTGTAGGATTTGCTTTTGTTTTCCTCCCCTGGTTTCTTTTGAAATGGCCAAACTGAACCAGGTTCACCGAATGCTTTACCGTAGAGGGGCCTGGTCCCCCTGGTGCAGACACTGAAAGTGCAGCTGGACAGAGACCGACAAGGCATTTCCGAAATGCTGGAGCATCATACTTCCCTGGATCCCGCCCTCAGCTCAGCCAGTTGGCTGACACTTAGTTACCATGGCAACCACGGGCAACACATTGACTTGCACCATGCCGGAAAACCTGCTAGAAGGAAGAGCTCTTGAGTTCGGGCAGGGAAGGTGTGCAGAGGGGATGCTGGTGGTCCAGGTCAGCCACAGGTGGGGCTCTGGCGGGGAGCGGACGTTATCCCAAGTCCTCTCCTATTCGGAAACCACGGGGACTTGGGCTGGTCATCCCGGAACGGGTTCCTAGTGTGTTTACAATTTTCCAAACCATCCCGAAGATTGTCGCCACAACCCCACCCCACCCACCCAGTCATTCTCAGCTCCCATCTCCCACCTCATCGGTGTGCTGGTCTTTGTCCTCTCCGACTGACACGTTGCCCCGTGCTGTTCAGAGTCGGTTTTCCTGTTGTTGGTCAATCCTTTCCATCCTTCGTGTATGTGACGTTCCTTGGTAGAAATACACCCATGGTCTCCACTGGTGGGTGAGTGCAGGACCAAGGGCCGCCACTTCTGGACTCCGTCCGGCCCTCACCAGCTGCCCTTGTGGCCTCAATGTGGATTGGGCAAGAGTTTCTTGACTTCTGCCTCGGTTCTCTGCTATAAACATGTTGACCTACCTCACAGGGGTGTTGTGAGGATCAATAAATGTTGGTACCATGCTTTGGAAATGAGAAGGTGCCGTGTGAGTGCTGAGGGATAGTTAGTGGCCAAATTGTACTATGGTTCTTGTCCTCGTGGGTGATTGTGTTTTTATCATTCAGAGGGAAAGGGGAAGAACGAAGGGCACCCCTTAGCCTCTGATGTCTTTATTATTATATTTTGAAAAAAATAGATTTTTGCTCATTTTTATTTACTGTTTAGGGATGTCTTTGCCTGACCCTTGTCTGTGTGCCGCATGTGTGCAGTACCACAGAAAGGAGGGGAAGGAGGGTAGAGAGCATCAGGTCCCCCAGAACTGGAGCCTCCTTGTGGGCACTGGGAAAGGATCCAGGGTCTGAGGAAGAGCAAGCAAGTCAGGGCAGGGCGCTCAATTGCCAAGACAACTCTCCAACAGGTTTTTGTTTGTTTGTTTGTTTTTTCAGGCAGAGTTCCTCTGTGAAGCCTTGTCTGTTAAAATAGGGTTTCTGACCCGGTGCAGCCAGAGTCCAGACCCACAGACCTGCTGCCCAGGACCCCTTAGCCTTCCGCCACTGATTAGGCCCCCAAAAATGACTCAGATGCTTATATTAACTTCATGCTGCTTGGCCTATGGCTCAGGCACATTGCTAGCTATCTCCTTAATCTTAACCCATTTTCATTCATTGGTCTGCCACGTGTCCCGTGGCTCACCTGTGTTCCTTACATGTTTCTCCTTTGGGCGGCTGGCTCAGTCTGTGTCTGGCTCAGCCCTTCCTTTCCTGCCTATGCTGTGATTTCCCCTCCTATTTTTTCTATGTTGCCTGACATGGGCCAAAACAGCTCCTTTATTTAAAGATTGGTATTCACAGCATGCAGAAAGACATTCCCACATGACCTCCCCTTTTCTGTCTAATTAGAAGGGAAGGTTTCAATTTTGACATAAAATTACGTGTAACAAAATAGCTACCAAGCAAGAATTACAGTTACAATATCTAGTCTATTTGTATTTAGCAAAATTAAAGAAAATACTCTATCATCTACCTTATCCTTGTGAATCTAAAGTTTCATATCCAATATACCTTTTAAATAGCTAAGAAAAACTATACCTATAACTATGTAATCTTCAACTAGGTCAAAGACCACAAAGGATACATTTACCAAGTAAACCAGAAGTGCAAGCAACTTTCAAAATCTAGAAATGACAGAGATGGCACCTATTTGCCTAGACAGTCACCCTAAGTTCCTTTAGAAAGTTGGGGCGTCTATCTTCGGCCTACAGGCCCAGTGTCTCTTTTCACTGAAGCAGAAAATCTGTCGCTTCTCCTTGAGTCCTGAAGAATGTCTGATAGTTTTCTCTGCAAAGCAGGAAACTGAATGACCATCTTGGCTTGTTCTGCCAAAGTTCAGAGGTCACCTTCCTATGGAACCTGCATGTCCAATTTAAACAGCATACTGTCAAGCAGTCAATATAAGAACAGGTTCTCGTCCATTGACTAGCCATTGCCACAAAGAAAGTAGACTCCACATAGAGTTTCTTCGATGCCCGGTTTTCTCTTGAAGTAGATTGGTGCTGCCAGGAGCAGACCTGCATCACTGTCCAGAAAAGTCTAAGTTCTTAAAATATTTTAAATGCCATATTCTGTAGGGCTTAGAGGTCTTTGAAGATTACCTATTTGAAATATATCTTTGTATACCTAAAAAATCCTAACTAACATAAGTTTGGTTATCATAGGTGACTATTTAAACAAGAGTAGAAAAATATATACAACATTACAAAATTGACCTTAAATTTGTATCAGTAAACCAAAGTCCATACCACTGTAAAATATTTTGAGATTAACAGCTGATTTTTAGATTAAAGTAAATTCAATAACCTAATTTTTTAAAAAAATCACTCATATACCATATCCCCCCTTTCTTCTTAGAAAGAGATGAACTATGACCATTAATCATTTATAGTCAAAACAAACATTTATAAACAATATTTTTGGAATTTGCGCATAGTTTTCCATTACTCCTTCCTGCTGATTGAGGGGCGCTGATAATCTTACAGATTCTTGGGACTGGATCATCTTAGTCTTCAGCCCTAAGACTGATGTGGCCTTCTTTTCCCATCAGAGAATTTTCAGGTGGTCTTGGTTGATGAAACCATATTTGCCTGGAAGCAATCCACCGGTTCTCATCTTTTCATGGAAACAAAAGCAGAACTCTTCCAAAGCAATAAATCCTTGACACAAATTTCAAAGTCAAGATACCTTCAAAATATATATTCTCTTTCAACTTAGCAAACTTTGCAATCCACTGTCTTTCTGCAGTTAGCTCATTAACAGTTAAAAAATTAAAAGAAAACACAATAATAACCAAAATCCAGATTTTGTGTCTATTTCCCATCTTTACGTGGCTCGTTATATTTTTATTACACAATTTCTCTTTTTAAAGACTTTCTCTACCTTCTTTCTTTTCTCTCTGAAGCCTATGTACCTTTTACACACATTGTAACCCATTTACAGGTTTTTTTTCCCCATCCGAATCTGTTTTATTGTGAATCCTTAATCATCTTCCAACCAGAAGCGCTTTTATAATACTCACACTTCTCTTAAAGAGCACATAGGTTTTTGCAGATAAAGCTGAATCAGTAAATTCTCTTAAAGGGACCGCGTGCAGCTCTATTCGCCACCAGCAAACAGAGCAGACTCAAGAAGATGCTGCTACTAAGAAACCATCTTTGTTTCCTTTTTGTTCAAAGTAAACATAAACCTTCAATCAATCACATGCTACCTAGTCTTCTGTGAGACTTCAGGAACCGGCCTGGTGGCAGCTTACACTCCCTGCCACCAGTCCACTGGCACCATTTTGAATGTGGCCCAAATGTCATGCTATCTCTGTACAATGATCCACTTCAGATACACAATTTGAAATCTGCTACTGGCTCTGGATCTGTGCTCTAGAGCCCTTTCTAATCTTTCTCTGGCTTTATGTGGGTGTTTGCCCCACGTTATGATGCCGTCTGTTACAGTAAGGTTTCTGACCCGGTCCAGCCATAGGTCCGTCCGGACCCCAGACCTACCTCCCCAGACCCCTTAGCCATCCACCGCTGATAGGGCCCCCAAAATGATTCAGGCATATCATTTGTCTATCCTGAAACCTGCTCTGCACATCAGGCTGGCTTCAAACTCACTGAGATAGCTCCCAAGTGCTGGTATTAAAGATGTTCACCACTACCCCTGGATCCCACGTTACATTATTGAATAACTAGGAGTAGTGCTTGAGGGCAGGGACTCTTGGTGGGTCTTTGACCAAGTGGACTATGGGGTCAAACTCAGGCTGCCAGCCAGGACGGCAAGTGTGTCTACTCCCTAAGCCAGTTTGGCGAGCCCTAGACTCACTGCTAGAGTGCCTCCCATGGGGTCGGTAGAGGTGGGGTAGTTAATAGCAGTGGTACAGACTAGCCAGGGGACTTTGAGTGGGAGAACCTAACATACATGAGTGGACAGTGTGCCAGGCTTTCTCACTAACATCTTGCAAAACGACAGGAAGGGGGATGAAGAGATACGGCTCAGCTGTTAAGCATACCAGCTACTTTTCCAGAGGTCTCCAGTTCAATTCCCAGTAAGCACGAGGTGACTCACAATCCTGTATAGTGGGATCTGATGCCCTCTTCTGGGGCGCAGGTTTACATGGAGAGAGAGCGCTCATACATAAAACAGATGTTTATACAGTGTCCTGCCTCACGTATGTGTGCAGGTCACAAGAGGGCGCCAGGTCTCATTACACAGGGTTGTTAGACAAAATGTGGTCTCTGGGAATTGAAGTCCGGACCTCTGGAAGAGCTGCCAGCGCTTTTATCCTTCGAGCCATCTCTCCAGCCAAAAAAAAGTAAACTTTTAAAAACAGAAACACGTAGCTGGGCGTTGTGGCAAATGTCTGTAATCTCGGGGTGGGGGTGGGGTGGGGAGGACTCCTTCTGTGTGTGTAAGGCCAGGCAAGACCTCCAGGTGAGAACCGGCCTCAATACACAAGGGTGGTGTACACCTTTATTGGCAGCTGCAGCAGAAGCCATCTATGAGTTTGAGGCCAGCCTGGTCTACCTAGCAAGTTCCAGGCCAGCAAGGATCTCCGTAGATGCTGCTCTCCCACCCTCTGCCTCCCCCAAAGGGTTTGGGGGCAGCACTGTCGCCGAGTGAGCCTGGCACCCTGAATGTGATCCCCAGACCCCATGAGGTGGAACCACCTCTCAGAAGTTGGCCCCTGGCCTGAACATGCTTGCTGTAGCGTCCACACGCCCACAGTTAGATTTAATGAGTGAAACCCAAAGTAAAGAGAACGTTGGGGAAGGGGGACAACTTAGGAAAGCCACTTTGTGCTTGTGGAACAGGTAGGTCATTGACTAAGTTGGCTGCCTGTCTCTGCAAACAGCCACTCTGAATTGATTCAGCACCGTGGGGTGACATCAAACATTGCCCATCACCCCAGGAATCTAAGGAGAGGTGGAACTAGAGCTTGTCCCAAGTGTCCATGGTATCCCAACCCCAGAAGCTAAGTGGGCTTTGGCAAGTGAGTGTGAAGAAGGGCGGAGCTGGAGCCCTAAGAAGCCAGTTGACCTGCTGACTTACTTGGCCAGTGAGGATGTAAGGCTGAGTGAAGCAGAGCATGGTGCAGAAAACAGACCTCCCAGAGAGCCTCAGGTAGCTGGATTTTAAAAAGCTGCTCCTGCCAGGCGGTGGCAGCGCTCGCCTTTAAACGTGGCACTCCAGAGGCAGAGGCATGAGGATCTCTCTGAGTTCTGAGGATCTCTGTAAGTTCCAGGCCGGCCTGGTCTACAGCGTGAGTTCAGGACAGGCTACAAAGCCACACAGGGAAACCCTGTATGAAAAAAACAGAAGGCTGCTCCATCAGGAGGCAGAGTCATCTACCGAGATCGGAAGCGAGATGCTGGACAGATGGCTCATCTCCCAAGGGCCTGTCCTGCTCTTGCAGAGGACCAGAGTGAGGTTTTCGGCACCCACTCGAGGCGGCTCAAGACCGCCTGTAACTCCGGTTCCGGGGTCTCTGGCACCTTCTCTCGATCTCTGTGAGTACCTGCACACAACACACGTACACTCACACTCACGGGCTCGTAGCATTTTCCTGGGAGATTGAAACTACTTAAGCCAGGAGGTACACAGTTCAAAATAGCTTCAGGGAATCCCTGAAACTTACCAGAACCACTGGGTCCCCTCCTTCCTACGAGTAAACAATAAAGGCTGCTGAGGCTTGGCTCAAAGAAGACTCTGGAGGGGACACTCTCCAACCTGCTTGAGAGCTGCCTGCAGGCCGTGAGCCACGGTGGACTAGGCTCCCAGCTTCTGTGAGCTTTCCCCTGGGCTCCCTCAAGTGACCTGTAACTTTGTAAATAATGTCAAGAAAACTCATTGGTTCCCCAAGTCGGACGGTGACAAAAATCCACACTTTGGTCTGTGGTGGGCTCCCCCGCTAGAACGAGTAGACGCATATGTGTCACAGCTCCCCGGGAAAAGTCACAACACAACACACAAGGACGTGGCCGAAGGGCTTTTGAAGTGACGTGACATACTCTGGGTTCTATGGTGAAAGCATGTCCACCCTTATCCATCTTTTTCCTTTGGAACAGCAAGCAAAATGTAAAGAGGTGGTGAAGAGCTCTCTTTGGATTTAACTTTGACGGGGGTGGAGGGGGTGTCACTAAAACCGAGCACCTCAGCTGGGAAGGACGGGTTTGTTGTTGTTGTTCTGTTTGTTTGTTTGTTTGTTTCCTCACCCAGAAGGTCAGCAGACCTGTGCAGGGAGCTGGAGAAAAACGCCTCCGCCGGTGGTCCCGGCCTCCACCCCTCTCCCGCCGCCATAAGTATTATATTAAGAATGAGGGCAGTAGGTCCGGACCGTTAGGACGACAGACGTGAGCAGCCACCGAAGTCAGTTTGGTAAATGGTTTCTGCTTGAGAACGTGTCGCCAGCTTTTCCCCCCGCAACATAGGTTTTTCACTGGGCCGTGGTGCAGCTCGGCCGGCATGGACCCGCTCACGGAGCAAGCACACAGCCCCGTGATCCCCGGGAGTGGACGGAGGCACAGAGCCAGGATCCGAGGGTCGGGGTCCTCCTAGGCCACATGGCGTACTGAGAGAGAGAGAGAGAGAGAGAGAGAGAGAGAGAGAGAGAGAGAGAGAGAGAGAGAGAGAGAGAGAGAGAGAGAGAGAGACAGAGACAGAGACAGAGACAGAGACAGAGAGACAGAGAGAGAGAGAAAGAGAGAGAAGGAGAGACAGAGAGAGCTCAATGTCAGCATCACGGTCAACGGCACACACAACACAGACAGATAAGACAGACAGACAGAGAGGGACAGACAGAGAGGGACAGAGAGAGACACAGAGAGAGAGAGATTCTGTCTGTCAGCATCACCGTCAACTGAACCCCCACCCCCGCCACACACACAGACAGAGACAGACAGACAGACACACACACACACACACACACACACACACACACACACACACACACACACACACACACACACAAGGCGGTCGGGGCGGGGCGTATGCAGACGAGGCGGCGCGCGGTGGCTGCCGGTCCCGCTGTGCCGGGAGCTCCGGGCGCGGATACTCTGCCTCCCGCGCGACGCGGGCGTGACTCTCGTGAAGGGAGGGGGTGGGCGAGGGTTGCGGAGGGCGTGGGCGGCGAGGCGTGTTGGCGGTGTGGGTGGGCGTGTGTTGAAGGTGAGCGGTGTTGCAGGGAGAGGGTGCGGGTGTGGCGAGCAACTCATACTTACCTGGCAGGGGAGATACCATGATCACGAAGGTGGTTTTCCCAGGGCGAGGCTTATCCATTGCACTCCGGATGTGCTGACCCCTGCGATTTCCCCAAATGCGGGAAACTCGACTGCATAATTTGTGGTAGTGGGGGACTGCGTTCGCGCTCTCCCCTGGTCTTGCTGGTATAAAGGTTAGAAGTAGTCGCTCATATTTTCTGTTTGTTTGTATCTTCTGTGTTGTATTTCACTGCTCTGTATCCTTTGACTTCTAAAAGGGTAAGTACCTAAATGGTAGCTTACAAAACTATTTTCTCTGCAAGTGACCCAAAAAATTACATGAGGCTTGATTGTATGTATGTGGGGTTATGTACCCGGGAAGTGTCTTCCTACGACTTGGGCTCAGTGGTCACGTTGTAAGTTGTCAACTTGCTTTCTGGATATCATATACCTAGAGATCTGTGTTTTTCTCAAGTCTAGTCAGATAAATGCTTCTCTGCAGCACATGGATATTAGTGTCGGATCAAAATGCTCCCATGATCTACATCAATTTCCCCACCCAAGGTTCAAGAAACTCAGAAGAATGTAAGAACTATCAATGGGAGGAGAGCTGTGAAATGGATGTCACACATCACCTCACAAAAGCTCTGTTTACCTGAACTCACAAAGCCTGCGCAAGAATGGTGAAGAGCTCACTGCTCCTGCAGAGGACCAGATTTCCGTTTTCAGCAGTGAGTGGGGGCAGCTCATCTGTTGTAACTCCAATTCCAGAATCAGAGAAGTGAGCTAAGTTCACACAGCAAGGAACCCCTGCCTCAGTAAACAACGGGGAGGGGGTGAGGGTGTCAAGGAAGTGTAACCTCTAACTTCTGCCCACAGTAAATACACGTGTAAGGGTACACAGGTGCCACATTTATGAACATGGTGAATACCACAAATATGTCTACGCTTTTTTTTTTTTTCTTCTATGTATGATGAGGCGCACCCCTAACTCAGCATTCAGGAGGTAAAAGCAAGGCAGATTTCTGTATGTTTGAGGACAGCCTGGTCTATATAATGAGTTTCAGGCTACCCAGGTGAGATCCAATCTGTGTGTGTGTGTGTGTGTGTGTGTGTGTGTGTGTGTGTGTGTGTGTGTGTGTGTGTGTGTGTGTGTGTGTTTAAAATGTTCCCATGCGGAAGAGAGCACCTGTCAAAGAGGACAACTTGTAGAAGTCAGCTCCCTTCTCTCATGTTCTGGGATGGAACTCAATCAACTTCAGAGACAAAGGCCCTAATGTGCTGAGCTATCTTTTTGGTTTTCTCCCATCCTGTAATTCACTTTGTAGACCAAGCTGGCCTTGAACTCACAAGATCTGCCTGCCTCTGCCTCTCAAGTGCTGGAGATTGAGGGTGTGCACCACCAGGTCCCTAAGAATTTTTAAATTGTTTCCCTTTTAAAATATATAATTATTGTTATTTTATGTTCACTGGTGTTTTGCCTGTATGTGTATCTGTATAAGGGTGTCACAAGCGCTGGAACTGAAGTTAGACAGGTGTGAACTGCCTTGTGGGTGCTGAGACACACACTTGGGTCCTCTAGAAGAGTAGCTAGTACTCTGCTGAAACATCTCTCCAGTCTCAATTTTCAAATTTTCAAGTCATTTATATGTGTGTGTGTGTGTGTGTGTGTGTGTGTGTGTGTGTGTGTGTGTGTGTGTGTGTGTACCACATGTGTGTGGGTTCGTTCCTTCAGAGGCCAGAGGAGGATGTCGGGTTTCCTGTGGCTATAGTTACAAGAAGTTGCCAAACACCCAAAGCTGAGTCCTCTATAGAGCAGTAAGTGTTTAAAATTTGCCAGGCAGTAATGGTACATGCCTTTAATTCCAGCACTCTGGACACAGACACAGATCAAGGCCAGCCTGGTCTACAGAGTAAGCTCCAAAACAGCTAGGGCTACACAGAGAAGCCATGTATCAAAATTAATAAATTAATAAAAAGCTTTAGCAGAGCAGGGGTGGTGCTGCATACCTTTAATAACTTCACTTGGGAAGCAAAAGCAGATAGATTGACTCTAAGGGAAAACTTTCCATCCAGTCTAGTGACTTATGCCTACAAAGGTGTGTATCACCACACCATGCCTGTCACTTTAACATGAAGTGTAGGGAGTAGGAGGCAGGGAAGACTGAAAATGTAACCCAGCCCCCAAGTGAATGCTTCCTTTTGTAAGAGTAGCCTTGGTCATGGTGCCTCTTCACAGCAATAGAACAGTGGCTGAGACTCTTGACTTTGTACTATAAGAAAGAACTTTCCAGCTGGTGCAGTAGCTTATGATAGTAACACTAGCCCCTGAGAGATTGAGGCAGGAGATTGTCAGTTTGTGGCCACAAACAAAATCCTGTCATTTTAAAACTGGGATAGAGAGTGGTATAAGGATTCCTGGCATGTAGCAGCTGCATGGTAAACGCGTTAGTCCAATAACCCACATGAGAGATAAGAATTCCTGGCATGTAGTGGCTACATGGTAAGCCCAATGTGGCCTGGGCAGAACTAGCTGCAGAAGGAGGACACGCCCCTAGACTGTGCAAATCTGTGCCCATTCATTCTCTTAAGAGGAGACATCACATAAAAGACAGTCTGTTTTCTCTGCCCTTGTACTCACTTAGCAACTTTGCTGAATAAACTCTATTGTGGTGCTGGTAGTGTGTGTCTTTCTCCATGTAAAGCCAACATGACTTGGATAGGCTCTCTCTTGGGCTTAGGTGCACATAAGCACTAGGGGAGCCTCATCTGGGGCTTCCTAATCAAAGCCACTTTCCACCTGCCCTACTGCAGCTTGATTGAACACCACAAGCCTTGATTGGTGAGTCTTCCCTTTCCAGTAGAGACCTTTGATTGTCCGGCTTTCTGGGTAAGACTAGTTTTGCAGAGGACCACCCCCAGCCATGAACTTCACTGGCCACAGTTATTCTTTCTTGCCTGACACTCATTTCTAGCCTTCCCTGCTATTTAAGCCCAGCTTGGATCCTTGGATCCTGCTCCCAGACTCTGTCCCCAGGGCTCTGCCCTAACACCCACCCTAGGTGCTGTCCAGGGCCTATGGTGGCTACCATTGGTTTTACACCTATCTAGTCATGGCTAGCATTGTTTCGGGCTTTGGAAATGAGAAGGTGCCGTATGAGTGCTGAGGGATAGTTTGTGGCCAAAGTGTACAATGGTTCTTGTCCTCATGGGTGATTGTGTTTTTATCAAATGTTTTTATCATTCGGAGGGGAAGGGGAGAACGGAGGGCACTCCTTAGCCTGATGTCTTTATTATTATATTTTGAAAAAAATAGATTTTTGCTCATTTTTATTTACTGTTTAGGGATGTCTTTGCCTGACCCTTGTCTGTGTGCCACATGTGTGCAGTACCAGAGAAAGGAGGTGGGGGGGGGGTTGAGGGCATCAGGTCCCCCAGAACTGGAGCCTCGTCGTGGGAACTGGAAAAGGATCCAGGGTCTGAGGAAGAACAAGCAAGTCAGGGCACTCAATTTCTGAGACATCTCTCCAGGTTTTTTTTTATTTTATTTTTTTTGTTTTTGTTTTTGTTTTTTTTGTTTTTTTTTGTTTTTTTTGAGTTCCTCTGTGAAGCCTTGTCTGTTACAATAAGGTTTCTGACCCGGTGCAGCCAGAGGCTCACCTGTGTTCCTTACATGTTTCTCCTTTGGGCGGCTGGCTCAGTCTGTCTCTGACTCAGCCCTTCCTTTCCTACCTATGCTGTGATTTCCCCTCCTAATTTTTCTATGGTGCCTGTCATGGGCTAAAACAGCTCCTTTATTTAAAGACTGATATTCACAGCATGCAGAAAGACATTCCCACATCACCTCCCCCTTTCCGTCTAATCAAAAAGGAAGGTTTCAATTTTAACATAATGAAATTACGTGTAACAAAATAGCTACCAAGCAAGAATTCAGTTACAATATCTAGTCTATTTGTATTTAGCAAAATTAAAGAAAATACTCTATCATCTACCTTATCCTTGTGAATCTAAAGTTTCATATCCAATATACCTTTTAAAATAGCTAAGAAAAACTATACCTATAACTATGTAATCTTCAACTAGGTCAAAGACCACAAAGGATATATTTACCAAGTAAACCAGAAGTGTAAGCAACTTTCAAAATCTAGAAATGACAGAGATGACACCTATTTGCCTACACAGTCACCCTAAGTTCCTTTAGAAAGTTGGGGCATCTATCTTCAGCCTACAGCCCCGGAGTCTCTATATTTCAGTGAAGCAGGAAATCTGCTCTGCCCATTCATCAGTCGCTTTTCCTTGAGTCCTGAAGAATGTCTGACAGTTTTCTCTGCAAAGCAGGAAACTGAATGACCATCTTGGCTCGTTCTGCCAAAGTTCAGAGGTCACCTTCCTATGGAACCTGCATGTCCAATTTAAACAGCATACTGTCAAGCAGTCAATATAAGAACAGGTTCTCGTCCATTGACTAGCCATTGCCACAAAGAAAGTAGACTCCACATAGAGTTTCTTCGATGCCCAGTTTTCTCTTGAAGTAAATTGGTGCTGCCAGGAGCAGACCTGCCTCACTGTCCAGAAAAGTCTAAGTTCTTAAAACATTTTAAATGCCATATTCTGTAGGTCTTAGAAGTCTTTGAAGATTACCTATGTAATTGAAATATATATTTGTATACCTAAAAAATCCTAACTAACATAAGTTTGGTTATCATAGGTGACTATTTAAACAAGAGTAGAAAAATATATACAGCATTACAAAATTGACCTTACATTTGTATCAGTAAACCAAAGTCCATACCATTGTAAAATATTTTGAGATTAACAGCTGATTTTTAGATTAAAGTAAATTCAATAACCTAATTTTTAAAAAAATCACTCATATACCATATCCCCCCTTTCTTCTTAGAAAGAGATGAACTATGACCATTAATCATTTATAGTCAAAACAAACATTTATAAACAATATTTTTGGAATTTGGGCATAGTTTTCCATTACTCCTTCCTGCTGATTGAGGGGCGCTGATAATCTTACAGATTCTTGGGACTGGATCTTCTTAGTCTTCAGCCCTAAGACTGATGTGGCCTTCTTTTCCCATCAGAGAATTTTCAGGTGGTCTTGGTTGATGAAACCATATTTGCCTGGAAGCAATCCACCGGTTCTCATCTTTTCATGGAAACAAAAGCAGAACTCTTCCAAAGCAATAAATCCTTGACACAAATTTCAAAGTCAAGATACCTTCAAAATATATCTTCTCTTTCAATTTAGCAAACTTTGCAATCCACTGTCTTTCTGCAGTTAGCTCATTAACAGTTAAAAAATTAAAAGAAAACACAATAATAACCAAAATCCAGATTTTGTGTCTATTTCCCATCTTTACGTGGCTCGTTATATTTTTATTACACAATTTCTCTTTTTAAAGACTTTCTCTACCTTCTTTCTTTTCTCTCTGAAGCCTATGTACCTTTTACACACACTGTAACCCATTTACAGGTTTTTTTTTCCCCATCCGAATCCGTTTTATTGTGAATCCTTAATCATCTTCCAACCAGAAGCGCTTTTATAATACTCACACTTCTCTTAAAGAGCCACATAGGTTTTTGCAGATAAAGCTGAATCAGTAAATTCTCTTAAAGGGACCGCGTGCAGCTCTGTTCGCCACCAGCAAACAGAGCAGACTCAAGAAGATGCTGCTACTAAGAAACCATCTTTGTTTCCTTTTTGTTCAAAGTAAACATAAACCTTCAATCAATCACATGCTACCGAGTCTTCTGTGAGACTTCAGGAACCGGCCTGGTGGCAGCTTACACTCCCTGCCACCAGTCCACTGGCACCATTTTGAATGTGGCCCGAATGTCATGCTATCTCTGTACAATGATCCACTTCAGATACACAATTTGAAATCTGCTACTGGCTCTGGTTCTGTGCTCTAGAGCCCTTTCTAATCTTTCTCTGGCTTTATGTGGGTGTTTGCCCCACGTTATGATGCCGTCTGTTACAGTAAGGTTTCTGACCCGGTCCAGCCATAGGTCCGGACCCCAGACCCGCCTCCCCAGACCCCTTAGCCATCCGCCGCTGATAGGGCCCCCAAAATGACTCAGACACCTCACTTGTCTGTCCAGAAACCTGCTCTCCCATCAGGCTGGCTTCGAACTCACTGAGGTACCTCCCAAGTGCTGGTATTAAAGATGTTCGCCACTACCCCTGAATCCCACGTTACATTATTGAATACCTAGGAGTAGTGCTTAAGGGCAGGGACTCTTGGTGGGTCTTTGACCAAGTGGACTATGGGGTCAAACTCAGGCTGCCAGCCAGGACAGCAAGTGTGTCTACACCCTAAGCCAGTTTGGCGAGCCCTAGACTCACTGCTAGAGTGCCTCCCATGGGGTCGGTAGAGGTGGGGTAGTTAATAGCAGTGGTACAGACTAGCCAGGGGACTTTGAGTGGGAGAACCTAACATACATGAGTGGACAGTGTGCCAGGCTTTCTCACTAACATCTTGCAAAACGACACGAAGGGGGATGAAGAGATACGGCTCAGCTGTTAAGCATACCAGCTACTTTTCCAGAGGTCTCCAGTTCAATTCCCAGCAAGCACGAGGTGACTCACAATCCTGTATAGTGGGATCTGATGCCCTCTTCTGGGGCGCAGGTTTACATGGAGAGAGAGCGCTCATACATAAAACAGATGTTTATACAGTGTCCTGCCTCACGTATGTGTGCACGTCACAAGAGGGCGCCAGGTCTCATTACACAGAGTTGTTAGACAAAATGTGGTCTCTGGGAATTGAAGTCCGGACCTCTGGAAGAGCTGCCAGCGCTTTTATCCTTCGAGCCATCTCTCCAGCCGAAAAAAAATAAACTTTTAAAAACAGAAACACGTAGCTGGGCGTTGTGGCAAATGTCTGTAATCTCGGGGTGGGTTGGGGTGGGGAGGACTCCTTCTGTGTGTGTAAGGCCAGGCAAGACCTCCAGGTGAGAACCGGCCTCAATACACAAGGGTGGTGTACACCTTTATTGGCAGCTGCAGCAGAAGCCATCTATGAGTTTGAGGCCAGCCTGGTCTACCTAGCAAGTTCCAGGCCAGCAAGGATCTCCATAGATGCTGCTCTCCCACCCTCCTCCTCCCCCGAAGGGTTTGGGGGCAGCATGGTGGCTCACTGGGTAACCTGTGAGCCTGGCAACCCGAATGTGATCCCCAGACCCCATGAGGTGGAACCACCTCTCAGAAGTTGGCCCCTGGCCTGAACATGTTTGCTGTAGCGCCCACACGCCCACAGATTTAATGAGTGAAACCCAAAGTAAAGAGAACGTTGGGGAGGGGGGACTACTTAGGAAAGCCACTTTGTGCTTGTGGAACAGGTAGGTCATTGACTAAGTTGGCTGCCTGTCTCTGCAAACAGAGCCACTCTGAATTGATTCAGCACCGTGGGGTGACATCAAATATTGCCCATCACCCCAGGAATCTAAGGAGAGGTGGAACTAGCTTGTCCCAAGTGTCCGTGGTATCCCAACCCCAGAAGCTGAATGCCCTGGTGGGAGGCCCAGAGCTTACAGCTGAGCGAGAGGTCGGTGGGCCTTGGGAAGTGAGTGTGAAGAAGGGCGGAGCTGGAGCCCTAAGAAGCCAGTTGACCTGCTGACTTACTCGGCCAGTGAGGATGTAAGGCTGAGTGAAGCAGAGCATGGTGCAGAAAACGGACCACCGAGAGAACCTCAGGTAGCTGGATTTTAAAAAGCTGCTCCTGCCAGGCGGTGGCAGCGCTCGCCTTTAAACGTGGCACTCCAGAGGCAGAGGCATGAGGATCTCTCTGAGTTCTGAGGATCTCTGTAAGTTCCAGGCCGGCCTGGTCTACAGCGTGAGTTCAGGACAGGCTACAAAGCCACACAGGGAAACCTTGTATCAAAAAAACAGAAGGCTGCTCCATCAGGAGGCAGAGTCATCTACCGAGATCGGAAGCGAGATGCTGGACAGATGGCTCATCTCCCAAGGGCCTGTCCTGCTCTTGCAGAGGACCAGAGTGAGGTTTTCGGCACCCACTCGAGGCGGCTCAAGACCGCCTGTAACTCCGGTTCCGGGGTCTCCGGCACCTTCTCTCGATCTCTGTGAGTACCTGCACACAACACACGTACACTCACACTCACGGGCTCGTAGCATTTTCCTGGGAGATTGAAACTACTTAAGCCAGGAGGTACACAGTTCAAAATAGCTTCAGGGAATCCCTGAAACTTACCAGAACCACTGGGTCCCCTCCTTCCTACGAGTAAACAATAAAGGCTGCTGAGAATCTCTGTCAGAGGAGCTGGCTTCCAAAAAAAAAAAAAAAAAAAGCCCTTGAGAGCAGAGCGGCTGCCTGGAGGAGAGGCTTGGCTCAAAGAAGACTCTGGAGGGGACACTCTCCAACCTGCTTGAGAGCTGCCTGCAGGCCGTGAGCCACGGTGGACTAGGCTCCCAGCTTCTGTGAGCTTTCCCCTGGGCTCCCTCAAGTGACCTGTAACTTTGTAAATAATGTCAAGAAAACTCATTGGTTCCCCAAGTCGGACGGTGACAAAAATCCACACTTTGGTCTGTGGTGGGCTCCCCCGCTAGAACGAGTAGACGCATATGTGTCACAGCTCCCCGGGAAAAGTCACAACACAACACACAAGGACGAGGCCGAAGGGCTTTTGAAGTGACGTGACATACTCTGGGTCCTATGGTGAAAGCATGTCCACCCTTATCCATCTTTTTCCTTTGGAACAGCAAGCAAAATGTAAAGAGGTGGTGAAGAGCTCTCTTTGGATTTAACTTTGACGGGGGTGGAGGGGGTGTCACTAAAACCGAGCACCTCAGCTGGGAAGGACGGCTTTGTTGTTGTTGTTCTGTTTGTTTGTTTGTTTGTTTCCTCACCCAGAAGGTCAGCAGACCTGTGCAGGGAGCTGGAGAAAAACGCCTCCGCCGGTGGTCCCGGCCTCCACCCCTCTCCCGCCGCCATAAGTATTATATTAAGAATGAGGGCAGTAGGTCCGGACCGTTAGGACGACAGACGTGAGCAGCCACCGATGTCAGTTTGGTAAATGGTTTCTGCTTGAGAACGTGTCGCCAGCTTTTCCCCCCGCAACATAGGTTTTTCACTGGGCCGTGGTGCAGCTCGGCCGGCATGGACCCGCTCACGGAGCAAGCACACAGCCCCGTGATCCCCGGGAGTGGACGGAGGCACAGAGCCAGGATCCGAGGGTCGGGGTCCTCCTAGGCCACATGGCGTACTGAGAGAGAGACAGAAAGAGAGAGAGAGAGAGAGAGAGAGAGAGAGAGAGAGAGAGAGAGAGAGAGAGAGAGAGAGACAGAGAGAGACAGAGACAGAGAGACAGAGACAGAGAGAGACAGAGACAGAGACAGAGAGACAGAGAGAGAGACAGAGAGAGACAGAGAGAGACAGAGAGACAGAGACAGAGACAGAGAGACAGAGACAGAGAGAGACAGAGACAGAGAGAGACAGAGACAGAGAGACAGAGACAGAGAGGCAGAGAGGAGAGACAGAGCTCAATGTCAGCATCACGGTCAACGACACACACAACACAGACAAATAAGACAGACACAGACACACAGACACAGACAGACAAACAGACAGAGAGGGACAGAGAGAGACACAGAGAGAGACAGAGACAGAGAGAGAGAGATTCTGTCTGTCAGCATCACCGTCAACTGGACCCCCACCCCCGCCACACAGACAGACAGACAGACAGACAGACAGACAGACAGACACAGACAGACACAGACAGACACACACACACACACAGAGACAGACAGACAGACACAGACAGACAGACACACACACACACAGACAGACAGACACACACACACACACACACACACACACACACACACACACACACACAAGGCGGTCGGGGCGGGGCGTATGCAGACGAGGCGGCGCGCGGTGGCTGCCGGTCCCGCTGTGCCGGGAGCTCCGGGCGCGGTTGCTCTCCCTCCCGCGCGACGCGGGCGTGACTCTCGTGAAGGGAGGGGGTGGGCGAGGGTTGCGGAGGGCGTGGGCGGCGAGGCGTGTTGGCGGTGTGGGTGGGCGTGTGTTGAAGGTGAGCGGTGTTGCAGGGAGAGGGTGCGGGTGGGTCGAGCAACTCATACTTACCTGGCAGGGGAGATACCATGATCACGAAGGTGGTTTTCCCAGGGCGAGGCTTATCCATTGCACTCCGGATGTGCTGACCCCTGCGATTTCCCCAAATGCGGGAAACTCGACTGCATAATTTGTGGTAGTGGGGGACTGCGTTCGCGCTCTCCCCTGACTTTTCCGGTTAGAAAGACAGAGTGCTCTTACTAATAATCCCTTTCTCAGCCAGGTATTGCCTTTGGCTTTCTAGGATCTCTTTTCTATTTCAGGAAGCTCTGGCAGTTCGGATCCCTTCCTACGACCCCAGCCCACTTTTGCCAAACTCTTCCCCTACCTGTTTTGGCACAGTTCACTGGAGGACGAGGAGGCGGTCCCGAAGGAAATGAGGGTTTTGTTTCGGTTTTGTTTGTTGGTAAATAATGTGTCTGTGAGCTATTTACACCTTTAGGCGCCTTAGGGCCTTTGCATGGCCTTAGTCACTGGATGCAAACCTGGAACGTTGAGAAACAAGATATGCTCAAGTTCGGCAGAGCTGGCTGCATCCTTTGTGGCCTGTCTCTGAGTAACTAACTGGAGAGTATAGGGTCTACCTGAAGCCCTGGCTGGACTACTGCTCCGTGGAGGTTGGACCGTGTCAGTTGGCCTCCTCGAGTCATCCTGAGCAGTGCGTACTCCAAAGCTCATCTGTGGGTGGTGTGACCACAGTTTTCCATACCTGGGGCACCAGCCTCCAGCAGCACCGGGTTCAAAGGGAAGTTCAGTCAGTATACTGTGACTTACTTTTGTTGGTGTTTTAAATCTGAGGGAGTAAGGGGAAAGACACCACGCGCTCTCTTGACGGTTTCCTTCAGACCCTTTCTTTATTCTTTTGTATTCTGAGTCTGTGTTCTCTCTTCGTATCTCTTCTGTCTCTTGATGCTTTTCTTTCCTTTCTGTCTTCCTTACCACTCTCATTCTTGATGCCTACCTTCTAACTCAATTCTTCCATTTTCTCCCTCTTCATTATGGAAACTTACAATGCGGTTTACATTCTATCTTTTCAAGTAAATGATGACAATGAACAGAAGTAAGAAACAGCATGTTTTCTATATCTGTGGTGGGATTCGGGTGTCCGCTGATAAGGTCGGAAGAGGCCTATCCAGGGTTTCAGGGTTCCAGCTCCGGAAGGCCAACCCTATTCATAAGGGGCTGCTGGGATCTTGGAAAGCCCTGTTTCCTGGTTCCAGTCTGCTGGAGAGACCGGTTCGGCATCCATTGTTCACCGCGTGGATAATCCAGTCTATCAGGCGTCTATATATAAACTGTTACCTGTATCGTGAGTGTTGGCGTATATTTTAATACATATTAAGCTTGGATTTCCGCCGTCATATATCCCTTACATGATTCAACATTTTACGTATTATAGGTGAAAAACAAATCATCCCCAAGAACCTATGTTCATACATTCATACTCAAGCAGTTTGCTAAAGATTTAATGGAGTGTACGCAAGCAAGATATTCCTCTCAGCCAGTTCTTTTTACTGGCAGGCTCGTTTTTGCAGTTACAAAGAAAGGACCAATCACTTTACTATTTATCTTGAAGAGTAATATTTTAGGGAATCATTTGTTGGTGGTGGTGGTGGTGGTTGTTTGTTTCTTGAGAGACAGGTTTCTCTGTGTTAACAGCCTGGCTGTCCTGGAACTCACTTTGAAGACCAGGCTGGCCTTGAACTCATGGAGATCTGTAGGGGATTGTGTTGTTTCATTGTAAATAATTATCCCACCTACTGGTTTAATAAAAAGCGCTGACTGGCCAAAGGCAGACGGGAAGTGTGGGCAGGGCTACCAGACTAAGAAACTTCTGGGAACCGGAAGAACGAGCAGAATGCTAGAGAGAAACCGGAAGAACCAGAGGACAACCATGCTACTCTGAGGAAAGGTACCTAACCGCATGGCTGAACAGGATAAGAGTCATGGGTTAGATTAAGGGTAAAGAGCTAGCGAATTATATGCCTGGGCCTGAGGCCGATCAGCCTAAAACTATCATAAGCATCCGTGTGTCTCTGCGGGTCTGTGGGTCTTTCGGGTCTAAACCCTGAGGCTAGGACCAAAAGTCCTGGCAAGAAACCTCATACTACAGAGAGCTGCTTGCCTCCGACTCCCTGGAGCTGGGATCAAAGGCATTCACCACCAGTCCCAGGAAAGGAATCTTAAAGGAATCACAAACCTAAACTTTTATGCATGAAAAACTATCGGTCAGCTCTACTTTAAATCTTTAGGGTGCACAACTAATCATCAAAAGATTTTGTTGTTGTTGTTGTTTTTGAGATTATGGACAGAAATGAGTACAAGGAATTAATTAATCATCTTTGATGACCAACTAGTCCTTGAAAGGAAAGTACGTAAGCTAGTGATAACTGGGCTGCTTTGATTTTTGATTGCGAACCTTAGAGCCATTAAGAAAACATCTTAGTTTAACCTGAGGTCGGCTCTAAGGTTTTGCTTAGGCTGCGACGCCCTCACCCCGAAACCTGCCGACCTATCTCCCAAGGTTAAGATGAAAAGAATTCAAGCCAACCCAGCTCCTGGGACTCATCTGTTTTTCTGAAATCTTTTCTTAAACCTAAGCGATGGTGTACATAGCTCTTCCATAGAAACTCGTGTGTTCCAGCTGTTTTGACACTTCCGTGTTTTATCTTTTACCCTCTGCGACAGCCTCTGCTTCATCAGAGGCAGGAGCAGCATTTTATCCTGCCTTTACCCATCTAACTAGACTAACCTCTACCATAAGCCCCCACTACATTTACTTTAAAACCCCAGTCATCAAAATCCTATTTACCCTAACCCTATCAGCTTATTGTATAAAATCACTTGGGTTAAACGGTACGGTTTAGGAGGAAATCATCACAATAATCCACAGGTAAAAATTGCCGGGTAGGACGGGACACTTCCAGGAGATAAACACACCACATTGCAGGCAGTGGGGATCATCTCACACCCACTCACACCACCACGCCAGACACCAGAGAAGGACGGCAGCAGAAGCAAGACACTGTGGGGTGTGGGGTCCCGGGGCCTTGCCTGTCCCGACGTTCACCCATCAGGGTTCTGTTTCCTGGCGGGCTGACCACCTGACTCCATTTCATCTGCTGCTGCTCCTCTGACGTGACTACCGGGACACAAGCCAGGTGGACTCGCGGGGCCCGTCATCCTCGGAACGGAGACTTCAGAGGTCACTGTTAGGAATGGCCACGGTTCACTGCAGAAAACCTAAACGTATTAAATGTCGTCCTATGGAGCAGATCCCAGAGATGTTACATCGGTCCCCAGCAACTCTGTTAAGTATGTCCGGCGGCACACAAACGTAATTCCTGGTTGCCCGATAGAGGCTCAAGCCTGAAATCACCACGTGCCTTTTTCTCGAATCAGCTAATGCTATCTCTATATGACCACTAATATCACGACAGCAAGTTATATATGTATATATTGATCTTACATATTTCGAGATGATCTTTATACCTGAACCTCCTAACCTCTGAGTCATCATTCCAGCCTCAGGGTACTTTCAAATGTTGAGTTCAGCACGAATGTCAACTGTTCTGGAATGTTCAAGTCTTTTGTGAAAGGGGGGAAAAAAAAAAAAAGACAGTCCAGTTCTCCCGACATGCTGGTTTCGAGTTTGAAGAATAGGTCCCAGGTTTCCCCTTTTCACTTTGGTTGGAAGCAAGTAACTCAGGTGTGGTGTGGGAATGCCTTTCTGTATGCTGTGAATCTCAATCTTTAAATAAAGGAGCTGTTTTGGGCCATGACAGGCCCATAGAAGAAGTAGGAGGAGGAATCAGAATAGGTAGGAAAGGAAGGGTGGAGTCAGGCAGATCGAGCTGAAGCCGCCCAAGGAGCAACATGTAAGAGCACAGGTGAGCCACGGGCCACGTGGCAGACAGGTTAATAGAAATGGGTTGATTTAAGATGTAAGAGCTAGCTAGCAATGTGCCTAAGCCAAGTTAATATAAGTGTCTGAGTCATTTCTGGGGGCCTGAGTGGCAGCGGTGGGCAGCAGGTGGCTAAGAGGTCTGGCACGGCAGGGTCTGGGTCTCTGGCCGCCTGGGACCCGAGAACCCTCACTACTACAGATGGTGCCTCTCCAACGTGGGTCAATTATCCACTTAATGCCTGAGAAAGTTTAAAAAGGGTTTTAGCAGAAACTGAGCAAAGGCAGCTTCCAAATTGTGTATACGAAGCGGGTCATTGTACAAAGAAAGCGTGGTGTCCAGGTCACATTCAAAATGGCACTGGCGGACTGGCAGCAGGCAGTGTAAGCTGCAACTAGGCCAGTTCCTGAAGTCTCACAGAAGACTCAGTAACATGTGATTGATTTTAGATTTCTGTTTATTTTGAACAAAAAAGGAAACAAAGACAGTTTCTTAGTAGCAACATTTTCTTGGGTCTGCTCTGTTTGCTGGCCACGAACAGGGACGCGGTCCCTTTAAGAGAACTTACTGATTCTGCTTCCTCGGCAAAAACTATGCAGCTCTTTAAGAGAGTGTATTTTAAAAGCTCTTATGGTTGGAAGATGATTAAGGATTCACAATAAAACAGATTCAGATGAAAAGAAAAACCTGTAAACGGGTTACAATGTGTGTAAAAGGTACATAGGCTTCAGAGAGAATAGAAAGAGGATAAAGTCTTTAAAAATCGAGTAATAAAAATCGAGTAATAAAAATATAATAAGCCATGTAAAGATGGGAAATAGACACAAAATCTGGATTTTGGCTGTTGTTGTGTTTTCTTTTAATTTTTTAACTGTTAATGAGCTAACTGCAGAAAGACAATGGATTAAAAATGCAAAGGCTACTAAGTTAAACAAGAATATATATTTTAAAGGTATTTTGATTTTGAAATTTGTGTGTAAGGATTTATTGCTTTGGAAGAGTTCTGCTTTTGTTTCCACAGAAGATGAGAACCTGCGGATTGCTTCCAGGCAAATATGGTTTCATCAACCAAGACCCCCTGAAAAAACCTGATGGGAAGAGATGGCCGGCCATATCAGCTTCAGAGCTGCAGACTGATCCAGCCTCAACAACCGTGAGATTTTCAACGCCCCTTAATCAGCAGGAAGTAGTAATGGAAAACAACGCCCAAATTCCCCAAATATTGTTTCTAGATGTTTGTTTTCATTATAAATGGTCAATGATCATAGTTAATCTCTTTCTAAGAAGAAAAGGGGGATATGGTATATAAATGATTTTTAAAAATTAGATTACTGAATTTACTTAGATCAGGAAATCAGCTGTTAATCTCAAAATGTTTTACATTGGTATAGATTTTGGTTTATTGATACAAATTTAAGGTCAAATCTCTTGTGCTGTATATATTTTTCTACTCTTGTTTAAGACAGGATGTTTATGTAACTGATTTAGGATTGTAATGTATAATTTAAAAATGCATGTTAGTTAAATTTTTGGATATACAAAGATATATTTCAATTAGGTAGGTAATCTTCAAATACTTCTAAGACCTACAGAATATGGCATTTAAAATATTTTAAGAACTTAGACTTTTCTGGACAGTGAGACAGATTTGCTCCTGGCTGCACCAGTCTTCTTCAAGAAAAAAATGGGCATCGAAGAAAGTCCATATGGAGTCTACTCTATTTGTGGTAATAATGGTAAGCCACTGGAGAAGAACCTGTTCTTATATTGACTGCTTGACAGTATGCTGTTTAAACTGGACATGCAGGTTCCATAGGAAGATGACCTCTGAACTTTGGCAGAACAAGCCAAGATGGTCATTCAGGTTCCTGCTTTGCAGAGAAAACTGTCAGACATTCTTCAGGACTCGAGGAGAAGCAACTGATGAACTGTGCCAGAATGGGCAGAACAGATTCCCTGCTTCACTGAAATGGAAAGAGACTCTGGGCCTATAGGCTGAAGATGGATGCCCCAACTTTATAAAGGAACTTTGGGTGACTGTCCAGGCAGATAGGTATCATCTCTGTCATTTCTAGATTTTAGAAGTCTAGATTTTTGCTTGTACTTCCGGTTTACTTGGGTAAATATATCCTTCTGAGGTCTTTGATGTAGTTGAAGATTAGATAGTTATAGGTACAGTTTTTCTTAGTCACTTAAAAGGTATATTGGACATGAAACTTTAGATTCATAAAGATAAGGTAGATAATAAGAGTATTTTCTTTAATTTTGCTAAATACAAATAGACTAGATATTATAACTATAATTCTTGCTTGATGGCTATTTTGTTATATGTAATTTTGCTATGCTAAAATTGAAACCTTCCTTTTTGATTACACAGAAAGGGGGAAGTGATGTGGGAATGCGTTTATGTATGCTGTGAATCTCAATCTTTAAATAAAGGAGCTGTTTTGGGCCATGACAGGCACCATAGAAGAAGTAGGAGGAGAAATCAGAGCATAGGTAAGAGAAGCAGGTCGGAGTCAGGCAGACCGAGCTGAAGCCCGAAAGAGCAACATGTAAGGAGGACAGGTGAGCCACGGGCCACGTGGCAGACAGATTAATAGAAATGGGTTGATTTAAGATGTAAGAGCTAGCTAGCAAAGTGCCTGAGCCATAGGCCAAACAGCATGGACTTAATATAAGCTTCTGAGTCATTTCTGGAGATCTGAGTGGCTGGGCGGCTAAAGGGTCTCAGGCAGCAGATCTGTGGGTTCAGGCCCCTGGCCGCCCGGGACTGAGAAACCCCACTACTACACAGGTGACCCAAGGTAAGGGTCCCAAGAAGCGTGGCTTCCCGTGCTTCAGTTTACCGGCCAAGGGCCAGAGCTCCCCCCCCCCCCCCCAAGGACATGCCACAGGTCCAAAGCCTGATCCCAGGTTTTTCGATTTAGTATTTATATTTGCTGAATTCGTTGGTGCTGACGATTGATCTCACATGCTAGGCGCGCCCTCTCTCACCAAGCTGTATATACGTAAGTCCCTGCCCAAGCTGAAGTTTGGTTTGTTGGAGACGGGGTCTCTCTGTGTGGCTCTGACTGGCTTGGAACTCACAGAGCTCACCCCACACTCCCCCCTCTGTCTGGTTTTGTTTCGTTTGAGACAAGCTCTCTCTCACTATGTAGCTCTGGTTATCCCAGAACTCACTAAGTAGACCAGACCAGCCTCCAGCTCCCACAGATCCGCCCGGCCTCCGCCTCTGCCTCCTGAGTGCTGGGGTTATCCTTTGCCTGTGTGTAACCATCCGTATACAGCAGAGCAGCTATACACAATCATTTTATTCATTAATGGTGTTTTCATACCCGCACACAATGAATGCAACTCAACCGTGTTTGCGACCCTCGTCACTCTCTTTACCACCCTTGCCACACTCCTACAGATCGACTTCGTCTTTGAAACCAGCCTCCACCATTTACTATTTTTAAAACTAATTTTATGTGTATTCACGAGTGACCTAGACACGTGTGCAAGGAGCTGTGCATGCCCCAAGAGGATATCGGCTCCCTTGGAACTAGAGTTGCAGATAGTTGTAATCGTGGAGGCTGGGAATAAAACCTCGGTCCCCTGCAAGAGCAGCCGTGGCTCTACACCGCTGAGCCTTTCTCCTACCTCCTCCACTTTCGTTCGTTCGGTTTATGGATTTGGTTTCCGTGTGCTTCTGGTTGGTTTTGAGACAAGATCTCACCGGGTAGCCCTGGCTGGCCCGGGACTAGATATGTAGTAGGCCAGCCACAGATACCTCGCCTTGAACTCGCAGGGATCCTGCGCCGCCTGAGTGGTTGGATTGCTGAAAGGGGTCGTGGTGGCTGGCTGCTGAAGGCTGGAAAGCCCGAAGGGCATTTTCTTAACGCGTGGTGAAGGAGGGAAGACTCAGGCCTCCCTTGTGGGCGGTGCCACCCCTGGGCTGGTGGTCTTGGGTACTAGGAGAAAGCCTTGAGCACAAAGCCCCGAGTGCGTGATCCCCGGGAGTGGACAGAGGCACAGAGCCAGGATCCCAACGTTGGGGTCCTTCTAGGCCACACGGCGCGCTGAGAGAGAGAGAGAGAGAGAGAGAGAGAGAGAGAGAGAGAGAGAGAGAGAGAGAGAGAGAGAGAGAGAGAGAGAGAGATATGATTCTCGTCTGTCAGCATCACTGTCAACTGGACCCCCACCCCCGCCACACACACAGGCACACAGACACACACACACACAGAGACAGACAGACAGACAGACAGACACACACACACACACACAGAGACAGACAGACAGACAGAGACACACACACCCACACACACCCACACACACACACACACACACACACACACACACACACACACACACACACACACACAAGGCGGTCGGGGCGGGGCGTATGCAGACGAGGCGGAGCGCGGTGGCTGCCGGTCCCGCTGTGCCGGGAGCTCCGGGCGCGGTTACTCTGCCTCCCGCGCGACGCGGGCGTGACTCTCGTGAAGGGAGGGGGTGGGCGAGGGTTGCGGAGGGCGTGGGCGGCGAGGCGTGTTGGCGGTGTGGGTGGGCGTGTGTTGAAGGTGAGCGGTGTTGCAGGGAGAGGGTGCGGGTGGGTCGAGCAACTCATACTTACCTGGCAGGGGAGATACCATGATCACGAAGGTGGTTTTCCCAGGGCGAGGCTTATCCATTGCACTCCGGATGTGCTGACCCCTGCGATTTCCCCAAATGCGGGAAACTCGACTGCATAATTTGTGGTAGTGGGGGACTGCGTTCGCGCTCTCCCCTGATCTTGCTGGTGAAAGTCAGAGACTACGCACGCGGTTGATACTCTCTTCTTAGTGAAGGTGGGCGCATACGTGTTTATGCATCTGTGTCTGTGTACCAACACTCTGTGACCCCCAATTCTACTTTCATAGTGTTTTTGTCTTACTTGCTTGTTGGTTGCCTGGCTTGCTTTCTCTCTCTGCTGCTGTTACTAGACGCCGTGGGAGGATAGGCTTATGCTTCTACTCAAGAACTCAAGAGCAGGCAGGCATCTATCTAGCTCTGAGGCAGGAGCTGATAGATGCAGCGGAAGCTTGCCATGGCTTGCTCAGTCAGCCTGCTTCTTACAGACTCCAACCAATCAAGACCAACAGCCCAGGGATGGACTGAGCCCTTCCCCCCATCAATCACTAATTAAGAAAATGTCTAGTGGCGATGAATGCCTTTAAACCTAGGAGGTAGAGGCTGGTGGATCTCTTGAGTTCAAGGCCAGCCTGGTCTACATATCGAGTTCCAGGATAGCCAGGACAGGACACAGAGAAGCCTTGTCTCAAAAACCAAAGTGAGAGAGAGAGAGAGAGAGAGAGAGAGAGAGAGAGAGAGAGAGAGAGAGAGAGAGAGAGAGAGAGAGAGAGAGAGAGAGAGAGAAGCCTCACGGCCAGATCTATTTATAGGGGCGTTTTCTCAGTTTTCTCCCTTCCTAGCTTGTTGAGCTGACATAAATCTAGCCAGCCTTGAACTCAGTGATCCTGCACCACCAGTGTGTTGCTTGGATTAAACTGGCTGGCTAGCCAAAGTTAGTGTCATCTGAGGAGGAAACCTCCATTGAGAAACAGGGATAAGGCAGGAAAGGCCGAAGGGCATTTTCTAAATCAGTGGGGAACGCGGGAACGCCCAGCCCATTGTAGGCTACTTAGTGATCCTGGGTCCTATAATAAGAAAGCAGGCCAAGCAAGCCAACAAGCAGCATCCCTCCATGGCCTCTGCCTCCAGGTTCCTGCCCTGAATCAGGTTCCTTCAGTGAGGATGGACTTGTGATGTGGAACTGTATAGGCTGCAATAAACCCTTTCCTCCACAAGTTGCTTTTGGCCATGGAGCTTTTGTTTTGCTGGGTTTTTCTTTTCTCCCCCACCCCTCCCGCCCCCCCACCCCCCCCACCCCCCCCCCCACCTTCCCCCTCCCCAGGGTTTCTCTGCGTAGCCCTCCCTGGCTGTCCTCGAAATCAGAGGTGATCTGCCTGCCTATACCTCCTGAGTGTTTGGATTAAAGGCACGGTGCCAACGCCGCCCATCAGTCAATAGAAACCCTGAGACAGGCAGTGCATTTAATTAGGGCTGTCTGTAGGTTGTGTGATGGTATACGCCATTATAAAACAATGTCTCCCCTCACATAACTTGTTTTGCTAAATGGTCACGCTGTCAAACTGCCTTCTAAATATACCCAGAGATTCATTTCAACTGGTCAGAGAAAATGTTTCTCTACCGTTGTTGTAGAGGTTACCGGTCCAAAAACTAATAGGTAACCGTCACATGAGCACTCGACTGCAGATGAATCCCCCCCAACCTCTGAAGAAGAAAGTAAGAACTGTCAGCGTGGGAGGAGAGCTGTGCTGTGAATTGCTGTCTGCTAGACTCGATGCGGCTCTGGTTACGTGCACACGATGCTTAGTGGTTTACAGCACTCACTGCTCAATTGCAGGTCCAGCACCCAGACACTAAGCAGTTCCGCAGTTCCCAAAGCTCTAACTCGTGGTCCGACTTAGGGCAGCAAGCGAAACTGGAAGAAGAGAAAATAAATAAGTCTGACATTTATACCAGCAAGACCAGGGGAGAGCGCGAACGCAGTCCCCCACTACCACAAATTATGCAGTCGAGTTTCCCGCATTTGGGGAAATCGCAGGGGTCAGCACATCCGGAGTGCAATGGATAAGCCTCGCCCTGGGAAAACCACCTTCGTGATCATGGTATCTCCCCTGCCAGGTAAGTATGAGTTGCTCGACCCACCCGCACCCTCTCCCTGCAACACCGCTCACCTTCAACACACGCCCCACCCACACCGCCAACACGCCCTCGCCGCCCACGCCCTCCGCAACCCTCGCCCACCCCCTCCCTTCACGAGAGTCACGCCCCGCGTCGCGCGGGAGGCAGAGTCACCGCGCCCGGAGCTCCCGGCACAGCGGGACCGGCAGCCACCGCGCGCCGCCTCGTTTGCATACGCCCCCGCCTTCGCCGTGGTGTCATAGCCCCTCCCCCCCAGTCTCTGTCCAGGGTTCGCTTAACGTCGGACGCACCCGGATGGGCCCTGGCCCCTGAGCCTCAAGAGGGACACCGCCCACCGCCAGACCTCCGGAACACACGGATCACCCTTTAGACGCCGTCCGTGGGGACCCTGTCCGGATCGCGTTTGCCTTGACCTCCGTCCTTCTTTTCCGGAAACGGACACGTCGCGGTGGCGATGCAGTATTTCTAGCACCAGGACCCAGCCTTCAAAGCCGTCCCCGGCTCACGGGGCCGTGCCTCAGTAGAAAAAGTAATAATTCACGTGCCCGCCGGGGCAGCTATCTTATTTAGTCCCTGCAACTGCTTGCCGCGCCTCTGTTCTAGCCCCAGAATCCAGAAAATTAAGACTTGGTCAATTGACAGGAATGGACCCAGCAGAAATTGTTGTACCTTTCACTAATGAAGAAATTGACCATTGTGGGTATAAAGTGAACCTTGGCAAAGAGCCTGCAGAAATTTTTTGGGAGATAGTAACAACAAATATCCTCAAATCAAAAGAATTGAATTTCTAAAGAAAACGAATTGGATTCTTCCTCGTATTGTACCAGATAAACAATTTCTGGAGCCCCTACATTTTATACTGATGCAAACAAATCAGGAAAGGCTGGTTACGAATCAGAACATATAAGTAAAGTGGCTCAAAGCCCTTCTGCTCAAAAGTCAGAATAACATGCTATCCTGATGGTATTAATGGACTTTACTGAACCTCTTAACATAGTCACTGACTCTCAGTATGCAGAAAGAGATGGTCTACACATTGAAACGACTGATTTTTATTAATGATGAATCAGAATTAACTTCATTATTTATTCAGTTACAAGAAATAATCAGGACTAGAAAATCATCTTTTATATATAATACACATTTGATCCCAGAGGGGTCTCTTTGACAGTGAGGCTCTACTTGTCTATGTCTAGGGGTCTAGGCCAGCCAGGGCCACACAATGGGATCCCCGTTTACGAAGGGAAAAGAAAGGCAATGCAGTTACTTAGTTCCTAGCAACCACCTGTCCTGCGTTTGAGGATGGGTGCCTTACAAACCTCAAACAAACTTACAAGAGCTGACACACACCCCCACCCTCCAGCCCAGCACAAGGACAAGGACACCTTCCTGACATTACCTGTGACATGAGGCTGTTTTTGCCTGTTTCACGACTCCCAAACACCACCACCACAGAGCCAATATCCCATGCAAGCACAAGGATGTTTTAACTGATTACAAACCTGGATCTCAGCCCTCCAAGGACCAGAAGGTAGCAGCGGGTGGATAAGATCGCCAGAGCCCTCACAGTGAAGGGGTTTTAAAGGAAAAGCAAGGAGTTTAGGTCTAAGGGAATTTGGAGACTTTCTTTCCATCAGCGGTTGCAAGGACATTTGGAGCCTCACAGATACTTTCTATGTCTTGGTGCGTCTGGGTGGGGTCACCCCTCATCGGGGTGGAGGGATAAAACAGGCAGAGGTCCACAGCAATATTGGGGAACTAAGTGCCAATTAGGGCCACCTTTGACACCTGGGTCAGGGCTTCTTCA